>BQMF02000355.1:0-472200 GCA_027922465.2 Turritopsis dohrnii | reverse complement strand
GGCAATAAACATATTGGACGATGGAATGCTGATGATTTGGATTTCATTGTCATGCAAGGGGATGACCTATATAAATCCTTGAATAGTGAAGACTACTTAATGGCTACAGAACTTCCACAACAAATAACTTTGCTGGGAAGCCATATATTTTTAAGATTTTTAAAAAACAGAAGTGGTCTGTTAAGTTATGGAGACCTGTCTGGGTTTTTGGTTTCAGAGGATTTTGATGGAGATTCTCTCATTTTTTTTATAAAAGGTTATTGCATTTCTGTAATTTGGACAAAAAAATTTTACTTTTTATTTGATTCACATAGCAAAGATATATTTGGTCAGTCAACTGCTAATGGTTTCTCAACATTATTGAAATTTAAAACAAAATGACCTTGAAAATTATTTGATTTCACATATGTTAATGAAACTGATTTGTCTGTACCTTTTGAAACACAAAGTATTTGTGTAAACATTTTGGAAGATGGTACTATAGAAAATCTTCAAAATGAATATTCTAAGGCAAAAGATCGGAAAAGAAAAAGAACTGCTAATGAAAAGGCAAAATGCAGAGAACGAAAGGCATCAGATACTGCTAAAGCTAAATGTAGAGAAAGAAATGCATCAGATTCTGCTAAAGCGAAGTGTAGAAAGAAATGCATCAGATTCTGCCAAAGCTAAATGTAGAAAAGAAATGCATCAGATTCTGCCAAAGCAAATGTAGGAAAGAAATGCATCAGATTCTGCCAAAGCTAAATGTAGGGAAAGAAATGCATCAGATTCTGCCAAAGCTAAGTGTAGGAGCGAAATGCATCAGATTCAGCTAAAGCTCAGTGCAGGAAAAGAAAAGCCACTGAAGTTTCAAAAGTTAAAAATAAAAATTCCAAGCGAATTGCCTACACATTGAACATAGGATCTCAAAAACATGCTGAAAAAAAGAAAAAAGCTTTGAAGGTTTGTAGGAAAAGTAAAGATTGTGTTTCAAGTTTTAAATCTAAAATATGTCAGGGACCTTACCATGTATGTGTGGTTTGCAACCGTTGTCTTTATCGTAGAACAGTAAAGGTGTTTAAAAAGGAATGCTACAAATATGAATTAACTCCAGTATTTACTGATGAAGCAAGTTATGATGGCAAAAAGTATGTTTGTGTCACTTGTGACCACCATTTGCTGAAAGGAGCTGTGCCCTGCCAAGCAGTACGGAACAAATTAGAAGTCTTGCCCCTACCTAAAGAAATTCAGTGTCTCAATCGCTTGGAAAAGACTTTGATTGCAAAACGCATATTGTTCAAAAAAATAAGTATTATGCCTAAAGGTCAAATGCCTAAAATTAAAGGTGCTGTTTGTAATGTGCCAGTGAATGTTAATGCAGTTAGTAATTGCTTACCACAAGGAATGGACAGCAATGGATTAATTTTTGTTAAATTAAAGAGAAAACTTCATTTTCGTGGCCATGTTTTATTTGAAAATGTCCGTCCTGATTGTGTAAAAGGTGCATTGGAGTATTTAAAGGCAAACAACCCTTTCTATGCTGATATTCTCATCAACATGGATAATATCACTAAAGAGTTACTTTCTCTAGTTGATGTGATGCAATTATTGATCAAGATGAATTTCCAATCAGTACTGAAGAAAATGCAAATACCAACAACCATGATGAACTGGAAGACGAAAATCCAATGAATCTTGAGCAAACAGGTTCAGATGAGATTTGTTTGATACCTAATATTTATAATGCAATAGAAGGAATTTTGGATGTAGCTCCAGGTGAATGTAAGCAGCCTATGTCTTTCTTTGTTGATGATTTTTGTGAAGAGCTTGCTTTTCCATATTTGCTTCCATCAGGAAAATTTGGTTACAAAGTGACCCGAGAAGTTGCATTGTCTGCCACAAAATACTTTAACCAGCGACTGCTAAATTTTAGTCAGAGATTTGCATCTAACACTGACTATATTTTCTTTGCACATTATGTTATGCAGCAAATGAATTTGCTCAACCAAATAAATGTAGCAACACGCAAAGTTCATGGAGAGATAACTGCAGGACAACTGAAAAATAATTTTAAGGAAACTGTTAAGTCCTTCATGTCAGAAGATCAAGGCTTTTTATTTATGAAATCTGTAAAAGGAACACCTGCATATTGGAAAGGCTTCTTAAATGATGTTCTTGCCATGGTTAAACAATTAGGTTTACCAACATTCTTTCTGACCTTGTCGTGCGCAGACCTACGATGGGATGAGCTGTTAGTTATTCTTGCCCGGCTGAATAATATTAATCTTACAGAAGAACATTTTGATTACGCAAACAGGTGTGAAATGTTGAATCAAAACCCTGTATTCACTGCACGGCACTTTCAGTTTAGGGTTGAAACATTTTTTAAAGAAATTCTTTTGCGGAAATATGGACCTTTAGGTAAAATTGAATATTATGCTATAAAAGTTGAATTTCAGTTTCGTGGTAGTCCACATATCCACTCCTTTATATGGGTTCCTCATGCACCTGTTTTAAGCAAAGAAACTAAGAATGATTATTTAGGATTTGTTGATAAATTGATACGTGCAGACTTACCTGATCCAGAAGAGGAGCCAGAACTGCATAAATTAGTGTCTCAGTATCAAACTCATCGGCATTCGAACTCCTGCAGAAAGTACAAAAATATTCCTTGCCGGTTTCATTATGGACGTTACTTCACAGAGCACACCATTATTGCAGAGCCTTTAGATGAAGGTATGCCAGAAAATGAGAACAGTGTTGTTAAAATCAAGAAAAAATGTGTTGGAATCTGTAAAAGGCTATATAGATTCTTATCTTGACCCAAATAAACCCAGTTATGTGGAACAAACTAGTATTCCTGAAATTTTAGAGTCTCTTGGGCTGACAACTGATCAGTACTATGAAGCATTGTCAATTTCACCTGACCAAGACTTTCAGATTCATTTTCGTAGGCCTCCTAACTCTTGTTTTGTGAATAATTATTTTGATATTGGTTTGCAAGCTTGGGAAGCAAATTTGGACATACAACCTGTTTTTAATTACTACAAAGCAGTGGCATACATGTGTTCATATTTCTCCAAGTCTGAATCAGACTCTTCATTAGTAATGAAAAATGCACTAGAAGAATCACGGAATAATAACAACATTGACTTCAAAAATCACATGAAAATATTAGCGGCTGCATTTCTTACTAGTCGGCAATGTTCAGTGCAAGAGGCCGTCTATCAGTTGATGCCAGAGTTGTGGCTTAAAAAATGTTTTCCAGCTGTTGTTTTTGCTAATTCAAATCTCCCAGAAAAACGATACAGAGTTTGCAAGAATGAGGAGGAATTAAAAGAACTACCAGAAGACAGTATCGATGTGTTTAAAAAAAATAACCTTGATAGGTATATGGACAGGCCTGACTTGAAATTTCAAGGAGGAAAATACAGTGTGCTAGACAGCTTTTGTTATGCCGAATTTATGGCATATTATGTTCTTGATACTAAACCTAAGGCAGACACAGAAAGTGACACTCAACCAGAAGTACTTTTAGATGATGATGATGATGTTTCTTTATTATATCCATCATCAATTCCTCTCATGTCATCAAGAGAAAAAATGAAGTGTCGTCGAATCAAATTAGTTGTACGTTACCACACCCCAAATCCAGTTTCTCATCCAGAAGCTTACGCCCATCACTTATTAATGATGTTTTATCCCTTTAGAAAGGAATCAGAATTAAAAGCTCAACTAACTGGCTCTTATGTTAAAAAGTTAGAAGAACCTGGTGTGTTAAATTTGATAAACACTAATAAAACACGCTTTGAACCTTGGGCAGACTTAGTAGATACAGCTTTCATTAATTTCAGATATGCTCCATTGACTGATGAACACGCACAGCAAGAAAATGATGATGTGGAGGAGGAAGCCACCCAATTCAATAACACAGACGATGAGTGTGAACAGGAAAGTCAAGAAAATCCTGTGTACTTTGAAAATGAGAGAGCTGTTGAAACCATCCCCTTACCGCATATTAATCTGCTTCCTGACAGCGAAATAAAATGATTTAATTCGATCCTTAAATGCAAAGCAGAGGGGTGTGTTTGAAGTAGTTAATTCATGGGCTAGATGTTATGTGAAAAATTTATCTTGTGAACAACCGACAATCATTGAACCGTTGCATATATTTATAACTGGAGGAGCTGGTGTTGGAAAATCACATGTCGTGAAAACCATACATGCTTCTGTTTCAAAAACATTAAGTTATCGATCTGCTTCACCTGACAAGCCCAAGGTTCTTTTACTGGCTCCAACTGGTGTGGCTGCAATTAATATTGCTGGAACAACAATACACTCTGGATTAGGAATTCCTGTAGAATGTCATGGATTGGTTGTACCAAAACTTCCTGATAAGCGAAAATGTACACTGCGAATGCAATTGTCTGAAGTTAAGGTTTTAATAATAGATGAATGTTCTATGATGTCTAATGAGTTACTATTGCACGTACACCAAAGGCTCAATGAAATTTACGGATGTGAAACATTCAGGTTATTTGCTGGATTAAGTGTTATCCTTGTTGGTGATTTATATCAACTACCGCCGGTATTGAAAAGAGTTATATTTGCAGAGTATTATGACGTATCTTATAATATATTTCCTCTGTGGAGAAATTTTGAAATGGTTGAGCTCACAGAAGTAATGAGGCAGAGAGGTGATAGTGTGCTTATAGACCTTCTGAATAATATTAGGATTGGTCAACTTACTCAAGAGGATGAAAAACTTTTAAAATCACGCTTCATAAGTAACACTGATGAGAACTTTCCACATGATGCACTTCATATTTTTGCAGAAAATTCTCTAGCTAGTCAACACAACCATCTTATGCTCAATCAAATTGATAGTTTTGAATATAGTTTGAATGCAACCGATCAAATCCCCAAAGGTGTTCCTTGTCATTTGTATAAGAATTTGTTAAATTGCCCAGCAGGTAGAACCGGAGGTCTGGTATTTAACTTGACACTAAAAAGTTGGTGCAAGGGTTATGCTAACATCCAATGTTGACATTACTGATAGGTTGATTAATGGTCAATTGGGTACAGTGTTTAAATTATGTCAGAGAAATGGCATTGTGGAAAAAATATATGTGCGATTTGATGACGGAAAAGCTGGCTATAATAAGATGTTATCTGATAGGTTTGCGAGGGAAAATCGTGTTGTTCCAGTAGAACGTGTTACTATTGAAATTCGAACAAATGTAAAAAAAAGTTCATCAGCCATTATTAAGCGAACACAATTTCCCTTGATCTTAGCATGGGCATGCACATGCCACAAAGTTCAGAGCTTGAGTTTGGATAAAATAATTGTTAGCTTTGACTTGCTCAGACAAAGAATGTTTAATAATGGGCAAATGTATGTAGCACTTAGCCGTGTTAAGTCAATAAATGGTCTCTTTTTAATTGGACAGTTTAACAAGAATGCTATACGAGCAGATGAGAAGGTAACAAGGGAATATGAGTATCTCAGAGAATATCAGACATTGCAGATTAAAGATGTTATGCCAGTTCAATCCAATAATTTCATAATGACTATCTGCAATGTGAGATCTTTACGAAAGCATTTAGAAGAAATAAAAGTGGACCGTATATTATTAGGCAGTGATATGATTCTTTGCACCGAAACACAAATCAAATACTCTGATGAAGATTTAACAGGAGAGCTTTCCATGGCTGGTTTCAGAGTTATGTTCAACAACAGTCACCATAAGTTTGAGAGTCAAGCAATATATTGTAGTACCAATTTACATGTTAATGATTCTTTTTTAACAGATGGCTTTTTTTTTGTGCAGGTGAAGAAGACCAGTTTTTCACCAATTTCTTTTAATATTCTGCTTGTGTATCGGCAGAAGGACCAGAAAATGCCTCAATTCTTAACAACATTACAATACTTAGTGGAATCTAAACATGTTAATATAGTTGTGGGTGATTTTAATCTAGGTGTTAATTCACAACTATCTTCTGTCTTAGATAGGTTTGTGCAGAAGGTATCAGAACCTACACATATCAGTGGCTCATTGATTGATCATGCCTATATTCACCAGGATTTGCTTGAAATGTTTTTGACTGAGTGTGATGTTAAGTGTTTGTTTTTCACAGATCATGATGCAGTAAGGATATCTTTCCAGGAATTCTAAGTATTCTGATGAATTTGCCTCAATTGTTTAGACGTACACCTTTTCCATAGCCTAAAATGTGACCCTTGTAACTTTTGAATAAAATATCTTTTTTTAATTGTATGCAAAGGTCTTGCATACCTTGTTTGTGCAGCACAATTGCACAGCTGCACCTGGGCAGTGGTGGGGAGATAATTTTTGGAAGTCATCTCATAATAAGATGTTGCAATCAACCAGTTTATGAAATTTCTGTTTCCTTGAGTGATACGATTTAATCTAGTAATTTTTAGAAACAAGAATTTCATTTTTCAAAAGGAAAAGACTTCAAGTTGTTAAAATACTTATTCTGAGAATACAGCATCTGTTATGATGATGACTTCCAGATTGAGAAAACAGATTGTAATATTTTTCTTGTTGTTTTTATTCTAGTCAGGGTACTCAGATTCATATCAACGCTCTGTAATGTTCATGTTTTTGAAAAGCTTTTTAAATCAGTCAATGATGGTACCCAAGCATATTTATATAGATATTTATTATTTTATCGTTTTCATTGTGTTTTTCTAGTTCAATATTACTATAATTGTCAGTGTAATGTGAATTCAGGTTATTTTCATACTGTGGTCAAAAAAATAAAACCGTAATCAGAAAATCCTAAATGACAATGGCGACATTACTTTTCATTATGGCTGTGCATAATTTGGTGGGAATGCTGAACTATAGGAAGTAGAACATGCAAGTTGTAAAATTGAATTTGGTTGATTGATCTGGATTCAAATTTCAAGTTATATGTACCAAAAGAAGGTAAATACTGTTTCTATTACAATTATCTATTTCAGGTCTTCCTGAGGGGAAAAAGTTAACAAAAAGCCTTCTGTTCATATACAGTTTTTTGTAAAAACATTAAGAAAAGTTTTAACAGGGCTAGATGTACTAAACAAATAGAATATAAATACATATCATTGTTTATTTTCAGTGTCATTTAACTTAACTCGACTGATCAGAGTTCATGATGACAGCAAGTGTTAAGCATTGACAAGGTAAGATTTTGATTCATGAATTAGGAAACTAATTTTCGCGGGAACTAATTTTCGCGAGAACGAATTTTCGCAAAGAAGTGAAATTGATATATTTCGCGGGTTTCGCTAGTTTGCCATAAAACACAGTCTTAAATTGAGAAAAAAGGCAATTTTTGACTCGGAGAAACTTCATTTTCGCGAGAATACACGGGTTTCAAAATTAAGCGTTCTGTAAATTATATATAGAATTTACCGAATGATTTTTTTTCGAGTTAACATCGAAAGTGAAATCGGTGCTAGTTTATTTCGCGAGTTTTGCAAACGCCCTCATTTTTAAAATTTCGCAGGAATTTTATTTTGCGGTTTTTTCGAAAATTCACGAAACTCGCGAAATTTAATTCCACGAAAATTAATTCCCTTGGTATATCAAATTAATAGATGTGGAGAATTATTGAAAATTGTTATTTTCTTTTCTCTTTTCAGAAGTTGAGATTTGCTGGTGCGATAAATCTTACCAAACCAAATTTGTTCATTCAGGTTGACCATTTCCTAAAAAACTCAAGAAATTATGTTAAATCCCTGTTGCTGTTATATGACTGGATGTGGTCAATTTGCTGCTTAACCTTGATTAAACGTCGCAAGACACTAACTTACATTTACAACGCTTTGAAATCACTGGATGTCTTCGATTCTTTGCTTAACCTCAAACTTGAAGTATATCGACCACTTGAACTCTAACAAGCATCTGTAATTATTTCATGAAGTAAATCAAATCAAACTGGTTGGTACCCGCGTACGAATTTATTTCGGTGGATGATAGACTAAAAGACCTTATGTTGTTACCTAGAACTACCTATAACTTTAGTTTTACAAAAACAAACAAACAAACAAAAACAAAAGCTTTTTAATATGAAAAATTAAGTGTTGTAATCAGTTCAGATTTTGTATTGAAGATTATGATTGCGCTTGAGATACAGTATAAATGTGAACTAAGTTTTCGTCCTTCGTTTTTCATAGATACATACCCTTTCATTTTCGTTTTCATGGTACGATAACGTGCATTAGATAAGCGTGCCTAATATGCTGCTTAGCTGCTTCAGTATTAACGCATTTTTAATTCTCTTTTCTTTTGAGAATAACATTTCCAAGACTAATACACCTTTCCCGTAATTGATTATGCAGTATTATTTCTATCAAACTCCACCTCGTTTTCAATATGCCATAATTATGACAACCGAATCTCCCGGGCTCGATCATTACATCTATCACAATTATTACATTTGTTGCTCGTTACTGAAATGAGTCCCGTGACATTCTGTTATCAACCATTGTGAAAACGAGGCGGAGTATGATACAAAAATATTGCGCAATCAATTACGTCATGCAGCTTCTTTTCTTTTTGTTGCATTACTGAATAAACTATGAAATGAAATACCTTAAAAATGAACAAATTTTCGCCGCCAGACTCAAGACTACAGTGTAACAATAACCGTGAGATATTTCGATAACGAGAAAGATGAAGCTCCCATTCCTTGTAATATTCGGACTTATGCTACCTGTAACTTCGTTTGGTTGACGAAAATGAGTAGAACGACTCAGTTTTAAGCAGAATTATCCTTATGCACACGTGTAAAAACAAAAACACGTTCCAGAATTTACTTCTACTAGATGTTTACATAAGTCTCGAACTTCCAAAAACGACGGCGGGATTTTCGAGATAGCAGGATCATGCCTTCAAAAATTCTAGATTAATCTTTTTTGATAAATTGAAGTATAAATTATGACCAAAGCCGGGCGAGCCCCTTGACCAAAGAACCTAAATAAACCAGACTACGGGTAAAAAAAACAAACAAGAAAGCAAGTAATATAAAAAGTACATGATGAAACGCTTTTATTGTCGTTTTGAAAAGGAATCAATTTCTTGCAATTCTTTACATTTTTCTAGGTTTTCACTGTTTAGGAAGGTTTCAAACTAAGAAACGGGGTCTTGCATTTGATCTCCTCTTTTCCCACTAAATACAGGAAAGTTTTTTAATATTAATATGGCATTTTGAAATTCTGTTTTGATAGGTCTTTTCAATTCTTCATCATCCACGACGTCTTCTACTTCTTCATTTTCACAACCTCTTCCAAAGCTTCTGCACCAGTAAGATATGACGCAGTTGGTTACTTCATCAGCATATTCTTCAGCTCTCATGTTTTCTGGCACCAGGCTAAAAGTGGAGAGTAGCGAAAGAAAAATAAAACATTCCGTTTTCGAAATTCAGGCTATCGAATATAAACAAGACTTGCTTCTGTAAGCGGTATTTCGTGAAAAGTTCGCGATATGGAGACTGTAATTCGCCCCAGGCCACTGAAAATTAGTTCGAGAAAGCAGAAAGTTAGATATAGCGGAGTTCGAGTTAGCAAGACAAATTTTAGTTACCTTAATAGTTTTTTTTTGTTTGTTTATGAAAACACTTTCTTTAGAAAAGAATCCAAATAATTTGGTCATCCACCAAATTGAATTCAAGCCAAATCCTCCAAACTTTCTTCCTTCTTAAATTTCTTCCCACCAAAATTTTTTCCCTAAGGTAGCCCAGACTGTACATGCTAAGGTACCAACGTTTTTTGTTCGTGATAGCGCGAAGTTTGAGATAGCGAAACTTCGTTGAAATGTGGGTTCCTTAACACACGCGAAGAGGGTACACCGGGCATTTTTCATGAAGAACAAAGCAAAAAAGTGGTCTGAAGATCGATTTTTAGAACAAACCGTGCAAATACCTAGTCATCACCACGGTTTGTCCTGGATAGTGCTGTGACTGCCCAATCAGTTTTATGAGAATGTCATCGCTGACAAAAAACATTATGTTACTGACCAATTAAATCAGTATTTTACTGAAAATTATTAGCATAACAATTACGTAAAATTCATTTCCCAACTATTCCATGTGCTCCTTCTTCAGTTCCAGAGAGTTTTTAGAAAGGGATAGTTCGTGTAAATAAAAAGTACTTCGTTCGCTATGGAAAAGAAAAAGAAATCTAAAAGCAAGTCCAATAAAAAAGGTAAAGTCTTTATCTCGTAAAAGGTATATGTAAGCTATATCTTAGCATATACCAAACTAATCTCGATTGTTGACATTTAGAATTATCATTTGTGGCAAAACAAAAAGTTGTAAGTGAAGGTGAAAATTCATTAGTTATTTATATTAATACTACTACAAATCAATCTTTATATGGTTTATCCTCCCGTTTTGCAATTGTTTTTAGATATTACCCCTACTTTAGTACCTGATATCAGTAAGCAAGATAAACCGGAAAATGTCGAAGGTTAGCGCTTTCATTATCTTACATATATAAGTATTATATATCAGATGTTAATATGAAGAGCGAATTTGGGCTCTGGTGTACTTATAGCTATAAAGTTTTCATAAATTATTCTTGATACTATTTACATTGGCAAAAAGATATTCTTCATCTGCCCTCCCTGTATGCATTGTATTTACTCCCAGCAAACCTTTTTAGATGTGAACCAAACTGAGGCAACTGAGGTCGCAGTAGACAATACTCAAGGTAGATAAATTTACATTTTGGATGTTAGTAAATTGAATGTCTAAAATTTCATATTTCATATCTTCGTTTTGAAAAACAGGCTTTTTGTCTCAAATCAGATGAGCTTTCAAACTTCTTTTGTAAATGTATCTTTACAAAAATAACTTAAGTACAAAAATTAGTGGTACCATATAATAATACAAAATCTCAAAATTTTTTCAAGATTTTTTTACATAAAAGTATTACTGAAAGCAAGAAGTTTATTACACATTTTATTTCTTTTTTGTTTAAAAGAGTCTGTTGACGGATGAAAATTGCAAATACTACGATCACGCGATCAAAACAGATAAAATGTTAAACTCAAGAAGGCAATGAAAAAACACAAGAGTTTCTCAGAAAGCCTCATTTGACTCCGAAGCTTCCTTGGTCAAAAGATTTGTTTTCATTATCTCGATTTACCAATTTAAAATTTAAATCGATCTCATATGTTATATTGCTAATCAAGATAAGGAATTAAACCGCTGTCCTATTTATTTGAACTGCATGTCAGGACCAGGTGGTTTATGAAAGTGCAGGGTCTCACATTGTGGATTACTTTTCTAAATTTCGATAAAAGGCTTATTATCTAAGCCACTCAATAAGTTAATTTGCCAAGGTATTGAATTCTATTGGCAAAAAAGTAACAATAAACTACAAATTTAAAGCCAATGAAAATTAGTTTTTATAACTTTTGTTGTTGTTTTGTTAAATACATTACACTGATCCTTTTTTTATAATAAAGAAACTTTTGCAGGTGACATCGGTTTCCAGAACAGATCGATAGAAAAGATTACTGTGCTAAAAATATCGTATTTTCATATAGAAACCATCTACATTTTCATCTATTTTAAGATTTTTGAAAGATGTTTGTTTACGAACATGAAATACCTCGATTTTCTGATTATATAAAACTATTACATTCAATGTTTAAGCTTTTTACGGTTGAATTTTTCTAACCAACGCATTGCTCCCGCGCGTGCCAAAAATTTATGAACAATAACACAATTAAGGCTGGTTTTTGATTGGCTGACGTATAGACCTATCCATAAATTCATAAATTATTTATTGTGCAGCCCTCGCCTCGTTTCTAATCTAAATAATTATTACGTAACCCGTGATAATAAAAGAACTTAATAAAATAATTTTTCTCCAAGGTATCATCAGCTTTTGTGAATGATAAAAACGTCATTATTATTCAACTTGAAAACGAGGTGAAGGCTGCTACGATAAATAAATTATTAATTTATGGATAGGTCTATTCTCTCATTCGCCTGGTAGTTCAAATCAATTGAGCTACTGAGCGAATCAAAAAGCATTTCGCTCAGTCGCGCGACCACAGCGAATGAACTGGAAACCGGCCTTAAGAATTATAAATTATACCTGTTAATGTTGCTTCGTTACTCAGATAAGGTTCGATACCATTCCTTATTTCAATAGTCTGTTCATTACCAAAAGACCTATCACCCTATCAATTCTTTCAAACTTATTATAACCTAAAAAAAGATTTATACGAGTAATAGTATAAAAAACTCCTACTTAGCATCCAAAAGAAAATCAAACTAAAAGGAGAAAACAATAACTTTATTTCTTATAAAATTTATTATGAAATGATCATTAGTATACCCTACCAAACTGTCAAAAATGAATTAAAATGTATGCAAAGAGAAGAAGAAAACAGTCCCAAAACTTGTCAAAAAAAATTGTCTAATTTAATACTTAGTGAAAAAATTCGTAAAAAACGTCTTCTTTGAAAAGTGTTTTGTTTTTACTGCAACAAAAATGGTCGTTGATAAATTTTTAGGAAAACATTGCAATGACTACGTTTCAGCAGAGACGTTTTTCGGCAGATTTTAAGTGCGAAAACAAAATCGAATGGAGAAGCATACACACATCTCACTTTCTAAAAAATGCCCTATATACAATTTCCATAGAAACAATTCATTTCCAGTCCTTTTGTTTTTTACACCCACCAACTTAAAAAGTGTATACACAACATTATAAACAAAGAGATCGAGATTTCCATAAAATTCCATAAACATGAAATCAGAATCGATTTTTACCTTATCATTTTCCCATAAACTGTCACAATTGACACAGAACTTAAATTATCACACAAAACAAACTAGACTTATACTTTGGACAAATAATATTCAGTTTACTTTCTACCAAAGATGTTCTTTACAGGAAATGTAAATCATTTTAAATCTGTATGTTAATCAAGAAAGTAAGGCTGTTTCTTACCATTAAGAATGACTTTTTCACACTTTCCTTACATAGAGTATATACTATGTACTGTCCATTTAGAATCAATCACAGCTTTTATCCATGATTTAAGCCCCAAAAAGAAAGGCAAGTTCAGTAATGTCGAATATTTCAATATGGAAATACAAATGGAGTCATCAAGACACCGGGCAGTATCATACCAAATGGCTTCTTACCCGATGTTTGAGCAAGCCAGCCATTCAAAATCGCCAATAAAAATTACCGGATTTAAACGTAAAGCGAATTTCAGAAATAATTCTGTGCAAGATATCCAAATAAATCGACACACCAAAATTGTTCCAGTGACAAATGCTTCATTTGAGTTTGACCCTTGCACTAAGAAAACAGCACCCAAACATACAGTGGATGAAATTAAGAAGACTGGCTATGATAGACAACTGACATCTCTCTCTGGGTATGTAAATATCGACAGTACTTACATCACAACAGTCAACTTACAGTCACCAACATTAAAGCGGGAATGCTATTTCAATGATGAGTCTGGAGTGATAACCCTCACACTTTGGGGTGGAGCAATTGAAATAATCAAAGATAGTGGCTGCTATGAATTGAAAAATTTGCTTGTGCGTGTTCTGGCTGGTAATGAAATAGTTGTATCAAGTACATCGGATACCATCTTCACTAAGCTGCCAGATGACTATGCGGACCGGTTGCCACCTCCATATAAGCTTTACTCAATCCAAACTTTTCCTGTTATGAGCTTTTCTATATCTTCCAAACAAGCACGATGTCCCAAATGTCACGTTAATGTTGAGCAGGCATCCGTGGAGCAGCTGGCTTCTGAATTTTTCAAATGCAGCAAATGCCATGCATTTTCACGATTTTCCAATCTGTCCATTTCACGTATTGTCAAGGTAACAGTTGGCAACTCTTCAAATGATATTACAATCTTTCAGAGCCAACTGAAAGAGTACTGTGACAAATGGGATGTAGATATCAACAATGAAGAAAATATCACAGAAAGTTTTTTAAACGATAATCTAACCGAAATGGTTATAAATAAAAGAAATGTTTGTGTCTGTTTTCTTTAAAGTAACGGCAGAAATCTCCCAATTCTTTTCGAAATCTTAAGCATTTTGTTGAAGGGCGTAGAATTTTAGCTACAACTGGGAAAATGTGCACTAACCAAAATTCATTTGTCCTCCTTTGTGTTTTGTTACCTTTCTTTAGCATTTTCGCACTAAAGCATTTTTATTCTTGAACGATTAGTGTTTTGTTTTGATATTTGTGTTGGTTCATATATATATATATAAACATGTCTTTACATTTTAATTATAATACTTTCGTTATAGCTGATGTTATATCTGAATGAATATAGCTATAGTGCCTCTTTTGAATTGTCAATTTCTCTAAAAAGAGGATTCTTGTGATGGAAATTAAGATGTTTTAGAGCTCAAAAGCTTGAGCTCACAAGTCTTTTGACAGTTATTGGAATGAAAACACTGATAGCTATGTATTATGTGTGTATCAAGCAAGTTGAGTTTATTGTAACGATTATATAGTTTTCATACACAATATTTTTCTTTGACCAATAATATTCTTATTTTATTTCAACCCAAACTTTCATGCCACACAGCCAATAATCAACCTAACTTTATAAATCACTATTACCGTTATCGTACAGGTTCTCCATTGAATTTATCTTCGGTTTTGTATACTAACATTTAAAATAATTTTCTACCTCCATGAGTATTATGTTTATCCTAACAATTTCAGACCATCAAACTTCTCGGTGAAACGTCTCTTAAAAGAGTTTGGAAGAACGAGACATCACGTGGCCAAATGCTCATCATCCCAAACAAATTTAACAAGGTTTTAACCATAAAGATTTGATGGTCTGAAATTGTTAGAAAAACTGTATGCTATGGATAATATACCACGCGCCCACAAAAGCTCGTTCAATCATGTGAAAGGTTAGAAGGATGATAAGGGGTCTCGGTTCCAGTCTGATGAGTCGGTTGGGTTTGGGAGTATTCATTCAGCAGTAGATGATCGACTGTGATTTTATGAAAAAAAATCATGATTATTTCTACCCTATGATTTTGCAACACCTACCCCATTCTCTATTCATTAAGTTCATATTGTGGAACCGTGTTTAAAACCGTCGTTTCTCCTACTTCGCAATATGGGCACACGAGATTGATCTGCACTATTATATCTATTAAGGTGTGGTGGTGGTGCTCTGCACTTTTATGAAATAAGAACATACAGTCTCATTCGTTTTCAGGGTACTATATCGTGCTTCTTTTTTCAACATAATTCGAATCCTTAAGTTGTTTTGGGACGTCAAACATCACTCAGACTTATTTCACAATTATGACATGTCCTGAAGTCTTCAAGCCATGCGGCTTCTTGTTATCTCTAACATCCATAACAAAAGCATCGAAAGAGAATAAAAAAAACTTACAAAAATCCAAATCAGAAGTTTGAATCCAAATGATCAAGTATGTAAATCTGTAAACATAAAGAATACACACCCATCATTTGACATTAAAACTAGAGATTTTTGTCCACTCTAGCAAAATTTTAAAAGCAAAGCAACTAAATCGCTGCATAGACATGCTATTACCCTAGCACAACAACCAAGTAGTTTACGAAATTTCAGATTAAAAGATTTACTTACATATTTTTGTAAACAGCACGAACAAGAACTTTTCGAAGGAACAACTTTGAAACTGCTTAAGAATTATTTTGGTTCAGATACGATAATCAAGTGGTGGTATATAGGTTGCAGCATATCATGATATCGAAAATCAACCAGCTTTTAAACATCAAATATGATCATATAAAAACCTTTCACGCTAACATTAATTCATTTGTCCTCGTAGTTTGACTGAAGATAACAACATAAGATTTTGTTTCACTCAGTCATGAAATCGAATATCTAACATTCGAAAATCGAATAAAGCGGGAAGAACAAAAAAAGACATATTAAAGGCTGGTTCTCACTTATCGTCGTAAGGCTTACGTTACGACGATCGTAAGCCTTACGACAGTTTTAAGCCTTACGACGAATATCAAAAAAATTATAATCGTAAGCGTTATGCAAAATAAGTGTGAACACTTTTTTGATTCAAAATTCGTCGGCGATGACCGTCGTAAGCCTTACGCAGAATATCAAAAAGTTTTGATATTTTATCGTAAGGCTTGCGACGACATAAGGAGTTTGAATGGACAAAACGTTCGAATATAAAAAAAACATTCGATTACGAAATTCGATTTTGTCAAAGCGCTCGAATTTTATTTTTTTAAATCATTGCTTCGGAAAAGTTTGCACGCATTGTACATCATGGGCAAAGCAGAAGACGAACGTATGTCAATTGCAGTACAATAGTACCCATGCTTATATGACAAAGCCATACCAGCTTTCCATAATAAGAACGAGAAGCGGAACGCATGGAATGAAGTTGCCAAAGAACTTAATCTAGAAACTGGTAAGATTTTTTAACTATATTCTATTCAAACATAGTCACTATGATTCAAAGAAAAAAGACCAGGACTGACAAGGCCATAATGTAAGAAATATCGGCAGACACGACGTTACAAGCCACGGGCTATATTAATGATCCTGAGGTTAATAAGGCAATTTCGCCTACAGTTGTCGAGGAGACAAATAACAATTCACCCAATAACTTCTCCAATAATCTTGCGAGCACTTCGCAAGTTACTGGACAAGTTAAATGGATAAAAAATAAACGACAGAAAAAAAATGAAGGAACTAATCCTAACCAGGGAAACCGAGAAATTTTAGAAAGGCTTACTACTGTGCTTTCAACTCAAGAGCAAGTAGATGATGAAGATGACATATTTGGAAAGTATGTGGCAAGTGAAATAAAGGCGTTAAACGTGCGTCAAAAGCGAGTCGCCAAGGGTGAGATCGCAAGCCTGCTCAATCGTCTTGCCTTGGAACAATTAGACATTGAAATTTCGTTGTTTGACAACTATCAATGAAATCTCTGTTGAACTTTCAGAATATGGTACGTGTTCCTAAGAATATAAAAGTTCGTGTTCTAAATCTTAATTTTATAAAACTGGCCCACAGCTGCGCACATGCTCCAATTGCCACGAAAGTACGTTTTCGTTCATGAAGTATTCTTTCAGTCCCTCTCGTTGTGCCAACGCACATTGCTGGTATCGAGAACCTCTAACATTATTAATTTCTGTCAAGCCCCCTACACCTTCACTTCGAATGATATCTCTCCATGTACCTGCCTTAAAAGAACCATCGGAATTTTCGGAATCAATAAAGCCAGTCGGACAATAATACGCATTATGTGTTTGTTGCAAGTAATTATGTAAAGTAATAGCTGCAAGGCTGTACCTTTGTGCATTTTCCACCTTTGCTTTTATTGGCCGACGGAATATTCTCCAACGAGATGCAAGTATGCCAAATGTATTTTCGATCGTGCGCCGTGCTCTGGACAATCGATAATTAAAAACTTTCTGTGATTCAGTGAGGTTGCCAGGATACGGTCTAACAAGCCATGACTTTAGTGGGAAAATCTCGTCCCCAACCAGAAAATAATTTACTGGGTTGTTCGGACACCCTACTAAAGGTTCAGCAGTTGGTAGATACATTTGATCACTATCAAATCTATTTCCAATTAACGAATTGGCCAAAACTCCGCAATCGTTGTTGCTACCATAACTCCCAATATCAACCAGAGTGAATGTATACTTGGCGTCGCAAACTGCCAATAATACCAGACTGAAAAAGCCTTTGTAATTATAGTACAGAGACCCACTATTTGCAGGGCATTCAATGGCAATGTGCTTTCCATCAATTGCGCCAATACAATGTACCATATCCCAGATATCGAAGAATTCTTTACTGATCTTCTTCCACTGCGAGACTGTACTTGGTGGTCGTACATAACAGGGCGATAAAATCTCAAATATTTTGTCACACGTTTCGCTTAAAATAGTGCAAATTGCCGATCGGCTTATTCTGAAGGAAAAACATAGCGATTGTTGCGAGTCTCCAGATGCAAGAAACCTCAATGTCAAAACTAGTCTTTCAGCGGGAGAAATTGGCTCTCGCATTCTAGTTGTTGATCGCTGGAGAGATGGTCCAACCAATGAAAGTAAATGTTCCAAGCGTTGTGGTGACATACGAATAAATCTAAAGAAATATTCTGTATCGAACAGACGCAGTTCTTGCGTTAAAATGTGGTAGTCCCCATATTTTTTTCTGTCTTGGAACATCTTGCGGGTCCAAAACCTTCGTGACTTAGACGTATGCTCTTTATCTTCTTCTTCTAACAGCAATGTCAGTATAATCATTGCACAAGCTTTCTTTTTTCTAAGAGATAAAGTCGCCATTTTTAACTTCAACTTCACCTCTTTGATTTGAGCTTGCAATGTGTTGGCATCTTTGTTTTTTTTTATATATTTTTTGATATTCGTCGTAAGCCTTAAAACACAGTCTTAAGGCTTACGACAGAAATTCCCGTTTTAGTAGTTCTCACTAGCGTAAGGCTTAAAACTGTCGTAAGGCTTACGATCGTCGTAACGTAAGCCTTACGACGATAAGTGAGAACCAGCCTTAAAGACGTCTTTAATATGTCTTAAGAAAGATGTCTTTTTAAAGACGTTTAAAAGACGTCTTGGAAGTGCCAATAAAATACGTACTTTTAAAGACGCTTTTTAGACGTCTTTTAGACGTCTTAGATTTTTCAAGATATCTTAAAGACGTCTAAAAGACGTTTTAGATAGACGTCTTTCTAAAGACGTAACTTAGACTTGATTTAGACGTCTAAAAGACGTCTTGTGCCGGCTGGGGTGGTTCATTTTTTTCAATATTCTATTTCATGTCAGACTTTAACAGCAACTTAAAAACATGTAAATAATTTGGAAAGAGAATTCAAATC
This sequence comes from Turritopsis dohrnii, assembly GCA_027922465.2. Classification (NCBI taxonomy): domain Eukaryota; kingdom Metazoa; phylum Cnidaria; class Hydrozoa; order Anthoathecata; family Oceaniidae; genus Turritopsis; species Turritopsis dohrnii. The sequence continues at coordinate 453,327 of BQMF02000355.1, read as the reverse complement.
AATGTTTTTATATTGACAGAAAATTGACTTTCATGTTGTAGTTTTAAATACCATGCAGCATGTTTTTATTTTTGCCCTATTTTCTGGCCAAATGTTGTGACTCTTGCTCTAGAAAACTTGATCGCATTGACGAACATGTGTTTAGTTGCATTTATTCCACAACAATAAATTGAATAAGAGGCTACAAGGAAGACAACAAATTGAATTCCATTTTGTTCATTTTCTAGTGAGGAATAGCTTTTAACCTCTAATCTAAGCAAGAAAAATGTGAAAAATCTGAGGCATCTTCTTGTTAAACGAAAGACCATATAATCAAAATTTTTTCTAGAATTAAAAAGGGATTAAAAGTACAAAAAAGCAAAATCAAAGAAAACAGGCGATAGGTTTTTATTAGGCCAAAAGATCTTTTCATGAAAAAGTAATTTTGAACAAATGTCCAAATTTGATCCTTTTAGTCTCTTTTTCGTGCCAAAATCGAAAATCAACTGAAATTTCGACTAAAATTAGTTAATTAAGCTAAATTGCAAATTATACACTCCCCCAGTTCTTCTTCGGCATAGCGCATAATCTTGCAAAGCAAGAAAAAAAAATAGTCCAAGAAAAAGTGAACTTCTCAGTATATTTACTTTTCATTTCAGCATTTTTCTCACATAAACTGATGGATTCTAATGCAAATAACATTTTCAAATTTTTCAAATTTTTATGGACTTTTTATGGACTTTTTTTCATAGATTAAAGGTTAAAAGCATGGGCAAAGTAATATAATGCGCAAATCCCGTTGACGTGTTTTTTTTGTTGTTGTTGTTTTTTTAAACTCAATGTTTATTCTGAACCTATATAGATATAAGTTAGTTAACCTAAAAACGCATAAGAAATCGTAAAATTGTAGAATACACAGGTATCAATGTCAACGCAAAATTTTTGTCCGCTTATGTTCGCCTTATAGAGGGTACGATCATTTTCAGATAGAGAGAGTGAACATGTCGTTAAAACTCAGAACACATATCTATATGGGTGGTTTCCAGTGATTTCTTATTATTTTTCAAGGTAAGCTTAAAAAGAAAGTGGTTAATGTAACAAATTGACTTTCGCAGTTTAATCATAAAACGTTCAGGTAATTACAGTGCTTTTGGCTAAGCTATAAGAAGAAAGTTGCGTTCATTTGCATAGTAATTTATGAAAAATATTCTGTGATCTGTAAGTTGGGCCAAAGGAAAAAAAAATGAAATGAAATGGTAGATCTTTGTTTCTTCTTTTTATGTCTACCTTATAGAAGCAATTTTCAGTGTGAATGCTAATGCAGAGGTATAAAAAGCTATTCACTCTATGAGGGTCCGATTTCTCACCGGAAAATCTCATTTGATCGAAGAAAATATCATTTATATGAGAGCAATTCAGAAACTAAACAGGTTGTGTAATATACAAAACTTTTACTTTAGAGAGTTTGAACATAGCAGCAAGTCACTGGTCACATTGAAGCTTTCATGTTTTTATGTTTTTTAACGCATAGTCCTGGTTGAACATCTCGTTCACGATTTATTTTGAGGGAAAAAAACCCTCGTTTTGAGGAAAGAGAATCCAATTAAATTAATCCTAGTGAAACGTGGTGACAATGCAAAAATCATGTTGATAGCCCGTTCCTTGGAGAGTTGGAGGAGAATTGATTCAAGAAATATTTCGTGAATAGAAGTAACGTGTTAAAAACAAATAAATGCATTCTCTATATGAAGCAAGTGTAATTTGTTTTTATTTGTTATATATTTCAACAGGTAAGTAAAGATAATATACCAAGATCAACAAAAAAAATCAATACTAAACTAATTAACTATTTCTTATTTTGGGGTAAAACTTGTTGAAATATAAATTTATCAACTTACCTATCAATCCATCATGTGGAATCTCTTGGCATGTGGTTTTTATGTTTGTAATGTGTTTGTAAGGAATTTACGTTCAAATAAATGTATACCGTTATTATCCGAACAAGCGCCCTGGGCGTTTATTAAATTTTTGGCTTGGTCACTTAAAAATTTTTTTCTAATTTTGTACAAATTAAAAACAACGGTAATTATTTTATCTATTTATTTATTTATTAAAGAATATTTATACAGGCTGTACACTTCAATATTAAATAATATTGTTATTATTATGCGTCCTGTTTTCAAGTTAAAATGTATGAAATAAAAACGTTTGAAATATATTATACAACAAAAGGAAAGGAAAAACCACAAGCTAAAGAATGAAAAAATCAAAATTAAACGGTGTCAAGATATCAGAGAGCAAGGTTGGCATGAACGAGCGACTAAGTTATAAGGTAGGACACATTATCCACACCAGAAGACTGCTTCTTGATGTCCATCATATATGAAATGTAAGCACTAAAATCGTTTGCGTGAAAATTAAAATAAATCATTTGTAATAGTGCTCTGAAACAAGCTCCTTCATTATCAGACTCTTCTTATATTTAGAGTCAAAGAATTGTATAATTTTACACCTATGGAGTAAAAACCTGAAGTAGCAACTTCAGTTTAGTAGCAGGAACGTGAAGCAAGTTTGCATCCTCTTCAATTGTGTTTGATTGAAATTCAAGTTGATTGTGCAATTATACGTGATACACGGCAGCACCATTCCTGTGTAGGTCTTCAGCTTGGCTAACTTGGTGTCAATATCTTTGAGATCGACTTTATCAAACGAAGTTTGCCACAAGTATTTCGGTACATTCGATTGAAGTTACTGTTCAGGGATAGGGTGTTGTCTAGAATTGTTCCAAGGTACTTGTATTCTTTAGTGGCGGCAATGGGTGTTTCGTTGTAATGCAATAGCAGTTCATCTCCTGATTTAGACAACTTTTTGGATATGTCGAACAGCATTGCTTCTGACTTGCCTTTTTTCAGACTAATAACAAGACCATTTTCTTCAAAATAAGAAGACACATTCTTCAAGACATTGTTAAACAGTGTTTGAATAATGCATTTTGTTTTTCCCTGCTACATACATGACAGTGTCGTCAGCAAATTCGATGTCGATTGAATTTTGTAGACACTCGCCAAAGTCATTGAAATACACAAGAAAAAGTAACGGTCCTAAAACCGACCCTTGAGGTATACCAATCGTCACATTCGTTAAGTCAGATTTCTTCAACTATACACATTTGTTTTCTGTTGAAAAGGTAGTCACTGAACCACTCGTGAACTGCACTACTTATACATACCGTTAGATGATAACTTTTCAAGAAGAACGGAGTGATTGAGCGTGTCAAACGCTTTTGAAAGATCTATATAAACTACCCCGACTAGGTTACCTTTACCGACTTTAGACAAATATAAGCAGAAGCTTTTCGATTTATTTAATCATCATCAGTGCTACAAGTATTACTTACAAGCGCTTACAAAGTATTACAATATTCATACCATGGCATTAAGTTATTAAACATTATCGACTTCTTTACGAATACTATCAGCTAATAGTATTAGCTCTGTAGATCTTCCTTTTCTGTATCCAAACCGGTAGAACGCGGTAGATTTGATTTTTATAATTTTTCCTGAAAAATAAAACTGAAAAAAAGTTTTAACAAAAAGTGAGGTTTCGTCTTACCAGATTTAGTTTTAAGTTTTAATTTAAACAACATCGATATCATCTTTCTCGTCTTCAGATATCAAAACTTCTCTATCAGTTTTTGAAGGCAGATAGAAGAATTCAATGAACCAAATCGTTGAGTTTTTCTTCAATATCTTTTCGAAGAACAAATATTTTGCAATATAGTTTCCAGGCCTCTTCAATCTTCAATTCGCGTTTAACTGTGACCTCTTCTTTCATCATATTTCGACTTTTTCCAGGAAGATGAAATGTTACTGCAAGAAACTTATTCTTGTTTTGTGTTGGCCATGACATGGGCATTAATGGAATAAGAATTAAAATTGGTGATAACACTTGCATTATAGTTTCCAGGCCTCTTGAATCTTCAATTCGCGTTTAACTGTGTGACCTCTTGTTTCGTCACATTTCGACTTTTTCCAGGAAGATGAAATGTTACTGCAAGTAATTTATGTTTTGTGTTGGACATGGCATGGGAATTAGGGGAATAAGAATTAAAATTGGGGATAACACTTGCATTATAGTTTCCAGGCCTCTTTAATCTTCAATTCGCGTTTTAAGGCCGATTTCCATTCAACGCTTATGCCCGCGCGGACGTAGAATTTTCCGAGCGGCCAAACAGCTGCAAATGGAAATCAAAAGACACGATTGGCTGAAATTATCAGCGGACATCGGCGGGCTTAAAAAAAGTTAAAATTTTTTAACTTTATTTTTGCTCGCTGAGCGGACATAACTACGCTAATGAATTAGCCAATACGCATGCGTTCTAAGTCACTGAACGTGGATTACCTACGTCCGCGCGGATATTTTCTTGAATGGAAATTGGCCTTAACTATGAAGTTATATGGGTGTCAAAATCAACGAGTTGAAGTCGCAAACCGACGGCTCGATGTTGCAATCAACAAGGCAACCAACGAGTCGATCTCGCAATCAACGACTCAACGTTTCAATCGACAAAGCAATTAACAAGTCGATCTTTTTACCGACATCTTCACTTTTCAATCGACCAGGCAATGAAAGAGAGTCGATTTGATAATCAACAAAGTGAACTCAGATGGTAAAACGACGAAGCGGATTCTCTAAATTTTCATGTTGATAATCGGTTTGATCATCGACTCTGAGGTCGCAACCTCAAGTTGAAAGTTGGATCGTTGATCGTGTTTCAGAGTTCACACTCACTTGTTATTTAATTAATTATTATTCTCAATAGTTTTATAAGGCAAGTGTGTAAAGTATGGTTTCCATTATAAATGTTTTTTTTCTTTGAAAAGTTTCTTAGAATATACTTTCTAAATCTAAACTAGCCCTTATGTATTCCATTCAAAGAATATGATGTTAAAATAAAAATGGCGGACATCATATAGGATGCTATAAAGTATCTGAAAGAAGCCTCAGCAGAAATTGTTTGGCTATAGTCTTTTGACGTCAAGCTATGGAACCTTTTTTCCCTTTTTTCCCAATAAATTTTTCAGGCCTGTTGGAAAAATTCTCCCTGCAAAAACATTAAGGAAAACATTTTTTATTATGTTCTGCTTAAAAGTGAATTAATTTGTCCACGTCATTAAAAGCCAACCAGTCTTTGTTTCTATAAAGTATATTTTTCTTGTGTCTATTAAATCCATACCATAGAGAGGGTGGCTAAGACATGATCTCTTGTGCATGTACTTTATAAACGTTGACCATTGTATAATTGAAGTTTTCTGATGTTGCAATATATACATACAACTACATTTTATTTTCTTACCATATTGTAACCCTCTTTCCTTTTCCTGTAGTATAAACACAGTCCCAAATGTGCATTTATTTGTTTTTTAATTTTCCCCATATCCTATAAAACTGTTATGACTTTATCACCACAAAGAAATCAGCATTTAATTGTTGGATTTTAAAGTCGATCATTCGAGTCGAATCATTAAACTTTGATCGATTTGGTCAATTGATTGACACTTCAATCAAAACGTCAAGTCGAGTTGCGAGATCGACCCGCTAATTGCCTTGTTGATTGAAACGTCGAGCCGTCGGTTGCGAGATTTATGGAATGCCATAGCTGCCATAAGTGACCTTCTGATATTCTGCGCAGTAGAAATTTCGTTTTGTGCAGTAGATATTTCGTTTTGTGCAGTAGTGATTTCATTTGGCGCTGTAATAAAAACATATTGCGATGTAGTTATTCAGTATTGCAAGGTGGATCTATTTGAAAGCGCAGTAATTTCCTTGACTTGCGCAGTAGACAACTCATATTGTGCACTACTTAAATTGTTACGTGGTGGTAGATAAATCGTTACGTGGTAGATAAATCGTTAGGTGGTAGATAAATCGTTACGTGGTAGATAAATCGTTAAGTGCTAGTTAAATCGTTACGTAGTAGATAAATGGTTACGTAGTAGATAAATCGTTACGTAGTAGATAAATCGTTACGTGGTAGATAAATCGTTAGGTGGTAGATAAATTGTTACGTGGTAGATAAATTGTTACGTGGTAGATAAATTGTTACGTGGTAGATAAATTGTTACGTAGTAGATAAATCGTTATGTGGTAGATAAATCATTACGTGGAGGGTCCCTTCATCGTAGAATAAAATAGGAGCAAAAAGCCCTTCACCGTCTTTGTTTTTACATAAATGAAAGACTAGCAGCGAAAGCAGATACAGTATCAAAACACCCGTGGACTCCTACTCCTCCTACTACTACTACTTCGGCCGGAATGGCAATTAGTCTACGATTTGGAGACTGTGAGACTTCACAAAAAATTCAATATAAATTCTAATGAAAGAACGCAGCCTTTTGAATTTTCAAAAGTTTTACATCTCAAACTTCTAAAGCTTTTTCTTCGATATTTTATCACAATTCATGAAGGAATGGATATTAACCAAATAGGTCTACATAAAACTGGGACTTTTAGTTATTTATGGTACTGAATGTACCTTGGTTACTTGAAAATAGATGTTTTTCTTGTTAGTAAAGCTCAGTTCAGACTTTCTTATTAACTTATACGTTTATTAGCTATCTATCACTGTACATTAAGGCTTTCAAAAATCCATTTCAAAAAGGCAGTTATTTGTTCGAGTTCATCTTCGGTTTCAAGAAATAATTAAAAACATAAAGAAACGCGTGTTTTTTCTACAATGCTTAGACCCTATATTTACACCAACTAGTAATTTTAAACAAACAACATTTTTATCGTTTTCAGTAAAATGTCGAAAGCATTTTTTTAACAAGTAATTTTGCGCCATCTGGCTCTATTTTGAATATGGGAAAGATTACACTTGGAATCAGTATTCTTCAAACATATCGAGGGAATCATTGAGAATTTGGAAATATGCGTGGCAATAAAAAGTAAACTTGTATAATGCATTGAAGAAGGAAAAGCTTATTTCATTTTTTATAAATAAGTAAATCTGGCTTTTATATATATTATATATAACAGGACCTCCTATGGCCCTTCTCTTTCCGTCCTGTTTGGTTCCCGACGTCCAGAGGACGTGTCTTTGTCCGCATTCGTTTTGCTTGATACGAACGGAAGTTTACATTTACTGCAATAATGCATACTGCATACGGAGTCTTACGTTTCGTGGGGCAAACGCTACGATCAACCATTACAGAGATATTGTCGATCAAAGATTTTGATGTCATATCATTTAGACCCAAAACTTTCGTCACCCCAACCCATGTATCGCAGACCCCAAAAAACGACAGTTATCCCTATTAGTTCCCGAGATAAAAACGTCACGTTCGATTACACCACGTGCTTTTATACTAATCGTTAAAAAAGTCTCTCGCATCTACGTGGTTTTTTACGCGCAACACTAAGAAGGACTTGACCGTATAATTTGATTAAATACATCACTCTCTAAATGGTTCTTTTGTATCACTCTCGATGATCACTCAGAATTTGTTTATTATTTTTTACAAAATAAATTTTTTTTCAGAAAATTTCTTTTTTTTTTGCAGAAAATACACAGATAAATATATGACCCTTCAGAGCCATCGTAGAAATTCCACAAAAGTTAGTTTCACCAAAAATTCAAAACGAATTCTTTAAATTTTGTTTCCTTATTTTTATTGTTACTTTATTTGTTTTCTTGTGATTGGTGTCGTAGATTAGCAACACCCATCATAGCAGCAGGTTGATTGGTTGATGTAATAGTTTTCCACATGTTTCTTTTGTTCTCTATTTAAAGGTGGATGCAATTGTTTCATACGTCAGAATTTGTCTTTATTCCATTTTGAATAAACCTTTGTATAAATTACGTCATTACAAACATTGCTTAAGCACGTATACTTTTAAGAGAAAAATTATTTGCTGCACAAATCTTTGCGATTCGCTTCTCATAAACTATAATTACGCCGCATTGTATTCTGGGATGTGAATATCACACTGGAGAGTGTTGAGAAAACATAAGTGGAGGAGGGACGTAACGATTTATCTACCACATAACGATTTATCTACCACATAACGATTTATCTACCACGTAACAATTTATCTACCACCTAACGATTTATCTACCACGTAACGATTTATCTACTACGTAACCATTTATCTACTACATAAAGATTTATCTACTACGTAACAATTTATCTACCACGTAACAATTTATCTACCACGTAACGATTTATCTACAACGTAACAATTTATCTACCACCTAACGATTTATCTACCACGTAATGATTTATCTACTACGTAACCATTTATCTACTACGTAACGATTTATCTACCACGTAATTATTTATCTACTACGTAACGATTTAACTACCACATCTAACGATTTATCTACCACCACGTAACGATTTAAGTAGTGCACAATATCACTTGTCTACTGCGCAAGTCAAGGAAATTACTGCGCTTTCAAATAGATCCACCTTGCAATACTGAAAAACTACATCGCAATATGTTTTTATTACAGCGCCAAATATTTGGCGTTGTAGTGATCTTCTGATGTTCTGCGCATAACGAAATTTCAACGTTGATTGCCTTGTCGATTGAAGTATCGAGTGTCGTTGGGTCGCGAGATCGACTTGTTGATTTTGACACCGATATAACTTCATACTTAACTGTGACCTCTTGTTTCGTCACATTCCGACTTTTCCCAGAAAATTTAGTACATTGATAGAAATAGTGATGTCGTATGTATGTGTTACCTAGATTTAACTTTGGGGAATAAGACTTTTGTCTTCTTTGCATTTTTGCTGACGCTGCTTTTTGGCAAAGATAGCAATGTGTCGCTGGAAAAATCTGACTGTGTCGCTGGAATGTGTGGATGGCGAATGTGCGGCTAACTTGGATTTAGTGATCGATAGACCCTGAAGAAACAAATTGCACCCTGAAAGATTTTGTCACCCCCAACAAGTAAACTTTATATAGAAATAACATTTATATAGACATAACATTCTCCCAAATTCAAAATGGAGTAGTGAGTTGGTGTTATATATAAATATGATTGTAATAATCCAACTGTTGAGACTGTACTCAATGCAACATAACCAAGTATCCTGTTTTTTGGTTGCATTTGATTGTTAAAATTCTTTGGGAGAATATCTCTCAAAGAACTTAGCATCCCCCAAACTTTTTACTGTGTTTTACTTCAAAAACGAACCCAGTCAGTGTCAAAAAAAAGTGACGAAAAATAAAATTACGGAATACTTTATGTTGGGAGAAAGTTTCATGGGGAGAGAGTTCTGCGTTTTTTGGTCATTTTCGCAAAAGTAAGTCCCCGCAAAAAGGACTGACATGCGGATTCGTGAAAGTTTATCCCATGCATGCGAAATGGACTAGGAAGCCGATTCGCGAAAGTTAGATTGAAGAAAAAAACAAAAAACCACTTCCACATGTTTTTCTTTCAACAATATAGTCTAAATCAATCAATCTGTCTTATTTGTCAAAATTTCAAAATATTTAGAGAAAAAAATTGCACAAAAACCGAAAATCGCAAAAGTTAATCCCACGCGAAATTCACTTTTCCAGTTGAATGCGAAAGATTATTTTAGGCGAAATAGATTTAGTCACTCATTCGCGAAAGTAAATCCCAAAATTTCTGCGGGGTTTTTCTTCGGGAAACTTTCTCCCTGCAAAACTTTCTCCCCGTAAAGAAGTTAACAGAAAGTGTGACCATGTTGTAAAGATCAAAATACTCATATTAAAATGTATATACCTATATGGGATTGTTTTGCTACGACCAACTGTTACTGAGCTATCGCCAATCAAAGTTTTTGATGACGCCATATAGCCACACCACCCCAAAACATTGGATCGAATATCTCACCACCCCATTGCCTGTATTGTGGACCCAAAAAACATCAGTTATCCCTATTGGTTTTGGAGAAATTTCCCCAAAAAACGTTGCGTTCAATTGGGGATCCAATGCAAGGGTTCCCCTGAAATGATAAAAAAAGAAGACATTATACCACATGCTACTGTACTAATGGTGAAAAAAGTGTTTCTTGCCTCTACATGGTTTGACATGCAACTAAGAAGAACTTGACTGTAGTAAAAATTTTTAGCAAGTTTAAGTTCGAAAAAGATGTGTCAAATTTGCCTTTCCCGTGTGCCAACCCCGTGACGAAAATTTCAATTTGGGAATTGGCAACAGAAAATGCACTCTACAACAGAGCTCGAAAAACTGATCAAAAAAGTGTATGGGATCGTTTCTTTATAATCACTCCATCTTTGCATCCCGTACCCCAAAACTGTCAGTTATCCCTATTCGTTCACGAGATATTTCCCCATTGTTGCATTCGCTTGGGGATGCAATGCAATGGTTCTCCCATGATATGATAAAAAAAACTGACGTCACGCCACTAATTACTATAATAATAATTGTAAAAAAATGCATGTCTTAACAAAAAATATGACCACAATTAAGAAGATTTTGACCATAAAATTCAACAAAATTTATCACTCTAAAATATGATAGATATATAGTAACCCGGGTAAAAATGTTTACCGAGTTTAACTTCGAAAAGGATTTAAATTCACCTTTCCCGTGCGTGAACCGTGTGATGAAAATTTCAATTTGGAAACGGAAAATATAATGATGTTGTAAAGCTTGAAAAACTGATCAAAAAAGTGTATGGAATCGTTTAGATACGATCAACCATTAGAGAGGCGTTATAGCCACACCATCCAAAAGTATTTAGGCCCACAACGTTCGTCACCCCATCGCCTGTACTAATCGTGAAAAAGTGTCTCTCGCCTCTACGTGGTTTTACGCACACATAAGAAGAACTTGACCATAAAATTTAACTACATATATCACTGTCTAAAATAAAAGTGGGATGCACGATTGCGAATTAGTATATATAGATATAAGATGTGTATGGAAAAATGTTCTACCTATTAGATCGCCTTATGCTTTCTGTTATATGGCATTATTGGTAGATTCAATTTATTGGTAGATTCAATTTTATGCTCCAAGTTTTGGTCTACATTTTCCATGAGATTGATATGCTTATGTAGAAAGGGCTAACAAGATTATCTTGTTGTGTACCAGATCTGATGAAGCTTCTTATAGAAGTGGGTCATTAAAAAGGATGAAGCTTCCACTTACAACTCCAACCATCATCTTTGCTGGCTTAATAATAGCACGATGTATATCCTCTTCAAATTTTAGATCCTTTTCTTGGAATACATGATCTTAAAAATTCTTTTCTCTGTGAGTGGTATTTTCCCAAGTAAGAATTTCACACTTTTTTTCTTATTTCACCACTGCACACTACTCTCACAAGTGACAGAGAAATTTTCAAAGCTTCCATAAATCCCCTGAAACAAAATCTTGAAGTGGCAACTGAAGTAGACTTATAGAAATAACAACTGTGCCCAGAAAAAAGTGTGAATAGGCTGGAGTAGTAAAGATTAAAATGATAGAGACTATATCAACTATCACACAAAAAGAGAACAAGCTACGGAAAGAGGTTGGAACGGTGTTCTAGACATCAACTTTCAAGTGATTTGTAGTTAAAGGGGAAGTTCGGTCTAATTTTTCACTTCTTATTTTTTTGTTTTAACTTGTAATGCTTTGAAAAGTTAGAAACCCACTTTTTGAATTTCTGAAAATGCTCTTTTCGTTCAAAAGTTATTAAAACTTTTAGATGCTGAAAAATGAGTTTTTTCACGTTGAAACAGATGTTCATTATGAATGATAAAATGACGTCACACCGTGCAGAAAGAACTTTTACGTGAAGAAAGTTTGTTATTGAACCTTCACACTATCAAAAAAACTCACTAGTAATACATCGTTTTATTTTTATTTTTTAATTCGAAAAATGCCAAGTTACTCTGCGACAGCTTGTACTAATCGGTCCACAAATTGTTCTTTCACATTTCACCAAAATTGCAAGTCAAAGAAAATAACCAGAACTTCGTAAAAGATGGCTTTCCAACATAAAAATGAAGTAGAACTCTGCCGAAAGACTCAGGGTTTTACATCTTTACCCAACACTGATCAAATGGAGATGTATCGTTCTCTGCACATAATGTTTTTCCCCAATCGACAGCATTTTAGCAGGAATGGCATAGTGGTGCAAACCTGACGCTATTAAATGCTGTTGATCTTCAATTTTTCTCTCCAAGAACGGTACGCAACTCTCATTTTTTTTTGTGGGAAAGGTGTCCTTGTCGCCCATAAAGCACACGATGGAATATCTTTATGTATCCCTTTACCAAGTGTATTGTGTATCCACCAGGTGTATGTATTGTCTATACGCTGCAAATCTCAAAGTTCTGAACAGAATTTTAGTCTTCATAGATTAGATGAAGGGAGATTTTTATCAAATAGAAACATAACACAAAACATAGTTTTTATTCTAAGGAGACCAGAAAATTTTTTAACTTTGTTCCTTATAGATAGGCTAAAACAAGCATGTTACTTTGCCTTTCATTTTTTAAAGTTGTTGAAAAATGTGACGATGGATCAAGATAAAACAGGGAAATTTAATTTTGTAATATATTTTTATACATGCTAGACTGAAATAACAAACTTGGTTGTGTATATACATTGAAAATATATGTTGCTTTTCAAATTTGTTGGTGGTACCTACCCAGCCACCCTACTTCCGACGACCCTTTTTCTAAATTTCATTGTGTCTCTGCAGGACAAACTTTCCCTGTAGGTACTCATAGGTTTGCAAAATTTTCCAGAAAGACACCAACCTACGCTTCTTATAGGTAACACATGCTGCACTTCATCGTTTTCGTTTCCTCTTCTTTGCTCCTACTTTTAAGATTTTTAACATCTCTTTGTGGTTCAAAATCAAAAGGTTTAAGTTATCAGGTATATCTTACAAACATTCATCATTTTCATCGAAAGAGCTATTAGTTTCAGGTTTCAGCTATCGTTATCTAAAAATAACTTTCTAAAAACACTATTTTTGATAAAGCTTTTTTCTTTGCACATATGCTTTCTGCACGGAGTGACGTCACACGCTGAACAGATTAAAACTCTTATTTTTTTCAACAGAAAAACATGACGAAAAAACGTTTTTCGAAAGAAATGAACGAATAAGATTATTATATTTTGAAGTTTTGGTATGGAATAAAGCATCTCAGGCGAAAAAAAAATTAGGGCGAACTTCCCCTTTAAGTGGTATTTCTAATTTGTTTTAACATCACCACGGTGTGATTGGACTTTCCCAAATTCCATAGCACAGGTATAACAGCTACAATTATGAAATTTATCAAGTTAGCCCATTAAACGTTTCATACTACTTTCCGAAACCATTTTCTAAACATATCAAACTATTTCGTGAAAGGAATCATGGCATTTAAGCCAAATGTCATTTTTTCTTCATTCAGTAAGATACAATGAATAGTAGTTATTTTATGCTTTCTCTTTCAGTTGTTGAAGCATGATTATACCTATTCGTTGTTTCACCTGTGGTAAAGTTGTTGGCAATAAGTGGGAATCCTACCTTGGCTTACTTCAAGCAGAGTATTCCGAAGGTGACGCCTTGGATTCGCTTGGTTTAAAAAGATATTGCTGTCGTCGTATGTTATTAGCACATGTGGACTTAATTGAGAAATTGTTGAACTACGCTCCTCTTGAAAAATAGACAGTTTTTATTAGATTTTGTATTGACTATGTCGCTGTTAAAATGTGTAATGTTTTGTGAGTTTGATCCACATCTTGGTCCACAGATTGCATATCAAACTCCTGAAGATTTCATTTCCAAGCATCAAATGGATAGTATTGCTCCGTACATCATTACTAAACCACAATTACAGAGTCGATTGATAAGCTTGAAGGCGTTTGGTTATACTTTCATGGGTTATCCTGTTATGATAGAAGATAAAAAGTATTTTCGAAATGCTCTTCATTTCAACACTGTTTTTGTTTTCGATGAAACAGACGACGCGCATGATTATGAAGCTGTTGTTAAGAAACTAGCTGGTTACTTAAAAACTTTGGAAGTAGAAACATGTTACATATCAGATGTAAAGAAAAAAGCTAACATTTCAGAAGTTTTGCGTAAAATTCTGTTTGGCTTAAGGTACGTCACATTTTCCTTGAATCTTTGCCCGAAAAACTATTTTCAACTTTGACACAGAATAATAAATTTTGTTTCAGAAACTAAACCCATGCCAATTTCAAAGATTTATCTAGTAGATAAATGTATAAACATTTATGTATATATAAACATTGCAAAATCTATTTTGCAATGTGATGAAACACAAAACTGGACCTTGATTACTTCTGGACTGTCGAAAATATCCATACCTTCAAAAAACTAGATAGATCCTGCTTGTTTTTAACTCCTCGACCTTAAAACGTGAAAAATGTATGAAATTTGGGTTACAGAAAAATCAGCTGTATCATTTATTTTTAAGGATTTTGATCACAACAAATTCAAAGTTAGATCAAATTTAAAAGTGTTTTGTTTTCTACAAAATTTTAGAAAAATATAAAGTTGATTTGTGATTTATAAGTTTGAAATGTTTTTATGCTTTAACTTGATAAAATATTTGCAAAGCAGTTCTCAAAACATATTATAAATCACACGACATTGAGATGCATTTTCGGTGTACTTAAAGTAAATAAACAAATATCGTTGATGAATCAGCAACAACCTGCCCAAATAAGAAAAATACCCATTGCTAGTGGTTGCTGGGCTGGCAGGAGTCATGACACTTACTGCTTTACTATTTTTTCACTTGAGTAAATTTGATGCTAAATTTTTAGTTAAAATTTTTCTGGCAATCTAGAAGTTGAATGAATCAATTCATATCTACAGTGTTTTGGATAGAAATAGTCCTTTATCAGGCCCATTATCTTATTTGTTTTTACGGGAATGAAAACCACTGCTCTCCAATTTTCTGCTCTCCATCAAAAGTGCATTCAGACTCCTATAGGGAATCATAGGACATTGTTAATTTTCAATTTTTTGTCAACTGACATGTTAATTTTTTCGTACTTTAGTCCTAATGGGGAATGTACCATACCAATCGACAATTGTAATACAATTTTCTTAAAAGTGGTGGAACTGCCCAAAGTTCCACCAGCCGTGTTTGATCATCAAGTACCAGTTTTTGTTTGGCCCAAAGATGCTATCGAATCGCAACACTGGGATCTGACTGCACAATGTGTTTTGCCGTACATTGATGGGTTGAACCACATTCAAAAGATTGCTTCAATAGCTGATGTGGATTTAGGTTTAGTCCGGTCTGCAATACAGACATTGTTGTTTCACGGTGTCATTGCTCTCGTGCCGATCTTCTTGTATTCCAACATGTACGCCGTCAAACCGGAAATCAACGAGCTGCCTCAAAACACAGCGATGCAGGAAGAGTGTGTTGCTTATACGGCCAGGAAGGATCACAAACCACACTTTCGAGATGTCTTCATGTTGTATTGTGCTTTGGGACCTGGTATATCTGTCAATGCTTTGTGTAGCAGGCACGATCCAGCTGCTCTAGGTATCGACGAGTTGAGGCTCATACAATATGGATTAATCAAAAACTTCATCCGCAAATTGAGTAAGTACCCAGTCTTTTTAACATCAGATCACACTTGCAGCAAGTGGAAAGAGCGCTCCAAGTGGCTTAACGGGTATTATAATTATGCGGAAATCTGTTGCAAGTCTGCTGCGACTGGCGAAAGTATTCAATACGAGGACATCAACAAGAAAACGGAAAATGACCCATATGTGGTGCATATTTGGAAATAAACGATTATACTATATGCGTAGGCGATTGTTATATATCCCCCCGTGTGCGAAATCGTCCAAAAAAATCACTGCGACTGAAAGCATTTTTATTGAAATACTGTGTCTATAAATGCACTCCTTCGCAGAGGTTTTTCCACAAATTTGCGCACTGGGATTTCTAATCTATGAGGTCACGTATAAAGGTTTGTTCTCTTGGAAAAAACGCATTAGTTTAGCTATGGTCAAACATTCCCGGTAGAAACTACTCCTAGTTCTTTGGAGGAAGGCAAGAATTTCAAACTTTCGTTGACACACCTTACAAGTTTTTTTATGGAGAAGTTTTCGATTAGAACATGTAATAGTTTATCTCGATACTTCAGTCTTGTATTTGACTTTGTTTACCAGGTAATAACTATGGACTATAACTTCTTGAGGAATCCATGTCAATACCTTTCTCTCGTACTCGTGTACAACTTTTGTAATCATTTTTTAATCATCACGTGGTTTACAAATTTAGCCAATCAAATTTCGACGAGATATGCTCGTGTGGATACACTGCATAGTCTGTTGTACAATGCATACGTTGCGGACTTATTATAATTATACTATGACCGTATTTTTGGTAAGCAAATTTCTTTATTTTTATGGTCGATTTTCGTTATTCTTTTGTTCTGCTTTTTAGTAAAACACCTCATTCTTCAAAAAACACTGGAATTTTGTTGGAATTTGCCGACCTTAGTATTTTTTTTATTTCTGAAGCGATAAAATGTCTTTAGCGGTCTCTTAATAACGATAAGGAAAATGGGTAACGACTTTTTAAATATGTCATTTTTTTATTGAAATGTTTTGAATAAAGTATCGTCTTCACAACTCGTTGTTGTTTTGGGAAGGGAAGCTAATGTTTGCGTTTTTTAAAAGGAGGTTCAATCATCCGTATTGTGAGTGACGTTTCGAAAAAAATATGTTTGGGATAAATTTTTCAGTGGGCAAAATCGTCAAAATGTCACTGCGTCGAAGAGCATTTTCATTGGAAATGGTGTGTGTATTTCTATAGAAATGTACTTGAACGCAGAGGTTTTCAACAAGTGTAAACAACTCGTTGTATATGATTAAAGAATATGAATCTTAAAAACCTCTCGTCACTCATGTTCTTGTGAAAGATACTGACTATTTCTCTCGCAAATATTTCTAGATATCTCACAGATTGAGAATTAACATAAAAATATTAATGGCGGAAAAGCTACGCGGTGATCATTTTGAAGAATGGGTGCAGGAATTGATTTCTCAGTGCAATACAGAGACATATTACATTGAATATTGTAATGACTTTTCCAACCATATCATTCATGGTATTGTTGCGCTTGTGGTGTTGGGAGCATCGAGACAACGTGTTCAGGTCTCTTCACTCTTTAACTCTTTGCTATTTCAGTAATCAATTAAACACTAATAGGTAGTTAAACTGCCAGTAAGAAGGAGCTTATCGAGGTAAAAACCTGCGCAGTATCTAATGTAATTCTACTGACCTGTATCTATAAAAGCCCTCTGAGATACAAACAAAAGTGTTGAAATAGACTAATCACAGGTGTCTTGAATTAGGCAAGACGAAGACGAACTAGTTCTGACTTGGGGTAATTAAGACTTTTAGGATAGGTTCTGCAGCTACTTTTATCTCATGCGTCACCATCTTCTTTATTTGCTGGAATTCTGTATAACGTAAAAAGCCAGCGTGCAAAATCATCCAAAAATCACTGCGATGAAGAGCATTATTATTGAAATAGTATGTATATTTCTATAGAAATGAACTCCTTTGCAGAGGTTTTATTACAAATTTGCCCACTGGAAATAGACCTAACATTATTATTATTATTATTTTAGACTTTTATCAAAACAAATTGCTTTCACCGGACACACGGCGACACGCGACATAATGCGACATGCTCTTTCCTATGCGTCCTTATTAATATCATTTTTATGTCCCTGGTTATAGGAGTTCATTGATTGCTACGCACGAAATCTGGAAAAACCCAGCGAACATGCAGAACAAAACAAGGGAGAAATAGGCGATTGGGAACTAACACCTGGATCTCGAAAGGGATATTATCGTCACCTGACAACTTATATCAATGCTCTCCAAAATGACACTTTAGAAAAGTTACTACGAACAGAACTTCATAAGCTTTATGGAGGTCTGGCCTGTGCCTTATTTCATCCTCTTATACAAATGGGGTATGGTGTGAAAGTTGGTGACGAGAGAATCATTCTAGAAGGTTTGGCGTACCTACGTCATTCTCATTACTCGGTATTTGATTTTACCCAAGTTCCCCACGTCACTGATGTAACACGATATGGCGATGGATTGAGAAACGTACTTGATATTCTCGATGACGTACGGCAAGATAAAGAATTGTCGAAAGCCATGAATGACGAACTGATCGATGAACCGAATTGGAACAAAACTGAAGTTGGTGGTGCCGAGTTGAAAGTTTTATCAATCATTCGTTCGTGTGGTAAAAAGCTTCTTCACTATACAGATCAGATCAAGTGGCCAACTTGGTTCGATCTTCACAAAATAAACGATGGCATGATTGATGACATTGCATTGTGGATCTTCGACATGGCGTGCACAATATATTGTAAGTCGGAGATTCCGAACGAATTCGGATTCATTCACGGAATTACAGGTGCGTGGTCGCTTCGTCAACTTACGAGCATTTTAAACGATACAACATTATCGTTACGTTTGTTTCGTGTATACTTGTTCTCGTTACTTGCGCTTTACATGAGCAGAAGTTCTTTACTACTATCGCGCCAAACCAAAACGTACGTAACAAACGAAAAAAGTTGGGAAGAAATGAAGGAACATACAAGAAAGTTAGTGGTGGATGAGCATGTCTATAAAATCGTGCAAGTTTGTTATGATGTATGGAGAGTGAAGCCAAAGGACTTGTATTTTCAGTGCGCTCAGATAGCAGTTGAACATGATATCTTTTACGGGTAATAAACTGCAGCATACAAAATTTTGTATTTGATTAGGATTTGACGTAGTTTATCCGAAAACCTCGTTCTATCGATGATACACACAGTTGAAGTCCGATAATATGAACATTCGTTTAATTCAAGCAAATCTATTCACATTTGCATTGAAGATAGTTTGTCTGTTAGACACATAAAGGATAAATTCTATGACATCCGTATTTTTTTCACGACGTTTGAAGTGTATCTACACTCATTATTAAGTAACTTGAAGTGTAACTACGCTCATTATTAAGTAACTTTATATTGAAAACATGAACATTAAGATGAAACAGAGAATATTACCATAAAAGGTTAAAAATATAACTATAGACAAATTTTATACGCTCTAGTTTTAGAGGGGTATTACGGATCAAAACGAATGGGCTTGTTTAATGCTGGGTTACGCGTAAAATAAAAAGCGATTATTTAAGTTTTTAACAAATAGATACTGTCTGCGTTGGCCAATATACTAAAATTTTCACAGTGAACAAGAAGTCCGGTTTCAGACTCGTGTTCTATAGTGGCCGCAAGGGTACTATTACAAATGAGAGCAGAAACAGTGGTGTCTTCACTCAGTCATTCATTCTCATTTTAAAATGGCGATTAGTCAGGCCAATAAAGGAAGCGTTGTAGCCACACACATAAGTTTGTAGATGACGCCGAAATGAGATTTTTGAACACAAAATAATTTGACAGTCTCCAATAGCAAGCATTTTCTTTTCCACCGTGTCACAAACAGGCTTAGTGTAAACGAAGGCTTAGGAATGTGTAAACAAATAAAAATTCCTGATACGACCATCTAAAAATAGAAATGGAATATCGATTCTTACAGAAAAACAGTCTTAACTTCATCAAGTTCTAGATGAAAATTACTGTGGCTAGAACTAATACGAAAGCATCTATAAATGATAGTGTAAAACATGCCAAATTTATGTGTGTAAGCACTACTGAAAACCTCGAACCCAAGGTCTCTTGCCTCTCCGCTATCCGTATATCGAAAAGGCATGGGACCCTGGGTTGCACCACTGAATGTGGGTTTCCTATATATCGAAGTGCTAGAAGTATTACTAGATCGGAGAAACAGGTTTAAACTCAAATGGGCAGGTATCAAGCGAAATCCTTTCGTCGTGATGAGACAAAAAAGCATAAGCTAAAGCAGGACCAAGAGGAGATCCCATGACCAAAGTGAATTATTGGTGTGTTGTTATATAGTTTTAAGTTCAAAGTTTCAATCAGCTGTTCAAAATGAAATTTATAAATTATCTCTTATACGTATTTTGTTGATAACACTTTCCTATTAGTGTTAAAATATCTTCGCTGCATTTTGAAAAAGGTTCTTAATTATTGGTCATTATCATCTTGTGTAAGAAATCGGAGCATACTGGCCTTTATAATAATGCGTAGAGTAAAGAATCCTGTTGACAAATTTTGTTGGAAAACCACTGCTACAGAGAGCTCATTTCTATAGAAATGTACACACTGTTTCAAGAATAAAACTCTTTCTCGCAGTAAATATGAACGACTTCGCTCAGTTCATCAAAACGTCATGGCGAAACCTTGTTAAATTCGTTTGGGTCAATGAGCATAACATTACGTCATATCTTGTTCATTGAAACCAATGATATAAGCCAAGCGCTAGATGTCTGACTCGGCATTTTCAAGTGAGGCATTGGTAGCTATCTTTAATAGTGAACATTTTCAAAACATTGAAAACGAAAGTGAATTTACACTGAAATCGTGCTCAGCGAATGGATGTATAAACTGTTTTGACAAAAATAACAACATCCAATTCCATAAATTAGCCTTATATGATCGAGAATTGTATGCCAGATGAAGCGTAGCCCCTTCCATTTTCATTTTCGCGACAAATTCATTAAAAAAAAGTTTCATCAGCATCATCATCATCCATCACAGCAAACCCCAGTTAAGAAAAAACTTTGCCAAAAACACAACAAAAAGGTAGTTACAGCAGAAGCTTAGGAGTAAGGACTCAAAATTTTCAAAGACAAAAAGTTGCTTTCAGAAGACTCAGCCCCAATTAACTGAAAATACCTTCTGAATTGAGTAGCCACCCTAAAGTACTGATAGGAAAATGCTATATTGATAAGATTCTGCCTTCAGTCGACTGCACCTTTGGCCCAAGGTAGTTGGGCATCTTATCGATCCTGGGATATATATATACATTGCATGTTTATTGGTGCATTGTAAGCATTCTCTTTTACCTTTTTGTTTTGAAATCTTATGAATGATTAAACCAGCAATGTATATATATATATCCCAAGATCGATAAGATGCCTTATGCATTAGGAGTTGTGTGGAACTTTGATGCGATATCAAGAAATCAAAGATTTTTCCTTTATTATTGAGCATTTCGTCATTTCCATTTGTTGAGGGAAAACACAGATCCACAAGAATAAGGTTCGAATGTCAAACAATTGGCTTCCTCTGATCCGGTTATTGTGTTACATATCAAAATTTGTTTAAGACTTGATTTGAATTATCTGATATCTGGATTATTGCTAAAGCTTTTTCTTACCTTACGAGTGCGCTTTTACACATTGAAACATCAACAGACAAGATTTTTAATAGACTTTATAGTGCTGCAAACATCTGCAAAATCTGGATGACCTGAATTCATCAAAAATTATATTGCATCTAGCTACAAAACTGCTCAATTTTAATATTTTAATTTTTCTTCTTAATTTATATTTTAATTCTACATGACTGTTGAAAATGTTATTGCAAAATTTTAATGCTTTTTTATTTTGAAGATCATTTAATAATTGAATATGTTTCCATTTTATTTTAATACCCCGGAGTCCAACAATTCCTTTTAGACATATCTGCAAGTGCATTTCTTGCAAGCTTTAACTTGTGGCACACATCAGGAATGAAAACAACATAATTCGTAAATTTAAACTACCTTGGTAAACCTATCAAGTTAAATCAATATCTCGCAATGAGAACTCAATCTAATGCAACCAAATAAATGGCAAAATTGTATATAGATAAAATAAAAAGATAATAATCCTATTATTGGTTTTATTGGAAAGTCAGGTCAAACTGTCCCGAGTTTTTTTATTCAAACAACCTCGTTTTCATGTACTTTTATTTTAGTTTAGTTTTTATTTCATTACTGACTGATATTCAATTTTTGTTCTCATTCCCCAATGGAATAATTTAATGACTTAAGATCATGGAAAAGAGGCTATGCTTGTTAGGCCATACATACGAGGACCAAACGAAAGTTCGGGTTGATGCGTGATGTAACAAATGATATAAGCATGTTTCTAATTAAAGAGACAATTATGCATATCTTTCGCTAAAATCAAATAGCGTAATTAATAAAAGAAACATATTTCAAAAGTTCTCATATAATTGGTCGAACATAGTCATGTGATTACTGTTTTGTTCGAAAGATTGTCATATTTTGTTAAAGCAGAAAATTGATGAGTTTGATAATAAACACTCGAACAGATATTTTCATAGTAATAACAATATTGTTGGCTTCAGCGGAATCTGTAGAAGACAATGTACAGCGACGAATCGAAGGCAATAGGGGATTGGATAAAAAGCACCATTGGCCCAGATAGAGCGCCACATCATGGGGAAATTATATTTGAAGGTCGTTGCAGCAAGCGAAAGACATTGGCTCAGGTATGAAGGCTTTATTTTTAAATGAAGTATCGTCACGTTAAAATATTTGCTGTCGATTATTTTTAATTCTTTTAATACCGTTTTGCTGTTACAATTATTATTAATTATTGGTCGTCATGTTGAAGTTTGAAGATTGGTTAAGGATGGCAACCTCGAGTCGAGGTCCTTAGAATTCGATATATACCATGTATGCTCGATTTAGAAATTTTCCAGACTTTTAGGGTGGGCGCATTATCGAGAGGGGCGCTTATAAATAAATTAAGATTTTGCCCCAAAGCATCTTTCTCGTTTTCTAGTCAATAAAGTAAAAATAAACAGAGCATCATTAAGTTCTCACATGCGTTAAGTTGCCTATATTAACACTTAATTTCAATATCAACCATCTCATCGTCTGTCTGGTCATTCAACCACGAACCCAAGGTCTCTTGCCTTTTCGATATACGAATACTATCCGTATAATATCGAAAAGGCAAGAGACCCTGGGTTCGAGGTTGTCTGGTCATTGTCTAAACATAATGTTTCGTTTCCAGCATCTTCTACGTCAGAGCAGGTCCAAATCGGCAACGGTCATCAGGGAAACGGGTTCGTGTCGTCTTCATATTCTTTAAATACCTCGAGGTCTTAACATTACACATGACCGATCCTTTTTAAAACAGTAAATCTTGTCGTCTTCTGAGCCATCAATATTAATATTCAGCGCAGAAAATTTTAATGAGTGTTTGATGATCTCTGTAGGTAAGGAAGTGTCTATAATCCACGCAACAACTCGTTTTTGTGGTGGTGTCTTTGCAGTTAGTGGTTTCATTGTAATTCCCTGTTTTGCAAGCCATTGATCGTATTTCTCTGCACAAATCGCTTAAGTCATTTTTCCGTTGCCTTTTATTTTGTATTCAAACAAGCTCCCATGGGTGCTTTTTGGAGAGGGGCGCTTATTGAATTATTCTGATGCGAACATGAGCGCTTATTTGAGAAGGGTGCTAGATCGGGATCGGGATAAAGCAGTTTGGCTTGAATTCACAATGGCGTTTTTGATAGCAAAGCAGCTATCTACTTATAATAATCCGCAATCGTGTGTAACACATTTAACTTAGAGAGTGATGGTTTTTTTAAAAATTTACGGCCAAAATCTTCTTAATCGTGGTCATATAGCGGCAGTTAGACCACGCAAGACACATTCACGATTAGTATAATAGCACGGGGCATCTAACGTCAGTTATTTTTAAGCCAATCAAAACGCAAGAAATTATTTTTTCGCCGTTTTGATTGGTTGCCGACGGAATCCGTTAGTAAATCCCGTAGTCTACAGACAGTTTAGCACGAAGCAGACGAAGGTGAAAGGTGAAAGGTTTACTACACTTACTTTACTGGAAAGAAAAGAAAGTTTACAGAGGTATTTAGTGTATGGGGATTGTTCACAAATGACGTCAACCATTTTTTCAAGATTTTTGACCCCCCCTCCCCCCTCTGTCAACCTGCGTCAAATTTGCGTTGCCCCCTCCCCCTCAGTTGACGTCATCGTTTGAGAAGACCTCCCCCCCTCCCTCCCCTCCCTTTCTTACGCATTTCTAATAAGACGTGAAAATATTTGAAATGATCTTCGTGTAATTTTTCTCTGATCAAACTCCATCTGTGCTTATTGTTTTACGTTCGTGCATCATGGACCACATCAAGATCACATTCATAAGAAACTTTTACTTAATTAGAAAAATCAAGGTTCTGCAAAATTGTGTGGGTTGACGTCAACTAGTATCACATCCCCTCCCCCCCTCCCCCGTCAACCAGCGTCAACTTTAGTATAACCCCCCCTCCCCCCCCCCCCCCTAACAGTTGACGTCATTTGTGAACAGTCCCATGTTTATAGTAGAAAATCTTCTGCAAAATAGAGAAAGTTACCTCACATAAGCATAAAAGCAGTTTTTCCAAACGAAGAAAGTAGTTTTATGTTTTTCAGTGTATAGCGTAATTTCAGTGGAAAAGAAATAGCAGAAGAAAGTGTTTTATAAGTATATGTTTACAGTAGGAAAGTGTGCTGGAAAGTAGTAGTTTAAATTAGTAGTTTAAAGTATAATTATTTTGTTTTCAGATATGAAATATGGAAAGTAAAGAGTTTATAAGTGAAAATGGCTGAAGAAGATGTTGTTGTTTACTAACACGATGATGTGAATTAGTATGGATAGGTATATTCTCTTTGTTTGAAGTTAAACCAAAGTTAAAATATTATAGATCTATTTAGTTAGAACACAGTTTATTTATCCAGCATTTTTGTTGTTTTCCTGTACGCACAATTTATTTTTACTACTATCATGAAAGATGTATTATGAATATTTTGATGTGTGTCAGATCTTCCGATTAAAAAGTTTTTCTGTTCATAACTCCAGTGTTGATAGTGAACTAAAAATGCTTTAAGGCCGGCGCAAATGCATCCAACATTTCATCCAACATCGTAAAATGTTGGATGAAATGTTGGACGCATTTGAGAAGTTTCAAAATGTATGAAAATTTCAAAAAGAAGAAAAAAATCGTGTTGGATGATGTTGGATGAAGTTTGATCGCCATCAAACATTTCATCCAACATTTTCGGCAAGATCAAAGGAAGCTTCCGAATTTCTCTCGCTATTTTTCATGTTGCATGCATTTGAGGCAATTTTCGTCCAACATATCAAAATAGTCTCTGCGCTGAGTGCAAAAGGCATTGAGAAGGAGCGTTTCTCGAATCTTTTTTATTGTTTCGAATGTTTTTTTTGACAATCGAATGTTACAAAACAAAAGAGAGCTTTCATTGAAGAACGTGAGTGGGATATTAATAAAAAAACAAAATGAGCTCATCTTCAGAGAGTGAAACAAACGAATATCACGAAGGTGATACCTTCAGAAAACACAAGAAGGAATTAGCAAAGAAGAATGAAGAAGCTGAAGAGATTACCCAAAAGTCGTCAAAGAAAGAAGGAAAATCAAGCAAAAATTCAAAAGCAAAAGCAACTAAAGATTGGACAGACGAGGAGATCACCGTGCTAATTGAAATATTGGAAGCAAATCCATGTCTGTGGAATATTTACGACCCATCTTATTCGAAGCGAGATTGTTCTTTCAATTAACAATACTTCCATTGCCAATCGACTGCCCCATCATTTACGAAATATTCCATAAACTTGTTTCTTACTGATTTTGCATCCAAAGAAGCGTTGTGACCAGTTTGAGGAACTTCTAAAGAATAAAACGTTTCCGAAGGTCTTTCTGAGAAGCGCCATTCCCCCTCTGCAATCTCTCCATCCTCCAATAGGTTATCGGCAAGCGTAGGTGAACGGTAGACATTGGCAGAATTCGAACTTTTGATTAGCATATTATGGAGTGTGAGTGCAGCGAGGATAATATTTTCTACGTATTTCGGCTCTAGGTTAATAACGGTAAAAAAGATTCTCCATCTGTTGGCCACAATTCCAAATAGGTTTTCTGAAATCCGGCGAGCTCTAGAATGCCTATAATTGTAAATTCGTCTTTCCTCGTTCAAGCCATGTTGGGGAAAAGGTTTCATCATGTATCTTTTAAGAGCAAAAGCTTCGTCGCCGAGAATGACAAAAGGAGCGTTTTCACCATTAGGCAACTTTTCATCATCTGGAAGCTCTACGGACCCATCTTGTATTCCTTGCAGTAGAGTGGTTTTGTTCCAGATTCCTGATTCATTAACCCTTCCATTTGACCCAACATCGGCGTAAATGCATTCATATTCGGGACCAGCAATAGCCATCAAAATTACCGAATGTGTGTGCTTGTAGTTGTAAAAGAAAGAGCCAGCATTTTTAGGTTTCTGAATCCGAACGTGCTTTCCATCGATAGCACCAAGAGCGTGTGGATAGTTCCAACGCTCCTCAAATTTTTTCGAAATTTCCAGCCATTGTGCTTTTGTACTGGGGACTTTTATGTAATCAGATGTCAAACGCTCAACTATAGCGTTACAGCAACCTTTAACAATATATGAGATTGCATTTAACGATATACGGTACTGAAAACTCAACGAACTCAAAGTTTCTCCTGTCGCTAAATACCTGAGAGTTAATGCAAGTCTCTCATCTGCTTCAATGGGCAAAGTTCCGCCTAGTCTTTCTTTAGGGGATATTAAGTCACCTATTTTATGTAGAATGAATTCGAAATCACGGACATCCATCCTAAACATTTCTCGGAATCCTTTCCTATCCTCCAGCACAAGTTCCTGAACGATATTTGTAAAGAAACCCCTTTCCTTTCGTCTTTTGACCCACTTTCTAGTCTTTCCTCTTTTTGGTTTCTCGTCGTCTGAGTCCAAAAGCTCATTCAATACTAGCATTGTTGCTACGTCCTCTGCTTCCCCCATTTTGAATTTTCAAATGAATGAACGTGTTTGATTTTTAATAAAATGTTGGATGAAGCAACTCAAATGCAACATTCTATTTTTTCTATTTTTTCAAAATTCGATATCTCATCCAACATTTCATCCAACATTCGAATGAAAATGTTGGATGAAATGTTGGATGCATTTGCGCCGGCCTTTAGCTGGAATACCTAGAGTTTCTTAATTAAAAGGGTGAGAAGTGTTTTTTTTTTCGTATTGACGTTAGATTTTTCATCACGGGCAACCATTGCATTGCATCTTCAATCGATACATTTTATTTTACAAAGTGAAAAAAGCCGATACGCAGCGCGTATTTTTATTTTTGATGGGTTTAAGATCTTCCAAGTAAAACGGCTGTTCTGCGCTCCTATATCTAAAGTTTAAAGTACTTACAGCACTGATACCCTTTCTGTTCGTCATGCTGTGATTTAATTTTTCGAAACCATTTTTGAGACGTCACTTTCAGAATTAAAACCCGTAAAAAATTTTTACACGGGATACTAGTATCTCGCGTAAAAGTTTTTTACGGCTATAATTTCGAAAAAGATGTGTCGAAAATAGGTGACGAAAAATTAAATCACAAAATCGTGACTGGAAAGTGTTGCCATGTTTTAGAGCTCGAAAAGCTGATCAAAAAAGTGTATGGGATCGTTTCGCTACGATCAACCGTTGCGGAGATATCGTCGATCAAAGATTTTAATGACGTCATATCCGCAGTACCAAATGAAATTTAGGCCCAAATGTTGCGTCACCCCGTCACCCGTATCGCGGACCCCAAAAAACGTCAGTTATCCCTATTGGTTCTCGAGATATTTCCCCAAAAACGTCGCGTTCGATTGGGGATGCAATGCAATGGTTCCCCCCGTGATCATAAAATTGTTTTTTTTTTTTTTTTTTTTTGCAATGCAACATCAAAAGTTTTTTCTGTAAAATATAATACAAAGCGTCAATTTACATATACAAAACATTTTGGACAAGAAATAAACTCGATTAATTCGATTTGTACTTGAAGCTTCGATTTAGATTCTTGAATATGTATTTCTGTCGGAGATTTCTTTCAATTCTCCAATCGGAACGTAGTTCGGTCTTGATCGTGAACCACGGATGCACACAGTAGCGGTTCTTATTAAACTGAACATGATTTTCCGCTTCACCCATGCTGCAGTGTCACTAAAATTTACGTTATGTTTATCAGCAATTAGCTCAGCTAAACGGCTGAAGAATCGTTTGGTTTCTTTACTCATTCCACCATTGGACGAGAAAATCAAGGGGGTAAACGTGCCTAGTTCTTTATTTTGAATTTTCTCGTTATATAGCTTCTTCGTGATCATAAAAACATCTGACGTCAAATGCCACGTGCTATTATACTAATCGTGAATGTGTCTTGCGTGGTCGAACTGCCGCTATATGACCACGATTAAGAAGATTTTGACCATTAAAAAAACAAAAACAAAACACGCTCTAAAATAAAAGTGGTATGCACACACGCGGATTAGTATAAGTACTAATTTGAAGAACACAGTTAGTATGCTGAATAAATAAAGAATGCAGGGTTGTTTAGTTGTGTTTTGAATTAGCCAGCAGAGGAGATTTTAACCTGTTTTTAAAAATGGTTCCATAGAATGTTTTTTTACATTAAAGCAGCTATATTTATATGTTGAGGAAGCTTGTTTACTATCACCCATACCGCCTAATAACATCTTTGCTTCTCAGTATTTACGCCTTCAATGTATTGTTTGTTTAGTATGTAAACATTACAGAAGGTGACGTTCCTCCTGACGTTCTCCATGAATTGTTGGCGAGCATATGGATCAAACGGCAACCGTCATTTGCGATATTTGTCGTTTCTGGCGACGATGATAGCGAGTTACAGGAAGAAATCGAAACAAAGTTAGCCTCTGGTTTACAAAAGGTGATTTTTAAATTATATTGAAGTGTGATTTTTTTGTTATGAAAGGAAGTGATTGAGAGACCTAAATAAAATAGTTTTTGGGTCGAAGAAAGTTCGTTGCACATAAAAGCTACGATCTCCGCTCTCCAAGTATTCCGCCACTACGTTCTTTATACCTGTTTTGTTCTTCTCCACATGTGATATATTTGCTTCTTTGAACAGAAAAATTTGAGCGAACACGTAGGAGGGTTTTTGTTTGCGTCGATTCGCTTTGATAATTCAATTGTATATCTGTTCTCAGTTCCTTATCTCCGTAACAACGGATACCATGTTTCCTTAACGTAGATCAGCCAATCCGGTGTATGGGTGATAACTAATGGACTTAATATGGGCATTACGAAATTAATTGGTGAAACGTTACACGGCACTAAAAGCTCTACGATTGGTATAAACAGTCTGTGCCGTCTTTCTTATAAATCCAGCTTGTCAGAAGAGCAAACAAGTGGAAGATACAAATACCCTGTACCCAGATCCCTGGTTGAACAGGGATTATTTCTCGATCATAAACATCGTTGCTTTTTACTGTTGGGCAGTGTGTCTAGCAATGAAAAAATGAGCGAGACATGTGCTGCTTTGGAAGCTTATATCATCGATACTTGTAAGGAATCTGCTTTTTTTTCTTTTTCTCCCTTTTGAAACAGACTTCTCTATTAAATTAATTTGCTTCTAAGATTAGGTAGATATTTCTTTTCACAAAAGTCCAACAATTGTTAACAATACTTCACTGTTTGTGATAAAAACTCTTCTCCATTCGTCCATGGCGTGAAGCTGGGCGGTTGATTTACCGCCAGAGATACACATTGTTCTAATTGAAATATACGCCATCAAAGGACTGATACGCTGCTTTCAAGGAGGATTTCCGCTTCTCGAAAATATTCCACAGAGAAGAACAGAGTGAATTATCTTCCATGAGCAGAAGTGGAAAATTTCCGAAAATCAAGTTCCACTGTTTTGTTATTGGAAACACATAAGAAATAATACAGCATCAAAGACAGTTTCCCAGTAGACAAAAATTCGTTGAAAACAACTGTGAAAGAGTGCATTTCTATAGAAATATACATACTATTTTAATAAAAATGCTCTTCGTTGCAGTGACTTTTTGACAGTAGGTTGTTTGTGAGTTATAGCTACAATTTCTACGGAACTTTCTATGGAAGAGAACAGAACAGAATATTTTCTGAGCACGTGATGTAAACTTAACATGCACGCATGCGTAGTGTCTTTTATTTTCTTTTTTTGGAAATGTTTCAACAAAATAAATGTTTAAAACGCCATCATATACTTACATTGGTTTTGAGAAAGGTTCCCTGTGAGAACCGTAGTAGTCAAATGTCGATCATTGCATTGCAACAGCACAAAAGTTTAGGTTTTTAGGGGTTTTTCTTTTCAAAAACGTTTCTTTATTTGTATTTTCATTTCAGTGAAAATTCCATCCGTTTTTCTCATTTCTGGAGGTGGCCTGGACACAATGAAGCCTGCCTGTGACGTCATCTTAAGAAATAAACATGTACCAGTTGTCATTGTTAAGGGAACAGGAGGACTTTCAGATTGCTTATCATACGGATTGGAGAATGCTGAAAATGAGAAAACACACGAAAAAATAGAGGCGAGGTGCACTGGCTTGGCTGAAATTATAAAGAAGCAATTTCCATTAGCGTCTAAAGAAGCTTCCCATGAGCTTTACACTCAGATTGAGATGGTATGCTCAACCAAGCAGAAATTAGTAGGTCCTGCTTGATTGCTTATACGTTTATGCACGAGTGTGTGGAATGCATATCAGCCTTTGTGTGTGGACTAGAAAAACGAACCTACAAAATCACAACCTAATGGAAAAACATGTTGTGACTATTTTGAATTGGTGAATTTCGGACCAAATACTCAAGCAATTTTTCCCACATGTTTCGCTTTGCTGAGTTGCTTTGTTTGCTTCTTTTGGTCAAGAAAATTAAATTTGGGCCTAATCGGGACCAAATTTTCAAAGTGTGGCAAAATTTTGAACATTTGCACACATATCCACTTTATTATGTTCAGTTCGAATTTCCTGGGATATTTTTATGAAATTTATTTTGAAAAAGGGAAATTTGAGCCTAATTTGCACCAAGTTTTTAAAAACATTTCCTAACGTGATTGCTGAATTCTAAAGCGTTCTTGTTCGTGCAATATTTGATTGCAACCCCGGGTTTAAATACCATTTTGTCACTGTTTGTTTTAGCTCTTTCGTATACAGAAGCGTATTAATACCATTTTTGCATCATTCAATAGTATGTCAAAAGAAATGATACGTTTTATTCGTACATATATACTATACTCTCGAAATATGTTTAATATCTAATTTTGGAATTAGAAAATTTCTTGGAAACCTTCATGACTAAGAGGCATCAGGATATGGGAAAAATTTATTGATTCTTAAAAAAATATTTGTATTCAATATTCGTATTCGTATCAAAGTAAGCATATATATATAAATCTGTGTTAATCATCTGCAATGATGACTTGACGAGTATATCAAGTGAGGCCACGACTTTTTCGTATAATTGTTATGACGAAAAAACGTATCTCATCATTGGATGGTTTTTCTTCTAGATTGAAATATACGACGTTGCAAGTGATGTTACTATCGATGACGTCATCTTGAAAGCTATTTTTAATCGTAAGTAGCTAGCCGGATCAGATTGTCTTCATTTACAACAGATGCTAAATAAGGCTCAATGGTCCAGTACTAAAACTACATTGAGTTGTTTGCAATACCTATGGTGGAGTAAAACTAATATATCTACATAATCTAACTTCTATCCTTAGAAAACAACATACTGTATAATACCCCGCATGTAGGTTCACCCGGGCATAGGCCCACTAGTCCTTAAAGCGACAATATCATACATACTGCGCTTTCTTAAGATCTGTTTCTTTATGAATGTATCTACATGATGCCTCTAAACCATCCCCCATCTTGTTTTCTCTTCGACCACATAAAGAAAAAACGATCTGATACCTGCACAGTCCAATGAACAACACTAAAAATGAAAAAATGTTTCTCCTGGAACCTTGAACAATAATGGCTTCATTCTTTAAGAATTTAATGGCCTTGTTATCTTAAGAATTGTTTATTTGTTGATGCCAATTGTTGGGTTTTTTTGGAAATGATTTATAAGGCTATATACGTGAGCATTTTTCAAAATATAAAACTCAATATAGCCCCATGTGACTTAATACAGGATAGTAGATTATTTTTTTTGATACCTGGCGTGCGTGAATAAAATTCGCCTTCAAATGGATTAGACAAAAATGAATTGATGATGTGGAAAATAACTCAAACGTAAAAAAAGAATGCCTCTTCGGATATAAGTGGTGTGTTTGTTTGTTTTCTTGAGCAACAAAAATATGAAATATTTCATGCCAAGAGTTAAAACCTGATTTCATTGTAAGTCCGTTGCATTAAGATTACTGGGTCTGTTTCAAAAGTATTAGCATTTTGTCCATCCGACACGATAACTGTTTGTTTCAATATTTGTTGACTATCGTCCTTGTAGAAATCATTGGAAGTTTTTATAAAGTCTATTTTAGTATACTTTCGAAAAACGTTTGCTTGATATTGTATCATAAACGAACGTGCTGTTTTTTATATAGCCCTAAGTATCGAATTGTCCGTCCGACATAAAACAGGTATTTTTGTAACAGACCCTACTGTTGATAACCATCTATTTTTTCATTTATATTTTTTCCCATTTTATGTCCTTCCACAAAAAATCTCAACAAGAAGTTAGGTTTTTATAGAACCTAGATGGAACTACTCATCTTGTTGTTGCTGTTCTTTAACCAAGTTCGCTTCATACTCGCACTTGATAGGGAAAAGTTCAGTTCATTCAAAGGCCTTATAGGGTGAGGTTGTCAAACTATGTAAGAAAATCTAATGGTAGAAAACTGAATAACTCAGCAATTATAGTGTGACCATACATATTTATGTTCTTCATTATGTTCACAAATCTTAAAAATTTAGATCCAACGCTCTCTCATGTCTCGCAATTACAACTTATGCTATTACTAAATCGTATAGATTTAGCCCAAAGAAAGATGATTTCTGCCAAACACACCTGGAAGGTAAGTAGGCATTTTCTACTCACGGAATGGTCGTCTAGTCGAAAAATACATGTCTCGATAAAGAAAAGTAACGGGCTCGACTTATTACGGAATCATGTCATCCATATCCTGGCAGGGATGATTTACCTTATTACAAGAAATTAACGTGGGAATTAATTAATTAATTGTGCCCCGCGTAATTTAACCGCCCATTAAGTAATGTATCTTGTAATATAATTCCTCGTTATTTTGTGATATTTTTCAATTTTTTAAAGCAAATTGTTGAAATGCAGTAAAAACGACAGGTTTTCTATTTTTTATGAAAACAGTATTTTAACGGAATAAAACATATATAAAAATACAAACATAACGAGTCACTCGCACAGTTTGAAACCTTGCCACGCCAAAGTTATGGCCGGTATCTACGATTACCTGAGTTCAGAGAAAGGAAAAGCAATAAATGAAGGCTGGATGGAAGGTAGCGGGGATATGATGCATGATTAAACGATAAGTGCTTTGATCCATTAGCATAATCGTACAGTAGAGATTAGCACGCACACTGTTGTATTTAGTTTTCTTTCTAGTAAACATTGAGAAGCTTTTAATTTCCTTTCGGTATTCGAAAATACACCTTCCAAATCATTTAAGCTAATCCTGAGTCAAAAATCAAAATCCGCTTTAATTTGATACCATTTAAAAATTACAGTCCTTGAACCATGTTAATTAAAGCACACTTTTAGAAAGTATGTTGGCCATCCGCGTTAATTTGTGACCGTGTTAATTTATGGTGCGTGTTTCGTTTCGTTTCTGTTTCGTGCAATAAGGTACTCTTTCAGTTGAACACTGAGAAAATGTCTAAAGTCATTGTCTAGTGGTTAAAGCAGTCCTGCGTTTTCCTTAAGCGCAGTCCCATTGTGTTAATCTCTGCGAAGGAGTGCATTTCTATAGCTATATACGCAATATTTCAATAAAAATGCTCTTCGTGTCCGTGACTTTTTGCCGATTTTTTCTGTTGATATATTTGACGAAAATTTTACTCTCTACTATATCTGTTTTGATGAGCCAGCAGGATATTTTCCTGTTACCGGTCAGAATCAACTATAAAAGTCATTAGCCAGAAGAATAGTCAGGGAATGGTTTGCATTCATGGAAATTATGACAATGCAGACAACATAACGTTTGATAGATTAGTGGATTTTTCGATATAGATATCCATTGTAACCATATTCTTGTACGTCAATGATACAAAATTAATTCCATGTCCACCTCTAGAATTTGTGATGAAATAAAATAATTTAAATTAATATTATAATACTAAAAATAGGAAAGAAAAATTGGTTTCTAGGAAAACAAAAGTTGATGAAAATATGAGTTATGATGGAGAATATCTGACGATATATGGTAGATAAATATGACGGAGGATTTCAGAAAAACCTCCACGCAAATACAAGTTTGGGTGTTGCTATGACAATGATAACAAACACCCAAAGCTTGGTAGAGAGTTACTTCAAATCCTGGTTTGGAAAATTGTAGGCAGTAGTTTTCCACTGGATGGTAAATCTCCAAAGGGTCACTGCGGTGAAGAGCATTTTAATTAAAATGGTGTGTATATTTCTGTAAAAATGCACTCATACGTAGTGATTTTTTATCAACAAATTTGTCCACCAGGTAGATCCGTTGTTTTTGTAAACCAGTAATTTTGATAGATTGGTGTATATCGCGAAACGGTCCAAAATGCTTTTTCGTTTCCTGTAGACTGAAGACTTTGAAAACGTGATGATGTTAGCACTATCTTTGAATAAAGTCAATTTTGTAAAACTGCTATCAAAAAGCATTGACATGCAATCATTTTTGACAAAGGAAAGATTGGAATTTTTATACGGATATCGGTCGAACGGGTATTTGTTCAATACTGAAGACCATAAGAATATTGTTTCTCCTGAAGAATTTATCAACTGGCTCCCAAAGCCTGCCCCAATGGCACAGTTTAAATCTGTTGGAAGATCTTCTACTGTGAAACTGGTGAATACGTTGTGTACGAGATTAGTGCGAGACGATCTGGAAGGATTCATCGAGGTAATATTATTCAATAAAAACAAATAGGTCATGATAATTTCGTTCGGGAAAATTTTCGTCGGGGAAATTTACGAAATCTCGTCATTTTGCAAAGTTTTACTAATACTTTCTCACAAATTTCTTTTTCTTCATGAAACAAAAATTTCGTCACTTTTTCACGACGAAATTATCCCCGATAAGAAGGTCACAAATATAAGAGTTCGAAGAAATGAAAAATTTCTGCGAATGAGACACTACTATGAAAAGATTCAAACTATTTTACCGAAATTTCTCTTCGTCGCAAATGATGCTATGACGATTTTATCTACTGCGACACAAGTGAATTGAAATTCTTTACTATTGTTAGTGTCAGAGCTGGGCGTGGTCACACCTCCAATCAAAACTTTTATCATTTTCTTCTTTGTTTTCTTTTCACTCAAATGTGATCTCGAGCAGGAATGTATCTTACGTAAAAAGCCGCATTATGCAGCGCAGGACACTTTCTGTATAACGAATGTGTTATTCTGTAAGTTACGATCTTCTAATAGCAGTTGATAAAGTGCTCTAAACACGAGTTCATTTGACATTATTTCTTTCGTCTTTTCGTTTCAGGATTTGTCAGTGATTGAAAACAGAGCGTCAGCTATCGTTTGCATGCCGACACTGACGTTTAAATATCCGTTCAATGAGTTGTTCTTTTGGGCGGTTCTCAACGGCATGTCCGATATGGCATTATACTTTTGGGAATTTGAAGAAGAAAAAATAATTAAAGCTCTAATTGCATGTGAGATGTGTAATTCACTTTCCAACATGTCTGGTATTACATCAAGAAGTTTTAAAAAGAAATTTTGTCAACATGCTAAGTATGTAGTTGCTATGGTAACTAGTCTGTGATCGAAAGCCCTATAAAAGAAGGTGTTCGAATCATTTTGCACGCATTGGTCAATAGCAAAATAATATCAACAAAAGCTCTAATTGTTTATTGTTTGTCTTTTTGAAGCAATAAAATTTTTCGAGCTGTTTGAAAATTTTCATTTTATACCAGGTTAACGCCGTGGGCAACATCTTCAAGATGTCACTGCGATGAAGAGCATTCTTGTGGAAATAGTCTGTATATTTCGATAGAAATGCACTCCTTCACAGGGGCTTTTCAACAAATTTGTCCAATGGGAAGTACCACGAGGACTAGCCTTTGATGATTATGTCTCTTTATGCCACAATGAAATGTCAAAATTTGGCAAGTGTGAAATCTAATTGCTTTTTCCCTTTTTTAGATTTTATCACAATTTAGCTTTGTCACTTCTAAACAGCTGCTTCGAAAAGGATGAACGAAAAACCATACAACTCATAACTTGCGAATCAAATCAGTTTCAAAACTGCACGTGCTTAAATCTTGCATTATCCAGCAACAACTTCGAATTCCGTGCGCATGACAGCGTCCAGCTTCTATTGAATCATATCTGGACTGGCAGTATAAAACAGGAGAGGATATCCATATTGGATGGTTTATTGGGAATGATTTGCCCTGTGTATGTGTGCTATGCTTTTGAGTTTGACGACATGAAGTTTCTGCCAGAACGATATGCTGATACTCATGTCAATGGTCGCCAAGGGCAACTCCCTAAGTATGGCTTTTCTTCAATGTTGAGGAAATTTTTCTGCGAAAATAAGTATACCAAGAAACGATGACTCAGCAACTAGGTACCCAAATAACAAAAAAAAATCCGGTTGCCAGTTCCTGCTGAGTCAGCAGAGTCATGGCAGCCACTAGTTATTCACGTATTTATTTATGTATTTATTTTAATTATATCTTATCTGGTTTAGTTTATTTATTTATTTATTCATCATCAATATTTATACAGGATATTACAATTGTTCATTTCAATTTGAAATAATAATTTCTTTATCAGAGGTTATAAAGTTTTGTGGCCAGCAAAAATTGCTACGTCCTTTTGTCAAGAAGTCACTGCGATGAAGAGTATTTTCATTGAAACAGTGTGTATATTTCTATAGAAATACACTCCTTCACAGTTTTGTAACCCACAAAAATTGCTATGTCTTTGTGTCGTCAGTATAGTGGTTATCACTCTCGTATTTCATGCGGGAGACCGGGGTTCAATTCCCCTTGGCGGCGATTCACCATGTGCGAGTGAATGAACCATAGCGCCGGGTTGACCCATGCCATGTGAGGGAAATTGGGTAGATGATACATCGGGTGTTGCAGGAGGTCATCCAGAAGAGCACAGGCCCTTGATTGGGTTTGTGTCACTCATGAGAGTGTCAAATACTTCGGAGCCTCCAACCTAAGACGTGGCCTCTCCTGGAAAGCAGATGCAATGGTAACTGAGCGAGGCTAGCCACGTAAAACAATACCAAATAGATAAAATAAAAAATAGATAAAACAGAATAATAATATTTCTGGTGAGGCATGCATTTAGGCAAGTTGTGAACCTCGTTCCCAGGGCTTCTTGCGTCCTCGGGATAAGGTTGGTAAATTCGTTTGAGGGAATTGTTTTGGCTGAAAAGTAAAAAATATACACATTATTTCAATAAAAGTGACTTTTTAATGATTTTTCCCACTGGGTTAAAATAACATTTTGCATGTTAGTGTTGTTGTGAAGAAGAATGGTACACAGTTTCATTGGACCAAGAAGTTAAAAGAATTTTATCTCAAGACTCCAGCTATCAAATTTTATTCAAACGTGGTACGTATTTCTGAAAAAAAATTGGGGCTAACAACGGTGTTTTCAGGTGTTGGGTCGATGGTTGATTTTTTGAAGGCAGGGTGGTAGGATTTTGTTCTCAAATCCACCCTCAGGAACACCACCCAGTGGGTAAATTCGTCCACTGCGATAAAGAGCATATATATTTCACTCCTTCGCAGTGGATTTTGGATACTGGGCATATGCCCCTGAAAAAAAACTGGATTTCTTCTAAGCGCTATTTTTCACCTGAATCATTTGATTCGAAGTGATTTTTTTGTGGTGATTTTATCTTTGTTGTTGTTGTTGTTGTTGTTGTTGTTGTTTACTACTGTTTACTTTTATCTTCTTCCAGCTTTCATTCATTGTATTCCTATCACTGTTTTCGTATACCGCCATTTTGAAGAAAACACAACAAAGACCAACTGCGATTGAGTACATTGTTCTCATTTATGTAATCTCCTTCACGGTGGATAATATTCATCAGGTATATCCGTTTGTATGTTGTTTTCTGTCAATCTATTCAATGAAACCATGGCGGTAGAGAACTGAAAAGAAACGAAAGAATGTTGATACTAATATACATTTAGCATGATCCAGTTTGACTGAAATAGTCACAAAGAGTTTTTTTTTTGTGATCCAACATGGCAGTTTTAACATAAATTTAACATAAATTAATGACGTTTTTCGGAACAAAGAATTTGAAAATGTACTTACGGACTAATACGCTGGTAACGGGGACATAAATACGGAGCAACGCTTATTGTACTTGGATAACCTTAAAAACAAAAACTACACTTTCTTACGCCAAATGCAATGAATAGTTTTTAATAAAATAAACACTAATCAAAACTTGACCAAATTTAGATACTTCGACGAGACGCTAAGATGATTCGACAGCGTTTACAGGATTCTGCATCAAAGCTAGGCAATATCGTCGAAGGGTCGGCAATAGTCACGTTTTTTCTTGCGTTTTTGTTACGCTTGAGTGATAGTACTGAAGAGGCGGGAACGTTGTTGTATGCTTTCAATGTCGCCTTATGGATACTTCGGTTATTGAATGCATTCTATGGGCACGAAGTTCTTGGTCCGTATGTTGTGATGATATACAAAATGGTAGGTAAAACTTTGAATCCATTCAAACGTACTTAGTTATGTCATGGAAGGATACACGTTTTGTTTTATAAGAATGGTGTTTTTTCGTTTCATGATGAATATTCTTAACTTTTTAGTCAAAATCATCCTCATACATTCTTAAGGCCTTACCTAACTTTTCGTGCCCAGAAACAAAGACAAAAGGCAACAAAAAAGCAATGGAGACCACAAAAAAAATAGCACCTACATGTAAAACAAAATAAATTCTGACAAAATAAATTACGAGCTCACAAAATCTTAAGATGGTAATATTCTTAAGACATTCTTAACACTTTGGCCAATTTCATCTTGAACATTCTTATAAAGTGTATTCTTATAAAAAAAAGCGTGTATCGAGATTAAATAGAGATAAGATAAGATAGAGCATACCTATAGTTGAATCAAGTTACTATATATAAACTCCAAAGCTTCATGAATGATAAGGCTACATCTGTTGTGATGGGCTAAAAAAATCCAAGTTACTCCTTAACTTGAGTAAGAAGAAAAATTGTTGATCATATTTATCACAGTTTGCAGACAGATGAATCTGCATTTCTGTTATATGCTAAACCTGACATATACCTTTTAGTCCATCACACGCAGTTTGGGAGGTAGAATAGTTCTTTCAAAAATTTCTGTTTGAATCCCTCGTGTTGATTCCACTCTGACGTTTTTTAAACCAATCAAAACGCAAGAAATTCTTTTTTCGCTATTTTGATTGGTTGCCAAAAAGAAAGAAAATAATGTACGTACTTAGGATGATTATGAAATAAAACGTTTTGCTCAAAGACGGGGGATCTAGTTTATAATTAAAAGTTCTGGATTAAAACGTCATGAGAGCCGGGGGTACATTAGATTACATTTTCAATAAATATATGCATTATGTATTTACATTATTATCGACTAACGCTACCCCCTTAATGCTACCCCCTTTCAACAAATCCCACTCTGTCATTCCTCGAGTTCAATTCGTTTCCTTTCAGTTGGCTGATATGTCGTATTTCCTACTAATTTTGTTGGTGGTTCTGCTAGCATTTGGGGTGTCCACAACAGCCATCTTAAAACCACAAACTTCTGGATGGAATATGCTGAGAGATGTGACCTTTCATCCATATTTTCATATCTACGGAGAGCTGTTTAATGATCGCGATGCAGATCCATACGGTACTTCTCAAACTCTTAATATTGGTCTTACCATCGACACATACGTTTTTGTGAGTTCCAACTAACAAGGTAAACAAGGAAGATATACCACATCACATCAATCTTCCAAATACTAAGCGATCCACTTTGCTCGACCCTTGTGTGTTATAACACCGCCCCTGCCCGCTATCCTTACAGATTTACGTACGTGATTTAAAAATACAACTTTTAGTTCCTGAATACGGTCCACGTTAGTGGGTGGTCTCCCACAATCTTCTCCTTCCATTGGTGCTATTTTGTACCATAACAAGGCTCTCGAATTTCTTTCATTATGCGTAGCCAATGAAAGTGCATTTGTCTGTAAACCACATAGACACAATTCAATCAACCTATTCTATAGATATAAGAATCTCTCAGTATGGTAGGAACAACTGTTAATTTTGTTTTCTTTAGGGTATGTAACAAGATTTGGCACGAAAGTTCAAAACAGTTATGCTGAACCAATAGCATGGGTGCTGCTTGCTATTTATCTCTTGATTGCGAATGTTCTGTTGCTGAATATATTAATAGCAATCTTCAAGTACGATCTGGTTTACAATCTCTACTTAAGCGCTCTTTTAGAAATGTTGAATTGATCGTTCCCAGAGTTCCCCTTAATCTCCCGAACATATACTTTAACTACCACAATGCAATGCTATATATAACTTGTTTGGGGATAACTTTGATTACTTTAATTTACAGAATCAAATTTTCCTCAGAGTTTCAACATAAAAGCGTTTCTTAGGGAGCGGACGAAAATAAGAGCATTGACGGCTTCTAAATTGAATTCGTCCCCATCTTCCTTGTTTCAGTAACACATACAGCACTATACAAAAAGACTCGGTACGAGTGTCAACTCTTGTGAAGTATCACATTATAATGGACTATGCAAATCGTCCACCAGTTATTCAGCCATTTACTTTGGTATGGCATCTTGCAGTGTTTGTTAAATGGATTTTGTGGCAAGATGCGTATCCAGCTAAAGCCTCCATTTCACTTAGTAAGTTTGTAAAAATCGTGATATCTTTCCATTATTGACGTCTTAACACCCGTCTTAGCAACCAGCATTTCGTTTTTTCACATTTTTGGGTAGCATTAATAATTTTCGATTTGATAAATTTCGTTTCAGGAACAGTCTTAACTGAAGATGAAAAAGAAATGTGTAATGGATTGGAAGCGGATTGCGCTGAAGAATTATTGTCAGAAAGATATGAAAATCATTCGATTTAACAATTGATTTAACACTTCTTCTTATCGTTTGTTTTCCATCCAGGATGTTTCTTTACTTCAGTTCATATCCATCGAAACATTGATTTTGAAGATGTGATTAGCTATCGATAAACTTTACGCAGACACACCACATCTACATAGATGTGGAGATATTTACCATTTAATCAGTACTTGAAAATAACGAATACACGTTTGTTTTTTATAAGCAACCAGTTTATAAGCAACCCTAGGCAAATCTTTAAAAAACTGAAGTTAGCAGCTCTTTAATATCCAAGCTTTTTGCGTCATCAAGTTCCTTATAAGGGTGTTTCTTATAAAAAATAAAACGGAAGGTAAGGAAGAATAACCTCTTTAACCTATGTCCTGAAATTTTTGAACAGTTTTTCCCTTGTTAATGTGCCAAACGGCAGGCTAGAAATGATCTATTTAATTTAAGCAAACATCAGATGTGTATCTGAAAGAAACTGCTAAGGTAGTTGTGGTCTGCTCAACGTAGCCGTGATATGTGTGACATTGGCATATGTGTGGCATTGTAATATGTGTGACATTTGATGTGATTTACCCCCTGTATTTTCATATTTTAAATAGTGTAAAATCCTGGTTATAAGCTCTGGGTTTACATTATTTCCAAGAAACTTTTTTGGGGGACTGATAACTAGGGGAATTATAACTGGGAGTTTACGGCATTTATTGGGAGTTGGTTTTATTAATACCATCTTGTTATTGGTTGATTTGTTTGTTTTATGTCTATGATATGAGACGATGCAAGAGCTGGCTGCGGACAAGTGTTGTCAGCTTTCAGGAAGTAATGCAAAGAGAACATCCTATGAATAACATACAGTACTTTAAGGCAACCTTGTACCCCCAGAGTCTCTTGTCTTTTTTATATAAGACACCATCATGCGTATCTGGGTACGAGGTTGTTAAATTGGATCATTTACATGTCAATTTCATGAAAATATAACTAATTGACTTGATAATGTTTGTGTAACAACCTCGTTACCACGGCCGTTTGTCTCGATGAGCGGAACAATATGTTCAGTTAGCATCTGTTAAGTAAACGTCAAATACGACAACTGTGATTCAGAACAGAAGTTGATGAGAATAAAGATTACTCACGTGTCGTTGAATCTCTGCATTACAATCAGGGTGCGTACGTATTCGCAAGAATTTACGAAAAAAATGATGTAACCTTCAATGAACTTCTTTATATCAATGAACGATATTGATATAAACTAAACTTTCTCAATCAAAGGAAGGTATGCAGTGTTGGAACGCCTTGCGCCTCTGACACATTTTGACAATACCAAAATTACCGAACAGATATGTATGTGGGGCAAAATTACAACCTAGCACACGCCCTTTCATGTGAAAAGGGAGGTTTTGTTTGTATCATACAGTTAGATATCACCGCCCAATTGTTAAGTAAAGTCGTGTATGATCTAAAGAAAACCTCGATAAATAGAGAACACATGGGGTATAGATCGTTGAGCACGACTGATCACGACTTGACAATAGTTCAGGAGGTTTCTGGATTTCTGGCCAATTTCTTGCGACTACGGGTCCAAACGCTCCTAGGTATAGAAACACGGAAATCAAAATATGGTTCACGAATGGCCTAGAAGGGTCTGTTACAAAAGTATTTGCTATATAAAAAAGAACGTTTATGATACAATATCACGAAAACGTTTTTCGAAAGTATATTAAATAGAATTTACAAAATCCAAAACATGATTTCCACAAGGATGATAAATATCAAAAAAACAAAAATTATTGGAACAAACAGTTATCGTGTCGGATGGACTAAATGCTAATATTTTTGTAACAGACCCAGAAGCATAAAATAAAAGTTAACTTCACACCATAAATAAAACTGTATGGCTACTGCTGTCACTCCTTACAACTTTAGCAAGAAATTCTATTTGAAAAATTCTATTTGGTAGAAGTAACGTAAAACGGAATGAAAAATCTCACCAAATTGCTGTTTCACAGTTTTCATACGATTCAACTTTCTGTCTCCAAATTATCTCCATCTTTTGAACGAGTAGGAACACCGAAATCATCCAGATTTGTCGGAAAAATTGCATAAAATAAATCACTGCTCATTTGACGGATTAGAGGTTGTACTTAAGAAGCTTTACTTATGAGGAATGTTAATTACTTACCATCCATGACAGATCAACCCTAGAAGAGTTATCACCCCCTTAACAGTTAACGTCATTTGTGAACAATCCCCTTATTCTTGTGTCAAACTAGAGAAACAAAATAGCCGCTATCCGCATATCAAAAAGGCAAGAGACCCTGGGATCAAGGTTGCATGATTTGGTTAAAAATTGGCGCTAAGTACACTATTACATGCTTCTATTATTGAAATCTCCGGTGTTCTCACATCAAATCGAGGAGGTTGCGATACCGCAGAAAATTCTGGAATTCTTCCCAGCATCGAAACCAGGATTTGGATAAACTTTATGTCAAGCACATCTGCCAGGTTAAACATGCAAACATAGCTTGTTGTTGAATAGGTATTTCAAAAATAAACAAACAGGAAACCTATAGCATCAAGTACGTTTTCAAATTTTTTTTATTGTATTTGTTGTTATGGTTACCACCAAGAGGAGGTTTTCCGCCGGTTTACCGCTGACTTCTCAGTTTTCCAATTTCCTGCACGAGTTATTGTATTCAAATGTATCAATTGGTACGCCTTTTATTTTTTTTGCTCTCAATTGCATGCTGAGAGATTTAAAATAAATCAGCACTTTCTTTCAAAAGAAGGTAATTCGTTTTGAGATTTAGTTAAGGATTTTATTGAGACAATAATATATCATAATAATTGTGAAGGTATTTAAAAAGATGAGATAAATTCAATAACATTTGGTCCATTCACTCATTGATTAACGTTGGCTGTTTTTATACGGCGGTTGATCTCTAACCGAACATTCATCGGTCATATTCTTTTAACCCGATTCGCCCCAAGCCCTAAACATTGCTTTGGTTTAAGGTCACTTTTTTGGCCTAGAATACATTATGTACCTCATTTAAGTGCGATTTGACAAACACAGACAAGAGTATTTATTAATTTCAGCATCTATGAGTTTCGTTTTCTGTCACAGATAGTTACTTGCGGCTAGCCATTTTGAGCCCCTTCTAAAAATTTTATTCTTGAATGTCTAGCAATGCTTCAAAGAATAAAATATGTGTTGAATGTATATTCCTTAAAACCACATATAAAGTGGTACTTCATCTGTGCCCATTCATTGATTTCCTTCTTGAAATAATAAACATTGCGAAACAGGTGGAATCAAGCAAACCTTGTTCTCCGATAAAAGTCGATGGATGATGGATCGAGAATGGATAAGAAAAACTATTGACAGGAGGTTAGAATGCAATCTATACAAGAGGATAAACAAAGCGTAAAATCAACAAGCAGTAACCCCGTCCATTAAATTACAGTGTATGGCTACTACTGCTAATGTAGCATATGAAACCCTTAAAGTTTAGTAAACTTCGTGCTAAATCATTTGAGGGAAAGGGGGGGATCGCTGATTCTACATTTCATTTCATATTTTGAGACAATGTAAAATAGGAATTGGAACAGTCCGATGCTTCGACGGATATTTGACGTGGGCAAAATCGTCAAAATGTCACTGCGACGGAGAGCACTTTTATTGAAATTGTGTGTATATTTCTATAGAAATGCACTCTTTCGCAGATATTTTTTAGCAATTGTGCCCGCGCTGGGCTTTGTTATTCTCGTAATTTGGGAGAACATCCTTATTCAATTATCTCCATAATATTTCATGCAATTATCATCATGCAAAGCTGTTAATACCTGCAGTAAGATTTGTATAAGCATTCCCTAGAATATCAGTTTCGTTCGTCAAATGCTTTTATTTTTCCATTGAGG
This sequence comes from Turritopsis dohrnii, assembly GCA_027922465.2. Lineage (NCBI taxonomy): Eukaryota > Metazoa > Cnidaria > Hydrozoa > Anthoathecata > Oceaniidae > Turritopsis > Turritopsis dohrnii. Next base: position 408,329 of record BQMF02000355.1, on the reverse strand, counting down.
TGTCTTAATGATTGTATCGCGTTGCATTCTGGTAGTTGTGTAACATATTATGGAGATAAATAAAAGGAAGTAACTGACAATTGTTTATTAATAGCCTTACAATTTATTTCTGTCACTGTCGTCAACAATATCTTGGACAAAATTAAAGATAATGGACTATCATATCTCAACTCTACTTATAATAGTTCACTATCTTTAATTGAAGTGGCGCTTACTCAAAGACGCCCTTACTTGAGGGTGACTACTTGTTTGTTTCAGTATGTTATCAAAAATTTACGCCGCCCTCTTTGAAAACAGTTTCAAATGAGCACCGACATGATTATACAGAGTTTACACGAGACTAGCACTTATATTTTCTTATATAGCACTTATCTGTATTTTCGTCTGGTGCGGTGCGTAATCAAACATTTACGCATATAGTGGATAAGTCCAATAAAAACAGAATTGACGACAGTTAGAAATAAGAGTAAACGCAGCGACCACAGAACAAACATACACGCAAGGAAGGACTGTAGTCCGTTAACTAAATAATTCTTGAATAAAATAACTCGATATGAGTTGTTTTGATTTCCGTCGAACTGTTTCCGATCTTAAAACGTTAGGCCACTTGTGATTTGAATGGATGGATGGTAATCTGTATTGCGTGGGTCATGCCAACGCAATTTTTTTCTTTAACATTTGACAAATAATTTAAAGTGGGTTCACCTCATCTTTACACCCACCTGACCGATAACGCACCATTTGACAAATTCATTCAAAATGTTTACTAGCCTCAGATGTAATCATTTTCTTTGCCGAGTCTACGCTTCTGAAACGCGAGCATCGATACCGGAAAGCCAGACTTAGAATTAATCGTTTAAACATAGTTTTTTTGCTATTCATTAAAAGTAATATAAAAATATCTTTAGTCACCCAACCTGAAAATTAAGCCATTTACTTATCTTATTATGCTTTGTGTGAGACCACATGTAGTTTTGTTCACAATACGCAAATCAAAATAGCCATTGTATAAAATTGAATCCAACATTACATCTGTTTCAACAATAGATGGTATATACCTTTTTTTAAAACTGTATTGAATATAACGAAGCAGCCATTCAAATCGTCAGTGTTAATCAAGATAGCTGCTGTCAATGAGAACGGGGTAAGACCATATCATATTATTTTTTCACTGGAATTTGAATACGAACAAGAAAGTTAACATTCTGTCAAAAACAAATGGTTAGATATTCCATCTTACAAGTCTTACATGTCTTGTATGACGTAATTTGTATTGTCGCTTAAAAGCTTACAATTTGCTACCATAATATACCTTGCACAAAGCCAAAATTTCATTAATGTTAAGTATTTTTGGGGGGAAGGTGGGGAATAACCGCCAAGTCCCCATTAGTGCTCCACGGCTTTTAATAGCTGATATGTCTGCCAAGTATGTATTTTTAATGAGGGTGATGTCGTTCCCCTTATAATGGCCATAGTCAACGATTAAAAGTCTGCATCCTTTACAAAAATTTCTAGAATTTATCACCCATAGCCACAAAATATTTTGAGAAGAATTGTTAAACTTCATGTTCCCAATGAATAGGTCAAACAATTATAGACCCTGGGTTGAAGGTGTACAAGGTCAAACGTTCTCGTGTGCTAATATCACTATTGTGTAATCTACACCGGAAATTCTTCTTTACAACGTTTTCTCACGATATTTTGTCAAAGAAGTATCATGTTTTGTATCATAACTTAAACATATGGCTGTAGGCATTTTATAATGAAAAACTATTGAAATAAATTTCCCAAGGACATGATTGTCATCTACATTTTTGTGGTCCTTTGGCTTATGTCTTTTTTGTTTATTGTTGATGAACTACAATTTGACTTAACTCAGCATCTTTTCCTGCATCCTACAACCTTGATGTTAGCCCACTTGTGCAAAATTGTTAAGAGGTCAGTACGACTAAGAGCTAACACTAACTTGTGTATCTTCATTGTTATTCAAGTCGAGAGGTAATTTGATTCCTGTTCCCTGTTCAATAACAGTTAAACATTGTTAAACCTTCATGTTACAAAAGAAATCAATATTAAAAATCATCTACATAAATATCATTGCAGTGTGACCACTAGATAGCCATTTGATGTCAAGACATTAGCTCTCTTATCTTATGCCAATGTATACGAGTTTGATTGAATATCCTAGACTTTATGCTTAGATACTTCAATTAAACCAGAGATACGTCTTTTTTGCATATCTCTGGTGAAAACTTAGTAACTTTTGAATATTAAAACGTAATTTCATAAAATTTGAAAATCAATTTTTGAGGCGCATAACCGCCCTCTGATAAACGCCCTTTTTCTTAATGTAACCCCTCTAGGCCTCTCTCAATGTACGAGGGCGTGGTGTTTAATACCTTTGAGTGTAGATGAGACCCGTTTTTTAGTCCCAGTCATTGTAAGTATTTTGATACTCCTTTCTGATGGGCTTAATATAGAAGCGTGGCGGCCCCTTAAACCCATCGACTAATTGCGTCCTGATCGCCATGCAAGTTAGCGCAATGTCAGATGTATCTCTGGTGGTTTATCGAAGCCAAAGGCAGCTCTTACATCGATCAATTCATTGGAGGGAACGATTTCGTTTCGGTCATAAAAATATACTAGCCAGAAAGAGCTTGAAAATGGCTTTCCATTGATGTAAAAATTATTTTGAAGTTCGGTATATTCATTTAAAAAATGAATAAATTTCCATTTCCAACATTATGAAACACACTGTATTTAATAAAGTACAGGCGCGAGCAATGTTGTGGAGTAAATTAGCTTTCTTTATTTCTCATAAACACCACAAACAAAGGGAATAATTAAATAAATTCTTGGCAGCTGCATAGATATTCATTTTCTAAAAGAAATATACAAAACACTTTAAATTTAGAAACTAGGATTACAGTATAAAGTCGAGGACGATAATGATCAATTTTAAGAGTATACTCTCCCTTTTAGAACTTGATTTTATATAAACATTTTTTTTGGACATCTGATGAAACCATTCCTGACGAATTGTAATTACAGGCAATGATTTTCCAACAAGATTCGATGATCGATCAAGCAGTTGGAAATGACTTTTAAATGTGACAAAAAAAGTGTTTTTTTTGATTTGCATGTTGTTAAAAAACATTCCCCTTCGTGTTGTACACTGTTTATTCATTCCACGTGTTATGAACTTTCAGGAAGATATGATATCCATAAATCGCTATGGTTTGAAGTTTGATCAGTGTGTAATTATCGTCACATTAAACTGTTTCTATTTCCTTTTCAAAATCTACTGTCGACAAATATAACCTTCCTTTCTGAAACACAAAAATATAAATATTTTTACCTAATCAAAATAAAATCATGTTTTGGTAACATGACAACTCACGAGCCATTACTATTTTTAAACTGTGAGATTTTAAAAACACGGATCAAAAGAAATCCAAATTCAACGGATTTTTTTCCGATATCAATCTTACTATTTCTAGCCGTATATTCACAATGTAAGCCATCGGAAGCCATGTAGCTGAAAACCTATAAGATGCAGACCAGTGCTCCTGCCCAAAGATTCTGCTACTGAAAATAACATGAACTCTTGAATAATGAGTCTTTCCGGAGAATGTACAAAATCAACTGTCCGATTAATGATAACAAAATCCGAATTGTTTTTATTAACCCTAACATACCTACAAAAGTTTAAAGGAAATTTGTGTTGCAACAAAATGGACTTGTGTATATGCCTGGATGGCATCTTAAAAGTTTTTGTTGCTGTTTGTCGGTAAAACATTAGCATTAGTATTAACACATAAGCTTTAGCCGGCTATTTGTTGGAATAGTGTTTCGTGGTCGCCGTGTTCCTTCTATGATTTTTAAGATTAGTTTTTGGTAAGTACTATTCAAGTGCAAGGAAGACTGTGCAAGTTATAAGATGAACAAAAATGCCTCTTTTTGCGAGGATAAAAGTTAGTGAATTGTGAGAATTTTTACCGAATTGATTTAATGCGAACTATTGATTTTCTGAAAATTTGCTTATAATTCTAATCAGAATTGTCGTGAACATTGGTTCGCAGGGTTTTTCATGATAACCTCTGATTCAAGAAACACTTGCTAAATTCACAAAAAATTAAAAACAATTCCAAAATTACGCCACTTAGTTGTTATCACATAGAATAGTAAAAAAGTTTTTTTTTTGCAGAGTCGTGATCATTGCAAATTGTGGTGCTTTGTCAGCGTGTCATGTTCACGATATTTCTATAATCTATATTTATTTACACTCTTTCAATAAAGCAATAAAAAAATCGCAATTAGTTTCGAAGCAAAAAAGAACTTCTGTCAGTGCAAACATAACATGTGGCATTAATGTAAAGACAGATGTAATCCAACAGTAGTAACATGATAAACAGAGATTAAAAATTCATAATATAACTGGCAAAATTTTTTCATACCTTTAGACAGACAATCTTAACGCTTTTTAAAAATCATTATTAACAATATTTTTATCTCTTTTTTAGTACTTTGCAATCAATTAATTTATAGCTTACCTAATAAAGACTTTTTTTGTTTTGGAATTTTACTTAAAATTCATTTTTTTTAAATAAAATTTTGATGGAAAAATGCTTTTGTACTGAATAGTTTGAAGGAGTGTATGAATTCCCTAGGCACCAAAGACGTATTTGTTAATTATGTCTTCTGTTTCTTCTTTTAGAAATGAATTTTAAAAAAGTTTTCTCATATCACTTAATATTAATCTCGATTCGAGAGAAGGCTGTCATAAATATCACTAAGAAAAAAAGAGAGAGTCCACGACTTTATATTCACAACATTATATTACTCTCCAATCAAAAATTGTGTTTTATCAACTTGACTATATGAGGGAAACGATGGTTTCAACTATACATATTTAATCTGCCATCTGCTTTGTTTTTATAAAAGTGGCCTATTCACACTTAATTATGGTCTGCAGGTGTTCTTTTAATACAGGAAATACTCAAGGTGAATATTACAATAAAATGAAAGTGATTTATCACGCTACGTTATTGTCTTACAAGTGCTGTTCGGTTTAGTAAAATCTTTTAGGTGTAAAAACAGGTTTCGTAATTTTTAGGATTGTCAGTCAAGTGGTGGATTCTTTAAATGTGTATTTCCCAGCCTAATCGTTACTTTATTTATTAAGTTTTGTTACAGATCGGATCTGGAACATGCGAAGAAATTCCCATGTATTGATAAATCCCTCCCTAAAATAAAATGGTTGCTAAAATGATACCCACAAAAGAGGAGGAACTGCAAATTTTGTCGTCTTTTTTGTCCAATGAAAACACTGATCATGATCTCTCAAAAGAACATGTGAACATTTTTTTTCATAATATTTTATAGATACATATTAAAATCTACCCATCACAATGTGTTGATAAATTAATAGATTTGAAATTTCCTAGTTTATCCATATACGATGTCTATAACATGTGATTCATATTTCAAAGAAAAGATAAAGAAAGCGTGTGCCGCCTTTTGAAAGAATCAAACACAGGATTGTATCCGCCTCTCCAACTGGCATTCGTCATCATAACCAACAACAAATATAGAAAATAAATAAATAAAACTCGTTCCCAGTTCGAATTATAAAATCTAAAGAAAACATTGAACAAAAGACTCTAAAAATGAAGTTGCACTTTCGATTTATCAGTCTTTTGTAATATCTTTTTTACGGAATGCCGCTTAATAAATAAGCTGTTTTTGTGTCACATGCAGCCGGTATTAATATGATTCAGACAACACGAAAAAATAGAAATTTACACAATGGCATGATGATGTTGCCCTAGCAAAAATCATGTGAAAGTTATATTCACAAAAGAATTTGAGAATCAAAAAATATGCATAAATTAATTTCAGTCATCACATAAATTAGCATAATTTGATATGAGAACGTTACAATAGCTTTTTAACAAAGAAAACTTGTGACTTTATGAACAATAGCTTCTTTCATATGTAAACAATAGTTTGCGTTATTTTTTTGTAATTATTATCTGGGTAGAAGACTTATAAATTATAATATTACATAATTGTTTATGTATGTTGTATGTATGTATGTTGTAGCGATATCAAAAAATTAAGAAATTCAAACACACTCGGAGTTTCAAAGGACATTTATTTAGCGGCGAAATAAGAGGACACAGGTTTAGTAATAAAAAAAGGAGTTATCAAACAAAGGCAACATATTTATATATATAGCTATATATAAGGCGTGTATTGTTTTTCTTTCCCATAAGGCGAAATAGGAAAGTAGAACTTCATTCAGAAATACAATCATTGTAAAGAAAACAGAAGATTTGCTGGTGGTTTAAATTTGAAACTGAATTTAAGCAAGTAAGCTTTTAGTTTACTCATAAATTTGAATGTACATTATATACTATGCTTATTATATATATGTATACACAGTTATTTTTTGTTTTTATATAATGTAAAAGGACCTTGCTCATTTGTTGCTGTGATAATAGCTCAAGTTGTTGTATTGAAAAAAATAGTTATATTCTTTTGTGTTTTTGCTTTTGATTCTAAATATCTTCTTTTTCTTAAAAAAAGATCGTATCCTATGTATTCTGAGTTTCATTCTTTTCTTTATTTAATAACTTTTTTGTCTTAAAAATTTGATGTTGTACAAAAAAATAAAAAAAAAAAAAAAAAATACTGTCTAGCTATTATTATATATACTGAATTATTTTGTAATGCTTTTTTTTGTACTATGGTCCTTCTGTTTGTGCAATTAAGTGAATCTCGAGACATAATAAAACTTTATAATAATATAAACTTACAAGAAACTCAATTCTATGTTCATTTTTATTAAAACTTATGAAGCACTTGAAACTCTCCTAAGAGAAATGGGGAAGTAAGAAAAAAAATGTCTTTCGAGATTCAAATATTTTGTGGTTTTTTTCATAATAACTTTTTTGTCGATTAAAAAAACATTACCAGGTTGCTATGTTGATTTTTTTTTACTTGTGGGTAAATATAAACAAACATCTCTGAGTGAATTTTCCGCATGTGTTTCCTCTACAGACCAGAAGCCGCCAAAGGTTTCACGTTTTAATCAAAAAGAAAGAAAAAAGAAATTATATTTTTCTGTTATTAAAAAACTGGAGTAGAAGTTTGATGATTTTTATTTTTTTTATTAATGTTTTGTTCATATGCTCAGTTTATTATTTTCATATGTATTTAAACTATTGTTACAAACTTGACATCATTATAATCATCATCGTCATCATCATCATTTTTTACGATTTCACCTTTTGATGACTTATCAGTGAGAAATCACAACAAAGTCGTTAAAATTTGTCTCCTGTGTTTATGCATGTGCTATTTCACGCTTTTCATAACCACAACTAAAAATTTACAATTAACACGCCTTCTGGCAAGAGAGGTGATAACTCGCGTTTTATATTCACAATGGGGAATCGTGGCTGCAACATGTAAGAAATTAAAAGCAATTTTTTAGTCGTAAATTTCACTGACTTTCATTGTTAGTACAACAACTGTTTCTCGTGCTTCCTGCTATAATAACTAGAGGCTATTGTTAAAACATAACTTGAAAAAATTATCCCTGTTAATTCATGATTAAATCTGGCGATCAGCGTAGTGATTAAAATTATATTCGTCTTAAAATTGAAGTAAATTTAACATGCTTTGACTAGATTAGCTGCAAATCAATTTTTTATTTGGCCTTATTCATTTCTCCTGGCTTATTAAATTTCAAGACAATGAGAAAAAAATGCATCGCAACTGCAAGACGACTTGTCGTTCTTTTGCTCACGTTGTCTCTTCGTGAAAGAAGTCTCATTCATTTAATAATACCAGACCGTCAAAACTTTATAGTTCAAACATGTAAAATTTATTTGAGTGCTACAGTTTAAACGAAACAATTACGTCGTTCTTCCAATGTTGTTATAAGAGTTCCACCAAACAGGTTGATGGTTTTGGAATTGTTAGATAAACGAACTTGTATAATCTGACTTGTTATGAGCATAATGTTATGAGTAATAGGTTATTCGCCAAGATCTGAATATATTTTGACCGTGTTAGATTATAGTCACTACAAATTCTGAGTTCTATGTTATGTAGTTTTTCGTTTTTGGTCCAGATAAATCATTTTCAAGTTTGTTAATGCTGTTTTATTTAGAATTGCTCCTCAATTTTGAGATGAATAATATGGTAACCCAAATAAAATCGGAAGTTTTGACCCACGTTCCTCAAGCTACTGGCCACACAAACCTTGGTGAATCACAAACGACAACTGCAAATGAAGTTAATACAAATGCGGCCTTTACATCCTTAAATATTGACCCTAACCATATTAAAAGACCCATGAACGCATTTATGGTAAGCAATACATATTTTTGTGGCAGAGATGAGAATCCTTAATATCAACCAAGTAAGAGAGGAAGAAAGATCAATAACCTCAGTCTGCACAATGGCCAATTAATGTGGTAATCCATTAATAGGTTAATTAGTAAATGTCAGAACAAGACTCTATACCATTGTAAAATACCTGGGGGTAAATCAATTGTTTTGAATTGCTGTGTTATAAGTGATCCCAGACATTCCCGCTTAATAATGCTGTTATACTAGCTATACGATAGATCAATTAAAATTAATTTGATCAACTATCTGTATCTATTTTATCGAATGTTTAAATTAGGTATGGTCTCGTGGAAAGAGAAGGCAAATGGCTCAAGAAAACCCGCGCATGCACAATTCCGAGATCTCCAAACGGCTTGGAGCTGAATGGAAATGTTTGACTCAAGAAGAAAAACAACCTTTTATAGGTCGGTAACGATTGTTCTACTTCTGTTTTACCTTCATCTGGACTGGAAATACTCATGTTGTTTTTATTCTCTTTTGTAGACGAGGCCAAACGACTGAGAGCCGTTCACATTCAAGAACATCCGGATTACAAGTATAAACCAAAGCGCCGAAAGCCGAAACAAATAAAAAAAGATGTCTATTCGAATTATCCAAATCTCAGTGCACAGATGATGCCTGGTATTGACCCAAAATATAGTGCCATGGGATACCAACAGTCGATGGGGTACGGTCTAACGACGCTTAATCCTGACATGTATGGTAAAATGAGCCCTGGGTACGCTTATCAACAAGCCATCAGTCCCGGTTATCACCCGGTGATGTACTCTAACTATAGTATGAGTAGTATGGGAGGTGCGCCGTCGCCCACCACCGGCTCACGAATATACGCTGCTGCCACCATGACCTCGCCGAATGGCACCCCCGTAATGACCGACACGAATTCGAATTCGTATAGAACGACGTCAGATTACATCAATAGCAAAAGCTATTACAATAACGGCAGTGGTCCTTACAGCCCGATAGTGACGGCAGGTGCGACACAGCTTCATAACAGTCAAGTAAGGTATCCGTCACCAGATGATAACCGTCAACAATCTCAGGTATCGCCCGACAATATGATGCCGAAACAATCAACTCACGATAACGCGACTCCTCCGAGTTACTCTTCCGACAACACAGCGAGCGGTCGACACTGGCCGCAAACCACACAGCACTCAGATATGTCCAGACCGGTTGCGTACGTGCCAGTACTGCTGTAAATTACGAATTCAGGATATTTATTTTAGGTAGGACTAACCTATTATTTATTATTTTGTACGCGATGTTCATTGGAAAACTTTTTCATTTTGAATTGTTTTAACAAATTTTCAATGTGTTTGTGTAAAATGTTGAATAGCGGACATCGATAGAAACGAGTGATAGTGACTATACTTTTTGTTACTAACTGTGGAACTTTATCCGCCCTGTTTCTCGGCTGTAAAAATATATCGTCTCATTTGCAAACCAGCGCATTATAGTAACGGATATATCTGCTCAAATTGACACCTGGTTTTCTAGAAAACACTTCACCTACTGTCAATGAAATCTTTGGCACTCTACGTACACTTTTTTTATTATTTTTTACAGCAGTTGTGCATGGTCACACTGTGAAAACTTTAAGTGCTGAAATATTTCAACACTTTCTGCTTTGAGTGATGAGAGTTTACGCCCCAAGGTGTTTTAATTTGCACTTTTCACGCCCACAAACTAACTTTCGTAGCTGCTATGATTTCCGAAATTATTGTTATCATGAGATTCGACCATATGTTGTCTATTACAAAATAGTAGTAAGGGCCTGTTTTAAAATAATTCGCAGGCCAGTTTAGTTTTCTTAGAAAATTGTTTTGAATATTCTTTATTTTATTTGAAGATAGAAACTCGATTGGACGATATAATCCAATCAGATTTTAATGAGAAACAATGAAAGAGAGAAGAAGAATCGCTTTAAAAATGGCGGTAACATTTTTGTTTAGCGCCTTTTGTATCACACATGCTACCATTTTTAAGTAATGTGAAACTCTCTTTTTTGACTTTTTTCTGATTTCGGAATACTCAAACTTGTTTCGTCTATTGTGTTTGACTTTTTTTCAGTAGTTGTTGTTTTCTTGTTTATTTCCAACTTTATAACTATACACGAAATATTCGCTTTAAAATGTTTTGGTAACAACTTTTTTGTTTCCATGGAAACTTATTTTATGTGAAACCTTCAAATCTTGTTTTCATTTTTATGATGAAGCGCCAAATTCTGCCTCGTTTTCATTATGGGAATTTTTGATATTGAAAGCTAGGCTTCCGAAGTCATTGAAACATTTGCGTAATAGTGTGCTTCGCTTTTCACGACAAATGTTATTTTTATTTTTTGTTTTGTATGGAGCGCCAAAACGTTTCAAAAGTTGTTACTGTTTAACACCTTCTAGCAACAGTTTATATTGAACTGAAAATGTGCATGAAAATATCAGAGTTGTAAACATTTCATATTTATATGGCTGGATCACACATGTATATATAGTTTGTTTGTTTTTCATTGGCATTATCAGATATAATATTTGTTTTGAAAGAATATGAAGTGATGCTCCATCCCCCTCCCCCCCCCCCCCCCCCCCTCCCCCCCCCCCGATTTATTTTGCGTGTTTTTTTAACATAATTTTGCGGAGGTAGTAGAACAAGTGATCCATCGAGACTTCAAGCTAACAAAACTTTCAGTTGTACAGAAATCGTAACCAATGATGGACACTTCAGTAAAGTAACAATATTCCTTGCTTTGATATGTCCATGATCATATAATTGTTGGAATACACACTTCCCATGGGAACATCTAAAAAGGTTCTTCATTCTCGTTCCCACATGCTTTACCCTCATCTAACAAAAAGATCCTCCCCCAAAACTCTGGATTTCTTTCGGTAATAAGGTTACCATGGTAATAGGTTAAAGCGTTGTTTATGAACGAACGTTCGCTTTGTATACAGAATTTGACATATGATCGGTTTTGGTTAATTATAATATGGGAACGAGGTTTGTAACTGTGCCAGAGTGAGGCATATTAACATGAAGCTGGCTTCAGTTGTTTTGGAGCAAAACAACTGAATAAAAATTTGAGCAGCCCTTAATGTTTAGAGAACTAACCACCAACCCTGACAACTTTTTATTCGCTGAATCGATTTGACTAGAACTTAAAAGATTAGAAACAAAAACATGGACTAAGGATCCAACCAATCAAATCATAAGAACTGATCTTCTATTGAAACGTAACGTGAAGGGCCTATGACGTAATAGCCACGTGTTTTTGTTGTTTGTTCAAGTCGCTCTCAATAAAATGGCTTCCCTTGGCCTCCATTTGAAGTCTCAAAAATTATATTTGAAGATATGTACCTGTTTACAATCCATAAATTAGGGAGAATAGATTCCATAAATTGTAGTGTTTCAGATAGAAAATTCACTTTTAAGCGTTTTCGCTGAATAAAATAATTGTTATTGCAAAAATCTTTAGTTTGTGTGCAGCTACCTTTTTTATCATAATGTAAACGTAGGATTATAATTTGCGTGGGGCTAGATACATTTGTTCTTTTACAAAGAACAATCGCCAGTGGATTCTTCCTATTTTGTTCTTGACAAAGTCATTCTAATTCAATTTATTATATGTGCATTGTAACTATCTTATTGGGGAAAAGTGACGAAAATTTCCCTAGACGAAGTTATCACCGATAGGGTATGTTATCAATCAGCACTTTGCCAGCGAATCCACATCCTAGATCAGTTTTATCTTATTAAACATTGCAGGGATCATATAATCCTCAACTATTACTTACTTTGCTCTTATTGTTTGGTAAATCTCAGGCTGCAGTTCTTATAAAAGTGTTATTAACAAAATATTGAACAAATTTTAAAAATCAACGGCAAAAACCGACATAATCATAAAAAAGATTGACCAATAGCACATATGAAAAGGTTTCCAGTTTTTTTGAAATAAGACATCACAAAGTCACCAAATTTTTTAAATCATCAATCTTCTTGAAAATTTAGTCAGCCTTTTCACGCTCTCTAACAGTATCATTATTTTTGCTTCCTGTTTTCTGGTGTAGTTACCAACCAAAACGAAATGCATTCGCATTACGGCGAAGTGCTACTCAGTTTGAACCAGGTTGTCTCTCACGGCTGAGTCACTTCCTCTAGAGCCACTTCCTGTTTACCAATTTGTCCGATTTTCCTTTCTTTGTAAATTTACGCGTGCTCTTATATGGCGGTTTCTCGATAAATTAAACTAGGTGGATCTGCCTGGAAATATAACTGTTCTGTACATAGACTTACATATTTTATGACTGCACTTAAAAACTATAGTGATAACATATACTTTTCAAATTGATAATTACCAAGCAGTATCCGGTAATTATTGAAACGTTTTTGTCAGCTGAATATTTCGGTGATAGAGCTTTCATCGATAAAGTCAACCTCGAACCCAAGTCTCTTGCCTTTTCGATATACGGATAGCCGCTATCCTTTGCGATAGACTAAAATGAAGGAAGAGTAGGAGAAGGTTTTCGAGAATGCTTTCTTTGAGGTTACATCCCTTCACAAACTGTATGACGATAACACGAATGGGAAATTTAATTTTCGTAAGAGAGCTGTCTGCCAATCAGATCTAACGATGAGAACTGTTAGCCAATCAGATGTCAATGTTTAAGTTTATTTTTATATTGAGAGTAACCTACAGAGTTGTTCACTATTCAGTTTGAGATGAAAACTACACATTTTTGGCAACATTATCCTTTTTCAATAATGAAATTGAAACATCAAATGATATGCGCATGTATTTAATCCTATAATATCTCTCAAGGATCGATGGTTTTGAAACTTCCCTCCTGTCATCCATGGAACTACACGAAAATCACAAAATTGAACCCCTCGCTTTTATCTCATTGAGTTAAGCATACTTAATCACCCAAAATGCGCTAATTAATATATGACATTCTTTTATGAAGGGAACTCTATATGAATATACTATCTATTTGTTTGTTATATATATTTATTTATTCAATTTCCCGTTTATTGATAAACTTCACATGTGCGGCCTTTTGATTTGATGCTATAGTTTTCTTTGTATCTTCCATGAAACCGACAATGGCGAACGTGCTAAGTTTTAAGATCAATACGTTAGTTTTTTCGGGAAAACGATAACAGATTAATAATCGATACAAAAATAAACAAATGGAATAAATATGATAAATATTATCTTTGCATCTCAATCCATTGTTTATTTAAAATTCTTTTATTTTGTATTAACCGCCCTCTTTGTTAAAAACCGCTTTTTCTGTTTTTCGCTCCAAGTGTAGTGCGTTTCTTTTCTTTTTTTCAATTTCGTCTTTTATTAAAACGTTGATTCTGTTTCATTTTGTTAACTGATTAGTGTGAAAACCTCGGGTTCTCGTCAAATAATCATGTAAGCAGGTCACGAAGAAACAAAATAAATGATCGAACAAACGATCAAACCATTTTGCTGAACTTATTAAGATCGATTTTCATCCAACATGTGCGTGCGTAAAGATAAGTTGGAATGGCAATCATTTTAAATGGCAAGCACATTTACACGTATTTTTTTTTGTAAGAAACCAGTTTATAAGAAACTCTAGTCGCTCGAGCTCAGAAACCTAAGAAACTATGTAGTAAGCTCACTCTATTCTAAGAAACTGAGAAATTTTGAGAGGTAAATTTTTTCCCTCGTTTTTAAGAATGAAAGATTTGTCCATGGTATAACAGCAGATTAGACGAATACCGAATCTTGTTTCCTGATGGAACAGACGATGATGTCAAGTTAGACGATTTCGATGGCATTGAAATGATTCTTTTGTAAAGACATAAACACTCTTCAGTTTTTGTGCAAGCACTGCAATAAAAAAGATAAGCATAAAAGTTTGTTCTCTGTGGCATTCCTCTCAATAAGGCAAAAATTCTTAGTGTATGATAAGAAACCCTTCAGAAACTTTTCTAGTAAATTTAGGGTAAATCTGTAAGAAACTGGCTAGAGACCCAAAAGCTTAGTTTCTTATAAAAAAAAAAACGTGTAGTTCGACTTAGAAAATCAAATTAAGAAAATATTCAATTTTTTCTTTGTTTCGATTCCGCTTTGCAATAATCACATGTGTCCATTCTTACTTCATGTTGCAAAACAGACATGTTAATGTGAATTTTAGCTTTCCAGAAATTCGAACAACACAACGTTAAGCAACCTCTAACCCAGGGTCTCTTGCCTTTTCGATATACGGATTATATCGAAAAGGCAAGAGACCCTGTTCGAGTTTGAACGTTAAGTAATGGAAACTTGATGTTACAAAACAGACAACAAGGTAACGTAACAACCTCGATCCCAGGGTTTCTGGCCTTTTCAGCCACGGTGCGTATATCGTTGCGTGAAGTTACTTTCCCAATAACCTCTAAACGTAAAGTTGAATTTATATTATGTTTTGAAGAAATTTTCAAGATTTTTTTAAGTTTTCAAGAATCTTCGGTTTTCGTGCATGCCATGCGCAATTTGATTGGCTCATCACACACTGTCCTGACAGATTTCTACTTAGCCAATACGCTGTGTGAACAGGCTTTTATTATGTTTAAAAAAATACATGATTATGAATCTTCAAAATTGATAACACTCAAGCCGTCACAACCATCGTGAATATCAAGCGCCCGTGTTCCGTCCTACAGGACTCAGGTTTTCGCATTTTGATATAAAATCAAAATGTGAAAACCGAAATAAAGAAATCCTAGCCGGTTACAAGGACAAACGATGTTTGAAGGAAAAAAAATGCTCTTTCAGCTTTCTCATTTTCTCGAATGTTGTTCTGAAGTCAGTGGTGAATGACAATTCACGAGTTTGTTAAATACCGTGGGTGTCATAACATTTCTTTGGAAGTGAATCCGTATCATAAAATGTTTTTCGAAGAATATAATGATTTGAGGCTCAGGTCGTTCGTTGTTTTTCCTATTTTTGACCAATTTCAGTGGTTAGTACCTTTGAGTCTGGTTTCTGCGACCCGTGTTCGAGTCCAGTCATGTCGTATCTCCACTTTGATGCGCTTTAAAAGCAGCGTGTCAGCCCATTAGGAGCCATAGACTGACAGCACACTGGCCTTCGGGAAAGTTAGAGCAATGCTATACGTATCTTTGGCGGTAAGTCAACTAGCAGAATAGCCAACCATTACGGATAGACGCCCAAGGACTATAAACTTCCAGTTCCTTACTTAAAAAACTTACTTAAAGGTGTATAATTATGATAGTCCTTTTGTTAGCATTCAAAAAATGTAATTGGAACTAATTCCCCAAAATTCGCATTATTTTGCTAGTGGGTCAAATTCTTAGAATAAGGTAGAGACTCGTTTTTTCTGGCTGACATGCTTTCCCTGTGTTTCTTAATGCGGTTGTGGAATGGGCATTTCACACTCATGGATCATATAATGGCGTACGACTTTGTCCTTTCAGAATAACAGGGGCGTAAGATGTCTATGAACCACTTACAATTACACAAATTTCCATGACAACAATTTAGTTGCTAACGAAGTCAGCAAAGAAAACCAACGCAAAATTTATTCAATAAGGCTGAAGTTTCCAAAAAAAACCCGGAGATCATCGATTCACCAAATCTTCTGATTAACAAAACACACTTTTTCAAAAGTTTCGTTTTCAATCAAAGGTTACTTGATAATACAGTTGTCCCCCGCTAACTTGACCTCTCGTTATCTCGACACCCACCTAACTCAACATAATTCCTTCGGTCCCACCAGATTCGACGTTTTTGACTGGAAATTTCCCCCGCTATATCGACATTTCTAACTCGTCACCAGCTCGACATAAATATTGCGGTCTTTTGAAAAAAAAAACAAACTCGACATTACTACTAGAAGTGACGATGAGAAAATTGCTGCTAGAAACGCATTTGAAAAATATGGTAAGCTGAAGAATAAGCTAAACCTCGGACTCCATTTACCTACTATTTCAATAAAAAAGCTCTTCATCGCAGAGACCACAATTTGAATACAAATTTCATCTTCATAACTTTTGACGGATTTCCCACTGGGTTTAGTGACATAGAATCATTCAACAACTATTTTCATGATATTTAACATGAAACAGCTCAACAACGTCAAAATAAACTTGATACATACTTTATACTCTTCATACTCTTCAAGATGAACCGTGTATACGAGATCGAGGTTAAGAAGGTCATGTAAAAGCAACATCAAAATTCTACCAAATCTAACAACTAAAAACCATTGTTTGAAACTTCTGTTATGGGTCCTTCGCTGTTGTTCCAATCAATAGCGGTAGAAGAACTTGTATTAGTTTTTCGGAGGCATTTCGGACAGTTAGCAAAAACTAACGTTTCCACCAACCGAAGTTTTCCTTACTGGCTGTCAGCCGAAATGTTTGTCAGACGCGAATAGTGCGAAGCAATGTAGTTCCTAACCTCCTGAGCCACTTCTTCTTGATAGATGTTCAAAAAGACCTGGACTTTTTTTACTAGCTCGTCTTTCTTTTCGGTTGACTTGCAGGCTATTCCTTTAGACTTGAGCCAGGCTTTTAATGTCGGTGCGTTAACTTTGTTTAACTAAAAATCAAAAAGTAAAAGAATGATGGATCAATCACAGCGGAGGAGTACATTTCTGTAGAAGTATATACACTATTTCAATGAAAATGCTCTTTGTTGCAGTGACTTTTGATATTTTTGCCCACTGAGACCCACGAGAAAGTGTAATTACGTGTAAATGTGTAATTTGCAAAACAGTGTAAAAAGGGCTTAGTTAATGTTCAGTATAATTAACTTTTTCCTCAACGGAAAGTATGGTATGTTTCGAAATCTCAATGCAAATGATTTCCTATCATAATGAAGCTCATGTGATAGGTACATTTTACACAGCATCACCAAAAATGTTCTGCACCTCAGTTCTACACACAACCTGGAAAGCACCTTTTTTTTTAAATAAAGTGTGGACTATGGTGTGTAATGGACATCGATATCCCATTTCCTTTATACACATTGATGCACAAAGATCACGAGGTAGCTCTCTCACGTGACACAAACCTTTAAAACTTCTATAGAGGAGGGAGTATATTTTCCTTCAGGTATGATTTCCACTGAAATAAATCAGCAAATAAATGAATGATGTCATACTTGGTTACTCTTAGCCATTTGCTCAACGTCAAGATTTCCTTGAACCTTCGTTTTAGAACGAGGTTTGTTAGTAACAGTTGAATCTGGCTGTTGCTGAAAAAAATGAAAAGATTTATGAGAGCAATAATTAAAGATAAAGCATAAAATTATGAACGAGGAAACATTACTGTATGATCTGCCACATTGCTAACAGGACTGGCTATTTCTGAAACTTGGCTCAATATCTTCATAGCCAGATCAATGCCTTGATTCGGTAAAACAGGCGTTGCAGAAGCGGCTGGACAGAAACGTTTGGCTTTAGGAGGACGAGATGGCGAGAGTGAACTCGAAATCACTGTTGATTGCTGTGAAGAGTTGATCTGAGATTTCATTGAGAATGGGGTTTTAACTTCGGCTTGTTGAAGTGGGCATTTGATAGAATTGTTTTGTCTTTGGTTCTGAACCTTCGTACGAACACTGTTGCCGGTAACAACAGTTTTCGAGAAAATCTTTGCTTTCTTCGCAGTTACTTCACTCTTATTTTGTTGTGTATTCATGCCTTGACTTCTTGCTGCATCTGACGTATTACCGAACCTTTCGTTGTTACATTTCTTTTTGCCGAATGTCGGCACTATCCGCGTCGATGACGGAGTGACACCAAGCTTCTGATCGGACGAAACTGCAACGGAGGAGGACAGTCTTAAATTAGATTTCTTTCCGAACGATGGCACGATTTTATTTGGTGTTTTACCTGAAAGAAATCATAAAGAATAGAGTTTATTTATTTGAGTAGATTTATTTTCAGAGATAATGTTTGAGCAAAGATTCGCGATCATCACACTATCCTGACCAGCTGTGAATGACTGTAAATAGACTTGAAAGACAGTTAGTTGTGATAATAATACTGGCTTTGAATTGTGATGAAATGTTATCAGGTTTATAAAAAAAACAGGATTTTATTTCATTTTATTCCGATTTTGGGCAATACTTTTGGTTTTACATGTGGCTTCAAGGTAATCCCATATTATGGTTTTATTCCGATAAGCACCGAAATTAGTCGGACACAGCACCGTAAGTTAGAACTAGAAGTTTGTTTGAGGAAAAAGTTCAAGTAGCACCTCCACATGCCATTTGAATAGCCAGATGACAGGTAACGATCTGAAAAATTGTGTGAGAAAACGAAAAATACCTGCATTGCTTGTGGAAACAGGGCTTAAATTTCTTTTAATAACATTGTGTTCAGAAGAGAATGATTTCACATCAGTATCTAACACGCTTCCATGCAAGTCCCGGTTCACATCAGAGAGTCTCAGTTTATCACTTTTATGACAAGTCGAGGATATATCATCCAAATCTGTTCTCATCGGTAAGCAAGTAGACTTGTACTCGGCTCGGCTTTCCAGTGTTTCGTCTTCTTCTGGTACGGTTCTCTGTACGCTATAGTTTACTTTAGCACCCCTATTCACATTTGTGTTTTGATCAGACGGATTAGCAAGTAGGGTGGAGGGTGTACTCTGGTCTTCTTCTTTGGTCAGTCCTCCTTCATGGTTGGCGTCGGGTACGATTTGACAAGCAGAAAATGATTCGCCATGAGGTTCGTCTAAACGAGAACTGTCTGTGACGTAGTCAGTCTCCACTTTATAATCGTTCTGGTCACTATAGCAACCCTCTTCGTTTCCTGGCAACGTAGCCACCAGTGAAAGTTGGTCTGGAACGAACTGATCAAAACATGGCGAATCTGGAATGTCTACTATGTTTGTCTGTCTCTCGTTACCAGCCTGTTTTTGAAAATCCACCAGCTCTTTTTCAGTTTTTTGGGAAACAGGTCTTCCATGTAAGTGATTTTGCAACGATTTGGATGTATATTTGGGATTTGGTAGATCCGTGGAGGATTGGGAATTAAGTGTGAAAGCATGGTATGGGTTTGTATGTCGAGTTCTACCAGATTGTGTTCCAACAGGGAATTTACGGGCGCTGGAGACTAAATTGGTTTGGCTACGAACAACATTTTGATGAGCTCCCTGTCCCTTGACTAAAAAGGACTTGTTTCCTGACGTAGCATCCGCAAAACCCCCATTCCAATAAAGACAGTCTTTAGTGAACCGCAATGGTATGCTGCATATTGTTGGCATCCTCGTCACCAGATCTTTCAAGAACCAATCAGAAATCTCGTCTTGATTACAACGACCGTATCGGATTGGTTCACAACTTCGAATGCAACTCTGTGGATAGCTACATATTTCAGTCAAGTTAATGGAGGTGAAAGCAACAAGTTCGTCTTATATTACAATGTATTGTTCTTAAAATCCATACATATTCATATCATTGTCTTTTGCAAGGTTTAAATTTTAGTCTCAATTTATCTTCAAGACTTTAATAAAACTTACATAGTTTAAACGAGGACTCCCTGTCTAGAACAATTCAAAAGGCATTATTACGATGGTTTGTCCCAAAAATGATTCTCGATACTTCCATACAAAATGCTTGAAAGGAATTGTATGAGTATTATGTGCCATCGGCTGATCTATCAACTATACAACTCGCCGTAGGAGTTGCTAAGGGTAGGCGACCAAGAAGTCCAGGTTACTGAAAGGCCAATGTAAGTAAAACACTGTTTGAAAAAAAAAATGAACTGGATATACACCTTGTAAACGACACAGTAAATAAAGATAATGAAAGTGGACGGAGCCATCAACGGGACCGAATTTCCGCATTCAATACAGGTTTTTTATTATCCAGGAAAAGGATACGTAAAAATGGTGGATCCAGTGAAATTGACGTTAAAGTAAAGTTGACACTCATCTGATGGAAGTCTGTAGCCATACTGGAAAAAGAAGAATAATACGAAACGAAAATAAAAAACTTTCATTGGTTTCTTAATTTACGGAAAGCTTAGATTTTCTTTAGTATTTTGGAGAAATTCTATCTTAAATAAGTTGACCGCGTTTAAAACAATCTGGAGAAAAATTATACCTAAATGCTTATCTAAGTTTATCTGTACATTACTGGTCAATGAATTTATTAGAGACAAAAAAATGTAATGAAACTTAGCAAGTCACCACGATTACACTCTATCAAAAGATGAAAGGAGAGGGTAACGAAAACTAACAGTAACTTTCCAGTGTTGCCGAAGATCTTCATAGCATTCAAATGGAGCGCCATCAGGAATCTTGTGAGTGATGGAATGGATTCGAGCGCGCTTTAAACTGCAATGAACAATAATACAAAAATGACGTCATCATACTGGAACTCGGATGTGATAAAAACAATTGATCCCACTTCAGAAATATCCTCAGGGTGTCTAGCAAATTTAGGATTATTCAGACGTTTTTAGGTTGTGTTTCAGTGTGATAACCTTAGTTTTCACAGTAAACAGTTTTTCTTCGTTTAAATTCTAACAGAATTTTTCTACAATGAAAAGTAGAAGACTTTGTGTGGATAGCATGAAAATATCATGAGTAAGTAAGAAATAAGATGGAAGAACCAAAATGGAAATGATGAAAACAGGTGTGGAATGGAGATTTCTTTAGAAATATAACTGACTACATTGCTGACAATGTTTCATAGTTTTTCTGGATTTTTAGGGTTGATTTAACAAACTTTTTCAGGGTTTCTAAGGGTCATTGAATAAAAGTAAGGATGAAGACTTTCAGGGTCTGCTAGACACTCGGATCAATTTTAGGGGAGTCTTTCCAAGGGGTAAAAGATTTTTAAATAGTTTCAAATTTGCTTGATACCTAATTATAGTGTTTATAACGAGAATTCACTATGTAAGAAGTAAAGGGTAGTCTGAAACCATAGCAAAATAACAACAGTTTTTACATGAAGCTCCATTGTGCAATCCTAGTGGGTAAAATCTTCAAAAAATGAAGACCATTTTTATTGAAATAACGTGTATAATTTCTATTGAAATACACTCCTTCACAGTGATTTTGCAACAGACTTGCCCACTGGGTTTACTACTTGAATAATCATTCACTGCATTCCCTTCAGTCAAGTTGCACAAAGTTTTAACATAAAATTTACAGAAGTGAAATTGCAAGTTTGCCAACTAGAAAGATTACAACTCTTTTCATCAGACACAATTCCTGCTAAGTGCCATTCCATCAGACACAATTCCTGCTAAGAGCAACTGAAGAATACAGAATAACTTCAGACATGGTCATGGCCAGGTGAAACTAGTTTGAATGTCATTTCTATTGCTGTCAGGTAACTGATTCAGTGAAAATCTGACTTAATAATAGGAAAAAAGGGAGAAGAAACAAATTAAAATGAATGAAAGAATTTTAATTCAAAATTTAAATTACCTGGGCAGAACATAACAACTTGAATCTTCTAAAGATGAAGAGGATATAACATAGTTCATGTTTCGTTTGAATTTCCACAAGGCTTCAAAATTCACCAGGAAATCCTCTAGCTGTAAAGAAAGTATTCACTCAACAAAGTTTGATAAAAAGTGGACTCACACGCTATAAAAAGTGGACTAACACACTACAGTCAACTCCTTTGAATTTATTTTAAAGGAATCGACCAGAGCTTATATATTATTATTTTCTATACCATATGGACTAGATTAATTAGAAGTAAAAATTCGGTCCAAAAAATGACCACAGCTGTCTCCTGAACTGCTGATACAATTTCTGACTAAGAAAAGGTTTTTAAGAATATCTTGCAAAATATGTGGTGTTTATTTGGTCAAGATTGAAATCAGTGAAAGTTTGGCACTAGCAGAGAAAGTTTATTGTTCATTTTATAGTACACATTTACATGGAAAACATTTCCCAGTATGAATCTCTTACATATATTCAATCAAACCTGCAACAAGAACATTAACAAACAAGCACTGGCAATGAAGAAGTAAAAATGTTGTAGATAATTTCAGCTTTTACCTGGACTGGTGGCATTTTAACCAGAAAGCACTCCAAAGCAAGACATATCTTGTTGGTGACAATAACGTCCAGTCCTGCACATAAATAAAATCCATGAAAACTAGAACAACACAGATTCGAAAAAATCAAAGATGTGGCCTATAAATCAAAGAATGTCCATGGATCAAACAGAGATGAAAACTTGGGTTGCTGAGCATGTTCTGTTCCTCACTTATTCAAATTTAATCCTTCATTTTTCCTCTTTTATAAATGATTCAAAATATGTGACTTATTCTACCATCACCAGTTCCAGTCTGGTGTTAAAGTTTATGAAAAGGCTGCTGAAGAAAACATCGATGTTATCATAAAGATTTACGGTATTCATTATAACAATCAAGCACTAGATCAGTGTACATACCAACAGCAGGCAACTTTTGATTGTCATGCAAAAAATTTCGACCTATATCAAAACAAATTCAGTTTGATTTTACTTAAAAACCTTTTGTTACTTATAGAGCCAATAATGTGGATTCATGGAAGCATATTACAACAAAAAAGTGATCCTGTCGTTACAAACTGTGTGCCTAATATCTTCTTACAAAGATTAATCAAACAAAAAAATGACACTACAGTAAAGCATGCAACAGTCGTGTAATATTCATGCATCATATCAAAACACTCAGATTATTCCATAGTAAATCAGTTCTTCGAAAATCTTTTCTACAGTCTACAGTGGAAGATACACCATGTGACACTCCAGGGGGTTTCGATAACAAACCATAAAAAATTATATAACGTTATTCTTCTGTTAATAACATTACTTTAAATCCAAAATATTTTTCTTTTGTAGCATTATAACATTATTCATTAATGTTTATGGCTTGGTATCAAAATTCTCGGAATGTCACATATAACATAATGCTGGAAAAAAAAACAAAAAAAAAAACAAGGATAAAGTATGACAGGTATGTACAATCTTTTAAGGCTAAGAATATGTTTTAACAATGCTCTACTCCATCTCACAGTTAAAACTGCTATTACAGTTCAAACCTTTGACTAAAAACTGTGCAGTCTTGTTCCAAAATGGTGCTAACTTCTGATACAGTGTGTACGTGAAACAATACTGAAATAACTCTGCATCAACTTCTATTTTGCTATGTAACTAAAAATGAGAAGATTGTATTCTCAAAATATTGCAAACCTTGAAATGTTTTATACAACTTGTGAAATATGACAGTTAATAATTCTCAATTTGTGAGTGGCATTTCTACAATCTTTATACAATAATCATAATAGTGTGCATCTAGAGGGTAACACTCCTAAAAACTTTATGATCACTTTCCCTTATTCTTTATGTGAAGCAACACAGCTGGCACATTTTCCCAGGGATATCTGCATACTATAGTCACATATGCAACATTTTTTATGGGTGGCATTGAATTGGATACCCAATATAAGGCAACATTTAAAATACCTCTTATATTACTTTTTGAAGAGGGTAACCTCATTTTTCCCACAAAAGTTTGAGAAGTAACCTAGACTTTCCAGCTTCAACTAAATATATGTAATATGTATATATATTACTACAAAAAAACCGTTTTCACAAGATATTCCAAGATATTTTGTTGTTCTGTGAATATTAATTTCTGTAAACTTTTCATACACAGAGAAAGCATAAACTGTAAACACTTTTTACATAAAATACCGGTAACATATAACACAAGAACTTTTTTTGCATTTTTTTGTCATTTGTTGAAAAAGCTATCCTTATTTCAACAAAAACTGTTTCAGAAATTATTATATATACCTTAATTCTAAGCTTATTCAATTTTTCAAGAAATCCTTTGGATGTTCCAAATGTTTTCTAAAAGCAGCAGCAATAATCAACAACAATATCTAATAACAATACATACTAGATACTTGATGGTAGAACAGCAAGAACATTTTTCTAATAATTACTTACTTCAGCAACAATAAGTAAATTCGATTTACTGTCAAAAGCTGGCGACACCAAAATTTCAGATACAGTAAAAACTAATTCTCTACATGGAAAACAAAGAAAATTAAATGTAAATGTGAACAGAATGTAAGTGATTGTACTATTTTGTATAATATTTTATGCTTTTGCATGTTAGTCTCAAGATAAGATCATGGCTAAAAATATTGGGAAAATGTACTTTTTTGGAATTTTTTATTCACTGATATGTAAGTATTAGTTTGTTAGAAAGATCAACTTTCTGTTTAATTACTGAATTAACTTAACTTATTTTCACCTGAAAAAAACACATATATATATTATGTGAAATGCCACAAAAGGGGATCTTGTTTTGACCATGTTTGTGATGTGTTATAAAATTAGGGCTGTTTGAGCATGTCATTTGTGCAACCCTTAATATTATATAAATCAAAACGAGAAACCAAACGTACTAGAAATACGCTAGAAATAAGAAAGTTTATGAAAGTATGCTAATATTTACCTGCAACATGGTGGTTGTATACCAATAATGCCAGTAATGCCAGTAAGAGGATAGTGAGTAGCACGATATCCAATTAAGGTATCAAATTTCGGGAGAGGTGAAAAAAACAACTTACTACTCATGGCACTACAAAGATAAAAATGTTCAGTAACAACAGATTAAATAATTTCTTCTTCATGACTGAAACATCTTCAGCTGAGACCAATGTATTGCGTTGTGAAAGACATTAAAAAACCATAATAGCTTTGGTCTTCCCTTTTGTGCAATTATGTCATTGATGTCATCAAGTTTAAAGACAAACTTCCACAGAGAACTACCAGTTTTGAATGTGATCTTAAATGAACAACAGGGTTGCTAACAGTACAGGGTTGCTAACAGTATATACCGCATCAGTCTGAATTAAAAGAGTGTTCCTTAATCATTTAATTTTAAACCCATCTATGGAAATGCTGTTTTCAGTGTGGGCTACATGAGAAGGTTGTGTGGTTGAGAACAGTTGATTTTGAAGATAAACACAAGGTAAAAAATAGAGTTTATCTTGTATCTGCCTGTTGTTGGTTGTTTTCTTAGCAATGCAATGAGTTTTTAGTTCAAGTGCATCCAGTTAGGTCTATTCCCAGTTAATTCGAGACAATGGAACAAAGTGCCAATAATTTGTAGATTACAAAGTGTGAAGTGATCAGCCCTGGTCATTACAGATAATAGGGAAGTATTCAGTGGATGAATACACTTGTACACCACCATTACATTGATGGATGGATGCAATAGACGAGTTTCCAATGTTAATTACACTTTATACCTTGTACATACTAAAAATCAAATACAATGTACGAAAATAGATAGGAAGTGCTAATGTGTATTGAAACTTTCTAATGTCGATTGTTTTTAAGGGGACTCCAGAGAACCAAATAATGTGACAACATTTTGAAGTGTATAAAGAGACTTTTATTTCCTGCGAGGCTGCGTGCGCATACTCACAGGAGTTTGACTTGATTAATGATATTCTATGTTGCAATATACCGTAATTATCGAGCAAAGAACACTGGTGTTTATAAACATTACGTCACTAAGAAACTCATCTATATGACAAATTTCACTTCACAAAAGCAATAACACTCAACACATTTTCAAGAGACCTTGGAAAAAAGTTAGTATGTCACTCACTTTTTTCCGTCCTTCTTCATAAGAATTTCAGAATTTTAAAAGTTCTTTCTTTCTTGATAGTGAAACCGAGAACGTTTCCCGCCATTATTTTGTTTACTACTAGCCGCCAAGGCGGCGTCGCTCGCCGCCCATATCCACCTGCTCTGTATCACTCTATCAATAAACGTCAAATTTCCTTAAGGCGGCCGCAAATCGAGCAACATTTCGGCCAACATTGTTGACCAACATTTGTTGGCCAACAATGTTGTCTCGATTTGCTATAGCTGACAACATGTTGGCGGAGGGAAAAAAACATCAAAAATGTTGGCCAACATTTATTAATTTTTTTATAAATGTTGACCAACATTTTGGGTTAATTCTGCATGTTGCCGCGTGTTGCTACGATTTGCTATAGCTGACAACATTGTTGGCCAACATTTTGGCAACATTTCATAATTTCGAACGTTTTTTCGAATTATATTAATAACTTTTGGAATGTTTTTGTTCGAATATTTATGGTTTACGCTGGGAAGGATTGAAAACAACCACAATAAATTTTAAAATGGCTGAAGCTGCTGCGTCTTCGAAACAAGTTACAAGTAACCAGCAAAATAAATTTAAATGGGATGACGACCTGGTAGAAAGATTAATTGACCTGTATGAAGAAAGGCCTTGCCTTTGGGATGTTTCTGACAAAACTTATTCAAAGAGGGATATTAAGGAAAAGGCGCTAAGTGAAATAAAAGAAGATTTAAATCTTGATTTGACTATCATCCAGGCCAAATGGAAGTCTCTTAGGGCCCAATACGGGAGAGAGTTGGCAAAGGAAAACAAGACCAAGAGTGGTCAAAGTACAGAAGATTTATATGAGAGCTCTTGGACATTTATGCAAAAGCTGAAATTTGTTGATACAGTAAAGAAAACCTCGAAGAGTTCGAGTACATTAAAGCTCACCTCAGATACTTCAATGAATGACAAAATTAGTGACAAGGAAACCGATGAGCTTGATGAATCCCTGGCAGAGAGCTCGGAGGCACCAAGCATTCCAAAACAACTAAAGAGAAAGCGAGTGAATCAAAATGAACACAAACAAAAGCTTATTAAAAAGTGCATCGAAGTTTTAGACAAACCAAGTCCAAAACAACCTTTAATTGACGACCCGTTTGCTCTTTACATTTCAAACCAATTAAAAGGGCTAGACAACCGTCGACGTCTTATTGCAGAAAAAAGAATAAATGACATCATCTTTGAATTAAAAATGCAAGAGATTGGATCCGGTGTTGGCTTCTCTAACCATCAATTCTCGCAATCTCAACCCACCCTTCCTTTAGGAATCGCCTACGAGCAAGTTCAGCAAGGACCATACACGGCTATGCTTCATCAAGATTATAATTAGAGATTTTAGATTGTATTCTTGTATTCTTTTTCTTAAAACACATATTCTAAACAAGTAGTCGTCTAGTAAATAAAATAAAACTGTTTATGCTTTTTCCCATTGCCATTCAACACCTCCCTCAGCAAAGAAGTAATCTTTTAAAGTTTCTCGAACAACTTTAGCACTCTTCGGCGCTTTTCGTCCAACTTGTGATTGAATTGAAGTAGAAAAAACTCCAAGTGGATTCCCTTGTTCCAATCTCCAGCTTCCTTGAACTAAACGGCCGTTTCCATCAATGTAATCAATTAAACCAGGTGGAGTATAAACTTGTCTGCTGTTTTTTCGTAGAAAATTATGAAGAACCAAAGCGCATGTTGTAATTGTGCTTGCCTTTTCTGGAGACAAATTTAAGGGCTGTTGGAAAATGCGCCATTTATTTGCCAAAATACCAAAAAGGTTTTCTGAAATTCTTCGCGCACGACTTAAACGGTAATTGAAAATACGCCTCTCTTCTGTTAAATTTTTCTGAGGGTATGGCTTCATCATGTAGCTTTTCAGTGCAAAAGCGTCATCGCCCACAAAAACGTAAGGTACGTTGGTCCATCCATAAGGAAGTGGCGTAGGAGCAGGAATTCCCAACTCATTATCTTCAATTTTTTGTCGTAAATCGGAACTATTCCACACACCTGAATCATTCATACGACCATTGCTGCCGATATCTGCATAAATGCACTCGTAGTCAGGCCCAGCAATAGCCAGCAAAATTACAGAAAATGTCTTTTTGTAATTAAAATACTCAGATCCACTATCAGGAGGAGGTCTTATTTGGATGTGTTTGCCATCAATAGCTCCAAGGCAGTTTGGGAAATTCCATCTTGATAAGAAAGTTTCAGAAATATTCGACCATTCCAGAGAACACGATGGTACTTTTATGTATTCTTTGCCAATGTAACATATGATTGCCTTGGAAACAGTGTCAACAATATAAGATATAGCTCTTTCTGATTCACGAAATTGATAACTCAAAGAGCGAAAAGTTTCACCTGTTGCAAAAAATCGAACTGTCAAAACCAGCCTTTCGGCAGGGCTTACAACAATCTGGCCAAAAACTCCGGAGTTCTTTGGGGTAATGTAGGGTTCAATGTAATGAAGAATGTTTTTGAAACAGTCATAGTCCATCCTCATCATTTCACGATAAGTTTTGGTGTCCTCGAGCATTAGCTCTTGAACAAGGTTAGCATAAAGTCCGTCCTTCTCTCTCCGCTTCATCCATTGTCTTGTAGCACCTCGTTTTCGTTTTTCATCATCATCATCCAAGGTTATTGCTAGTAAAATAAAGGCTGCAGCTTCCTTCTCCGTCATTTTGTTGCAGAGAATGACTAGTATTTTTGTATGTTGATCATAATGTTGCCCACGCTACCGCAAATCGTACCAACATGTTGTCTTAAATGCTGGCGAGAATGTTGGCCGAAAATGTTGTTCGATTTGCGGCCGCCTTTAAGGCGGCCGCAAATCGAGACAACATTTGTGACAACATTTGTGACAACATTTGTTGGCCAACATGTTGCCTCGATTTGCTATAGCGAGCAACATGTTGGAGAAGGAAAAAAATCGTCAAAAATGTTGGCCAACATTTTTAAACTTTTTTAAAAATGTTGGCCAACATTTTTGATGATATTTCATGTTGCTCTATGTTGCTTGCGATTTGCTATACTTTTCAACATGTTGGCCCAACATTTTGGACAACATTTTGATATTATGATGTCTTTTCGAATGTTTTTTATACTTTTCGAATGTTTTTAATCCCATCGGACCTGTATGAAAAAAATATCAAAAGAAAATCCAAACAAGAAAGTTCAATAATTTCATTAAAATGGATGAAGCTTCGCAACGTAATAAATTTAAGTGGGACGATGAGTCAGTGGAAAAACTCATTGACTTGTATGAGGAAAGACCTTGTCTATGGGACATTTCCGACAAAAGCTATTCAAAAAGAGATAAAAAAGAGAAGGCTTTGTCTGAAATTAAAGAAGCTATGGATATGGATCTAAAAACCATACAAGCTAAGTGGAAATCATTACGAGCCCAATTTGGTAGAGAGCTTTCTAAGGAAAACAAAACAAAGAGTGGCCAAAGTACTGACGAATTATTCGAGAGTTCCTGGCAATTCATGCAAAAAACGAAGTTCGTGGATCAAGTAAAGAAAACAGCCAAGAGTTTATCAACAATAAACTTTGAATCACAGTCGATGATGGTCAACGACGAAAGTGATACTGAAGATCTGATGGATGACTCTATCGAAATGGAGGCTAATTCACAAAAACAAGTCAGCAGGAAAAGATGTATCACTCCTGCTGAAGAAAGACAGAAACAAAAGCAAAAGTTAATTGCAAAGTGTATTGATGTGTTGGATAAGCCCCAAAGCCCAAAACGCCCATTACTTGAGGATCCATTCGCTCTATACGTGTCAGAGCAACTGAAAACCTTGGACAACAAGAGTCGTTGTATTGCAGAAAAAAGAATCAACGATATCATATTTGAAATAAAAATGCAAGAGTTTGGTTCTGGTGCTGCTCACTATTCAAAAAACAACCAATTTGTACATTCTCGACACGCTCTGTCCCCAGCCCCAATTAACCCTTATGATGTAACCCAGGGTCAATATAC
Source organism: Turritopsis dohrnii (assembly GCA_027922465.2). Classification (NCBI taxonomy): domain Eukaryota; kingdom Metazoa; phylum Cnidaria; class Hydrozoa; order Anthoathecata; family Oceaniidae; genus Turritopsis; species Turritopsis dohrnii. The sequence goes on along the minus strand of BQMF02000355.1, from coordinate 378,257 downwards.
TTCAATGCTTCAAGATTATAATAATTGACACGTTTTTATTATGTAACTTATAATATAGTTTATAGTATATCTTATTATACTAATTCGCATTTGTGCATCCCACTTTTATTTTAGAGAGTGATATATTTGTTTTTTTTTCACGGTCTAATCCTTCTTATTTTTTCCCTTTTCGTCGTAAAACCACGCCAAAGCGAGAGTGATTTTTTTGATTTTTCGCGATTAGTATATGCTCCTCCGTTTTGTTATTTTTGGCTTGCGCAGTGGAAATCAGCCGAAAAACGTCTTTGGAGGAGTGCGAGCAATGCAATGTTAATCGTTCGAAATTTGTCAACGATCATTTCGTGAGCAAGAAACTTCGCGAAGAAGACGTGTTTCTTTTTGTATACGAATATTTTAATTTAAATTTGATTGTTTTATAGGTAGTTTCTGCGAAAAAACGTATTGTGAAGATTGAACTAACAAGTGTGGAAGCAAATCGACGAAAGAACTGAAAAAAATTTAAGTTTCGGGATCGTTTTCTTTTCGGGTTTATCAAGTAGAGTACATTATTGTTTACAGTGCAGAATGTACAAGAATCTTTTACTTATTTACTAACTTTGCTTATTATAATACCTTTCCTTTTTTGTTTCTAGAACTTAAAAACGGATGCCTGCAGAAAGATCTTTACTCAGGTAAAATGTTTTTGTTTTTTTATCGTTTTCGTTGAGCTACCACTTCGTAGAGATTTAATTAAGAAGTGGACATAAATATACGAAAAACTGATTGTTTTCTTCGTTAGCATATCAGTACAGAAAGACGAAAAAGAAAGAAAAACTTTACGGGGCGAATAACTTGGATGTGGTGGAGCATCGTTGTTATTGTTAACAACAGCATGCTTAGCAAAGGTGATGTTACTTATTATTATTCTGTATTATTATATTGTTCTGTTATTTACAAAAACAAAAATGGTTCCAGAGTTGTGACCATGAGGCAAGCGTAAGCTGTTGCTGTTGAAAGGCTCTTTGGCTGTAGCTACATCATACATGATCTTTATAGATTTTATTCATTTAAGCGTATTTTTACTTTTTAAATGTGATTATAGTGTCTTCTTCTGCATGGTTTATTCATTTAGATTTGTTCCTTTTTCACAAGAAAGAAAGTAAAAACAAATAAACGTCATTTAGGAAAGTATCATCTTTATATTATGAGTTTGGGAATACTTGGGTATTTAGTTTGATCATGTTCTTCTTCGTCATCCAGCTAATAATTATTCACTGTTGTTTCATGTGTAATGTATCTCTGTCTGACGTTCCGACTATTATCAGCATCATAATTTGAATTTGTTTTTGATAATGCTCCCCCAGTGGATGTATATACCTGTATTTGTTTATGCGACATTCTAATTCATGGAATTTTTCTTATTTTTTTATTTTTTCATGTTAATGCATTATTTTGTGTTATGGTAATCGTTTACGTACTATGCCTGGGTAATTAACTTTGGCATTATGATTTTATTTATTTGTGACTTCTGGGTGTAAATTTTTGTTCTTAGCTATTGTTTTTAGGATAAATGCGTACTTGAATTTAATTTTTTTTTTCTTTTTTTTTGTTGTTGTTTATTTCAATATTCTTATAGCATGATTAGGTTTTCGGTATTACAATTGAAATATTATGCTTTTAGGTAATAATAAAAAAAGCATAAAGAAATGAAACTCATGGTTTTAATCATGACGTTGATGGTTTTGGGAAGAACAGACTAAATATCATTTCAAAAATTCATTAATGGTTGCAGTCCAGTAGTAACTTTGGAACAAAAGAAAAAGTTGGAAGGTATCAATTTGTTTTGAATTAACATTTTGTAATGTTTGGTTTCGTATGTCTGGGTAAACAGATCTGTGTTATATATTGCCATTTTTTTTTTACTTTAAAGTTACTTTTCTTCTGCGTATAAATATATTATTCTGAGCCATGTTGCTATTTGTTTCTGTTTTTAATCTTCTGAATGTAAGAAATGAATTAAAACATTAATGCCTGTAGAAACTTTTACACGAGTTAAATTTCACAACACAACGCATACTGAACATGGGTGGCGAGCAACACCGCCTGGGATGTTTTTGAGTTGCGATTCTATGATTTATTTTTTCGTCACGGGGTACGTACACGGGAATGGTGGATTTGACCTAATGTTTTCGAAGTTAAGTTCGGTAAAAAGTTTTTACCCGGGATACTAGTCTACTTATACTAATTCGCAATCGTGTGCAACACATTTAACTTAGAGAGTGTTGTGTTTTTGTTTTTTTAATGGTCAAAATCTTCTTAATCGTGGTCATATAGCGGCAGTTCGACCACGCAAGACTTGATTTTCCGCGATTAGTATATGCTCCTCCGTTTTGTTATTTTTGGTTTGCGCACTGGAAATCAGCCGAAAAACGTCTTTGGAGGAGTGCGAGCAATGCAATGTTAATCGTTCGAAATTTGTCAACGATCATTTCGTGGGCAAGAAACTTCGCGAAGAAGACGTGTTTCTTTTTGTATACGAATATTTTAATTTAAATTTCATTGTTTTAGGCAGCAAATCGACGAAAGAACTGACGAAGAAACACAGGTTTGTATGCACGAAGGTATTGTTATTATTATAAAACGTTTTATTATCGTGTTTATTGCTAAACTTTTACTCTTATAATAAAAGAACACGGGTTAGTTGTTTTTATAAAATGAAAAATCATATTTAGATATACAGAAGAAGTGCAGTGAAGTTTTTAAAAATTAGCTGCAGAAAGATCGAACGAACAAAAGGTATTATTATAAAACTGTTATTTTTGATTAATAGAAGAACAAGTTAGTATTTAAATGTATTTAAATGTTTGTTTACGTTTTAGTTATCAATTTATTGTTAAACTTTTATTGTTTTTGTATTTTAGATTTTATTTTAGATTAATAAAAGAACAGGTATAACCACATGCTTAGGTGAGTTTTTAAACAGATGTTGTTTTTTATATATAGGTTTTTTCAGAGGAAAACGAAACGAAGAACGAGATGAAGAAAGTCTATTTTTATTTTACGAGCTGTTTACGTATTTCTTTTTATAGTTATCAAATAGTTATGGGAGTGCAGCAGTAGAGTAGTGTAGATGAAGTTGAAGTTGTTTAAAAATGGCTGCAGAAAGGATGCTGTTTATTTACATTGGTGAAGAAAATGGTTTTACTTCTTTTTTCGGAGAGAAATTGTTTGGAGAAGATATAAAGTAATATACGTAAGTACATGAGTCAAACGGATTTAGTAAATACAGCGTTAAAAGAGAGTAAAAACAGAGTTAAAACGATCAAATCATAAGATGCATTACCCTCGAGCAGTTAATGATTTGTTTTGGTAACGAAGTTGCTGTTCCTTATTTTATTTAGTTCAAAATGGCTCCACAGTTATGAAGTTACGAAGAAAGCATTTTTATGACTTTCACTGTATAAAAATAGTATTGGAATTTCAGTAGAAAGCAAAGAGAAAGTGTATCTTTACAATAGGAAAGTATGCTGGAAAGTTAATCGAGTGTTATTAATTTGTTTACAGGTATGAAATTTTTACAGAAAGTAAAAGAGTTTAGAAGTGTTTGATGAACATGATCAATATTGTTTACTATATCATGATGATGTGAATTGGTATTGAAAGGTAAAGTTAAAATAGTATCTATTTAGTTAAACACTGTTAGTATTAGTGGATACATAAAGGATAAGAGGGATGTTTACTGTTGTGTTTTGAATTTTCCAGCAGAGAGGAGCTTTGAACTGGAAATAAAAAATGGCTCCACGTATGTTTTCATATGTTAAAAATTTTTCAGCTATACTAATTCTGTCATCACGTTTGTGTTTGTAATTATTATTTTTAAGGTTAATACATTTTCAAAGTTTCTTTTACTTTGTTTTGTTTTTCTTTAGATTTCGTCATAGCATGATTAGGTTTTTTGTATATGTTTTTTTAATGTTTTGATCTGTTAAAATAGAAATTAAGCACATGATGGGTTATAATGTCGAGAGGGTTACTTAAGATTTACTTACTTAATGACTGTGCAATGAAACTATCTTACAAAAAATATGTGTTGTTGGCTGTATTTTTCTTAAGTTTATATTTTATCGCGTTTATGCATATTTTGTGTTATGGTAATCGTTTACGTACTATGCCTAGGTATATAACTTTGAATTTATGATTTTATTTGTGACTTTTTATCTTTTGTGTAAATTTTTCTTCTTAGTTATTGTTTTTAGGATAAATACGTACTTGAATTTCCTTTTTTTTTTTTGTTTCTTTTTTTTTTTCGGTATTACAATTGAAACATTATTCTTTTAGGCAATAATAAAAAAAGCATAAAGAAACTCATGGTTTTAATCATGATGTTGATGGTTTTGGGAAGAACTAACTATATCATTTCAAAAATTCATTAATGGTTGCAGTCCAGAAGTAACTTTTGAACAAAAGAAAAAGTTGGAAGGTATCATTTTTGTAATGTTATTCAATGTTTGGTTTTGTATGTCTTAGTAAACGGTTCTGTGTTATATATTGCATATTTTTACATTAAAGTTACTTCTCTTCTGCGTATGAATATATATTCTGAGCCATGTTGCTATTTGTTTCTGTTTTAAATTTTCTGAATGTAAGAAATGAATTAAAAAATTAATGCCTGAAAAGAAACTTTTGCAAGAGTTAAATTCTGCTACACAACGCATACTAAACATGGGTGGCGAACGACGCCTCCTGGGATGTTTTTGAGTTGCGATTCTATGATTTATTTTTTCGTCACAGGGTTCGTACACGGGAATGGTGGATTTGACCTAATGTTTTCGAAGTTAAGTTCGGTAAAAAGTTTTTACCCGGGATACTATCTACTTATACTAATTCGCAATGTGTGTAACACATTTAACTTAGAGAGTGTTGTGTTTTTTCTAAATTTACGGTCAAAATCTTCTTAATCGTGGTCATTTTTTCGTTAGACCATTGATAATTGACGATTAGTATAATAGCACGCGGCGTGACGTCAGTTATTTTTGTCGTATCACGCGGGATTCATTGCATTGCATCCCCAATCGAACGCGACGTTTTTGGGGAAATATCTCGAGAACCAATAGCGATAACTGACGTTTTGTAGGGTCGGCAACACGGGTGATGGGGTAACGCAACATTTGGGCCTAAATTTTATTTGGTACTGCGGCTATGACGTCATCAAAATCTTTGATTGATGATATCTCTGCAACGGTTGGTCGTAGCGAAACGATCCCATACATTTTTTTGATCAGTTTTTCGAGCTCTACAACATGGGTACAGTCTTTTTCCGAAATTTGGTAGTTTAATTTTTTGTCACCTATTGTCGTGACAACATCTTCGAAATTAAAGTCGTAAAAAACTTTTACGCGAGATACTAGTCTACTTATACTAATCCGCGTAGTGTGTAACACATTTAACTTAGAGAGTGTTGTGTTTTTGTTTTTTTAATGGTCAAAATCTTCTTAATCGTTCGACCACGCAAGACACATTCACGATTAGTATAATAGCACGTGGCATTTGACGTCAGATGTTTTTATGATCACGGGGAGCCATTGCATTGCATCCCCAATCGAACGCGACGTTTTTGGGGAAATATCTCGAGAACCAATAGGGATAACTGACGTTTTATAGGGTCCGCGATACGGGTGATGGGGTCACGCAAAATTTGGGCCTAAATTTAATTTGGTACTGCGGCTATGACGTCATTAAAATCTTTGATCGACGATATCTCTGCAACGGTTGATCGTAGCGAAACGATCCCATACATTTTTTTGCTCAGTTTTTCGAGCTCTATAACATGGGCACGGTCTCTTTTTGAGATTCAGTGATTTAATTTTTCGTCACCTGTTTTCGTCACATTATTTTCGAAATTAAAGCCGTAAAAAACTTTTACGCGAGATAGCTACTAGTCTTATTATACTAATCCGCGTGTGTGCATCCCACTTTTAATTTAGTGAGTGTTTGTTTTTTTGGTTTTTAATGGTCAAAATCTTCTTAATCGTGGTCATTTTTTCGTTAGGCCATTGATAATCGAGGATTAGTATAATAGCACGCGGCGTGACGTCAGTTTCATTTTAGCATATCACGGGGAACCATTGCATTGCATCCCCAATCGAACGCGACATTTTTGGGGAAATATCTCGAGAACCAATTGGGATAACTGACGTTTTTTAGGGTTCGCGTTACGGGTAATGGGGTCACGCAACATTTGGGCCTAAATTTAATTTGGTACTGCGGATATGACGTCATCAAAATCTTTGATTGACGATATCTCTGCAACGGTTGGTCGTAGCGAAACGATCCCATACAATTTTTTGATCAGTTTTTCGAGCTCTACAATATCAATACACTTTCCACTTACAATTCCGTGGTTTAAGTTTTCGTCATGGGGTTTGCACACGGGGGGAACGTGGGATTCTTGCATATCCATTTCGAAAAAGAAAGCCGTAAAAAACTTTTACGCGAGTTACTAGTCTATATACTAATACGCGCTGTGCATCCGCTTTTTTCACGCTTTCACTTTTTAAAATTTCGGGTCGTTTTTGCGGTCACTTATTCATAATGGAGTGTCAGACCACGGCAGTTAATATTTTTCTACGATTAGTATAAGGGGAAAACATTGCATTGCATTTGATCGTTTTTTTATTATTCGCGAGATCAAGAAACAATAGACAACAACGAAAGTTTTGCACGAAGATTTATTAATGTTTTTAGGGTAAGTACGCTTTAGAACTTTTTGTTTTTGTGTTTTGTTTTTCTTATAGTATGAATAGGGTTTCTGCGTCATTACTTTTCCAATAATACGCGATTGAAGAAATGAATATCATGGTGTTTAATCATGACGTTCTGGGTTCGTAAAGAAAATCGCAATTGTTTACAATTCACATTTTGACACTTTTACGACTTTCGCGTTTGGCTTTTATTTACAGTATGGATTCCATGAACAGTTACAGCGATTTTAATCTTTTTGTTGTTTACCTGTACGCACAATTTATTTTTACTACTGCTATCGTACTATCGTATCGTGAAAGATTTATTATGAATATTTTGATGTGTTTCAGATCTTCTGATTAAAAAGTTTTTCTGTTCATAACTCCAGTGTTGAACTAAAAATGCTTTGGCTGGAATACCTAGAGATTTTTAATTAAAAGAGTGAGAAGTGTTTTTTTCCGTATTATATATTGACGTTAAGTATTTTCATCACGGGAACCATTGCATTGCATCTTCAATAAATTTATTTTACAGAGTGAAAAAAGCGGATGCACAGCGCGTATTTTAATTTTTGATGGGTTTAAGATCTTCCATCCAAGTAAAACGACTGTTCTGCGCTCCTATATTTAAAGTTTAAAGTACTTGCTGTGATTTTATTTTTCGACACCATTTTTGAGATGTCACTTTCAGAAAAACCCGTAAAATGTTTTTACACGGGATACTATTATTATTATTTTCGGTATTACAATTGAAATATTATTCTTTTAGGCAATAATAAAAAAAGCACAAAGAAATGAAACTCATGGTTTTAATCATGATGTTGATGGTTTTGGGAAGAACTAAAACTATTATTTCAAAAATTCATTAATGGTTGCAGTCCAGTAGTAACTTTTGAACAAAAGAAAAAGTTGGAAGGTATCATTTTTGTAATATTATTCAATGTTTGGTTTTGTATGTCTGGGTAAACGGTTCTGTGTTATACATTGCGTTTTTTTACATTAAAGTTACTTCTCTTCTGCGTATGAATATATATTCTGAGCCATGTTGCTATTTGTTTCTGTTTTAAATTTTCTGAATGTAAGAAATGAATTAAAAAATTAATGCCTGTAGAAACTTTTACATGAGTTAAATTTTGCAACACAATGCATGCTGAACATGGGTGGCCAGCGACGCCGCCTGGGATGTTTTTGAGTTGCCATTCTATGATTTATTTTTTCGTCACGGGGTACGTACACGGGAATGGTGGATTTGACCTAATGTTTTCGAAGTTAAGTTCGGTAAAAAGTTTTTACCCGGGATACTAGTTTTACATAATATTGTTTACATTTTATGTTTTTGTTATTAAACTTTTCAAAGAATAAAATGTAGTTAACTTTTAGTTTATAGTGTTTTTCATGACCGTTCCCATTGCCAATTGACACTTCCTCCTTCGCTCATGAAATATTCTGTAAAAATTTCTCTGATCACCTTAGCATTTCTTGATGCATTTTTTCCTGTCTGTTTTGGAAAAGATGTAGAAAATACCCCAAGCGGATTTACTTGCTCAGATCGCCAGGATCCTGGAACTAATTGACCATTTCTATCAACATAATCAATTAAACCAGGTGGTGTGTACACAGATTTACTATTTATCCGGAGAAAGTTATGCAGCACCAAAGCACATGATGTTATTGTACGAGCTTTTTCTGGCGATAAATTTAAAGGTTGTTGAAAAATACGCCATTTATTAGCCATAATACCAAAAAGGTTTTCTGAGATTCTACGAGCTCGGCTATGGCGATAATTGTAGATGCGTTTATCTTCTGTCAGCTCTTTCTGTGGATAAGGTTTCATCATATATGGTTTCAACGCAAATGCATCGTCTCCAACAAAAACATGAGGTACTTTCGTCCACCCAAAAGGCAACACTTTGGCTTCAGGAATTCCTAAATCACCGTCTTCAATTTTTTTCCGCAGATCAGATGCATTCCAAACGCCTGAATCATTCATACGCCCATTGCTACCTATATCTGCATAGATACATTCGTAATTTGGCCCAGCAATGGCTAATAGAATTATAGAAAATGTTTTCTTGTAATTGTAGTATTCTGACCCAGTACCAGGAGGTGGTCTTATTTGTATATGTTTGCCATCGATTGCCCCAAGACAATTAGGAAAGTTCCACCGCGATTCAAAGGTTTCAGAAATGTCCATCCATTCAGAAGAAGAAGGAAGTTTTATATAATCTTTACCAATGTATGCTACAATTGCTTTTGCTGTTGTATCAACTATATATGATATTGCCCTTTCTGATACACGGAATTGATAACATAATGATCTGAAGCTTTCACCTGTTGCAAGAAACCGAATGGTCAAATCTAGCCTTTCAGCAGGTGAGACAACACGCTGTCCTGAAACTCCCGAACCTTTTGGAGCAATATAGGGCTCAATCAACTGTAGGATTACCTTGAAACAACTATAATCCATTCTCATCATTTCCTTATAAGATTTTGTATCTTCGATTAAGAGCTCCTGAACAAGATTATTATACATGCCATCCTGATTCCTCCGCTGTATCCATTTTCTCGTAGGACCCCGACTCTTTTTCTCATCATCTTCATCTATAGCCAAAGTCAACAAAATAAATGCTGCGGCTTCCCTTTCAGCCATTTTGAAAAATTGTGACGAGAAAGAGAATGAATGAAACTAATAAAATGTTGGTTTAAATGTTGGCAGAAATTTTATAGGGGTAGCAAATCGTACCAACATGTTGCCCAAAATGTTGGTGAAAATGTTGTCCTAAATGTTGTCTCGATTTGCGGCCGCCTTTATGAACGGCTCGAACAACTTGTGCTCAACCTTTTATCAGTGTAACAATACACTCAAAACGTATAGAGAGAAAACTTCAACTTTTTATTAGCTTTTGTTTTAAAAGCGTTACGCGCTCTAACATGGGTGCTATCAAACAGGGAGAAAATGGTTTCTCTTCTTAAAAAGTTCACACGGAGGAGAGAAAAAAGGCACGTGCTAAATGAATAAAAATAGAATAAAAAAACGTTCGATCAGAACGCTTAACAATTAAAAGAAGAAATTAATTTATTAAAAGAAAAGCAAAAAAAAACCATTTTGCTTTGATATGATACTCTTTTTTTACCTTTCGGTTTTTAAACATTTTGATTGCTCAAAAAAAAGTTCACCCGTCTCAGACAGTCAGGCAAGAGTTAGTGGCAAACCGAACATATGCTGCCACGTTCTGCCACTGTTGTTTTTTGTCCAAAATGTTTAAGCAGTTAGTTTCTTTGTATTTAGTTGATGTACTGTTTTCAAAGCCACGTCAACGTGGAATATAAAACTAACAATAATGATAAAACAAAACGTTATTCCTATTAGTTCATCAGCCAAAAAAGTCACGTTCGATTGGGGTTGCAATGTATTTGCTTCGAACTCACGTCGCACAAAAAAAAGAAATAATTTCGCTCACAACTTGATCTACCATTTTGCGTGACTTACAAACAGACAGACAGACAGAGAATCGGCTATTAATATATAGACTAGCCGCCAAAGCGGCGTCGCTCGCCGCCCATGTCCACCTGCTCTGTATCACTGTATCAATAAACGTCTCGTGCAACTTGTGTTCAACCAGAAGCAGATTCGAAGTCACAACCTCTGGTAAAACCAATCTTTTATCAGTGTAACAATACACTCAAAACGTAGAGAGAGGAAACTTCAACTTTTTATTAGCTTTTGTTTTAAAAAAGTTACGCGCTCTAACATGGGTGCTATCAAACGTAAGGGGGAAATGGTTTTTCTTTTTAAAAAGATCACACGGGAGGAGAGAGAAAAAGGCACGTGCTAAATGAATAAAGTGAATAAAAAAAAACGTTCGATCTGATTAAAATAGATTGAAAGAAATCGATTAAAAGAAATTAAGACAACTATTAAGACAAAAGCAAAAAAAATATTTTGTATCATGATACTCTTTTTTACCTATCGGTTTCTAAACATTTTGATTGCTCGAAAAAAAGTTCACCCGTCTCAGGACAGTCAGGCAAGGATACGTTAGGATACACTGGTAAAACGCACATGCTACCACGTTCTGCCACTGCTGCTTTTATGTCCAAAACGTTTAATCAGTTAGTTTCTTTGTATTTAGTTGATGTACTGTTTTCAAAGCCAAGTCAACGTGGAATATAAAACTAACAATAATAATAAAAACAAAACGTTATTCCTATTAAATCATCAGCCAAAAAAAGTCATGTTCGATTGGGGGTTGCAATGTATTTGTTTCGAACTCACGTCGCACACAAAAAAAGAAATAATTTCGCTCACAACTCAATCTACCATTTTGCGTGACTTACAAACAAACAAACAGACAGACAGACAGAGAATCGGCTATTAATATATAGATAATGCAGTAAAGCTCGGTTCACACTATGAAAGCTCGGTTCACAGGTTTCGCGCAACCTCGAACCCAGGGTCTCTTGCCTTTTCGATATACGGATATCCGTATATCGAAAAGGCAAGAGACCCTGGGTTCGAGGTTGAGGTTTCGCGTTGAGAAAAAGCGAATTTCGCGTGGGATAAACTTTTACATTTTTTTCTCTAAATATTTTAGAATTTTGGACAAACGAAGCAGAGATTTGTTTACATCAAACATAAAATTTTCTTTATAATTAGAGAGTTAGAAGTTATAAAACATCAAAGACACTTTGCTCATCATATTCCCCACTCGGCGGACTCGTCACTTGACGAGGCGTTTTCATCACTCATCTTGCTTTCTCCATTTTGTTCTTCCTTCCATTTTTGAAGAGCGTTCATTGTAACATCAAAATTATTTTCGGACACTTTCATTTGGAACTCTCTCGTAATCAAAGATCAACGAAAGTAGACACATTTTAGAGCATCAATTATCTTGTACATTGCATACCTTTTGAAACAAGAAAAAAAAATCACCCAGTTCAGTTCAATTTTGATGTGGTTATGTTATCATCAACAAAGTGTATATTTTTGAAAACCTTATAAAATTTCTGTTTGTACAATATATTTCGGTCATATGTGTCCATAATCTATGTATTATGGAAGCCGAGAAGGGTCAATCGGAAAAAATATTTGTAACCGCAAAATGTTCTAAATCGTTAAATATTTTTGCAATCTTAATTTTAAATCCCGTTCAGTCTTTGAAATTTAGAAATATATTTAGAATCAGCAAATTGTAATCGCGGAATATATTTGCAATCCAAATTTGCAATCGTGAAATATATTTGAGATCGCAATTTGAAATCGTGTTATAAATTTTGAATCGTAATTTGTAATCCAAATTTGCAATCGTAAAATATATTTTAAATCGCAATTTGAAATCATGTTTTGAATTTTGGATCGTAATTTGTAATCCGAATTTGCAATCATGAAATATATTTTAAGCGACTTTGTTATTGTTTTTGCGCATGCGCCATAAAATGACTATGATCATTTCGAAATGTTTTGCCTCTGAACTTCGTATCATTTCAAGAATGTTTTGCTCTGGGTGTGGTAGCGCATACAGTGAAAAACAAAGGTTTTGTGGAAATTGTGGTGCAAGATTAAACAGCTTGATTCAACTTGACTTAGTGACTTCGTTTCAGGATCCTCGTTTTCCTTCTCCTCTTTCTGCCATCCACAAAATGTGCAAAATTTGTTGTGTTGAGATAAACACTTCCCGCAGCCACCGCAAAAGATCGCCATTTTGGCATAAGTCCGAAAGTACCCGAAATAAATATAATCCGAAACCAAATTGCGATTGCAAATTGAGATTCTAAATTGCGATTACAAATTTATTTTTCGATTACAAATTGCGATTACAAATAATTTTTTGGATTAAAAATTGCGATTACAAATTACGATTACAAAGTCCGATTATGCAAATTCAGATTACTAAAATATTTTGCGGTTACAAATATTTTTTCCGATTGACCCTTCTCGGCTTCCATAATCATGTCAAAGTATTCAGTTGACCATTAAATTTTAATTTATCCTAACTTCTCCAATATTTATATATCTTCTTTCGAACGAACGAACGAATCTTTCAATGAATCGAATTTTGCGCTTGAAAATGGTATTTACGTAAATTATCTTGAGATATTCACAGTCTCTAGGGAAATCTATACTTAGTTCTTGAATTGCAGTTTCAGAGATGCTGTTAAGGCCGATTGTCAGTTCATTCGCTGTGGTCGCACGAATGAACGATCTGATTTTTGATTGGCTGACGCAATGTCATTCGCCTGGTAGTTCAAGTCATTTCAATACTCAGCGAATGAAAAAGCTGTTCGCTCAGTCGCACGACCGCAGCGATTGAACTGAAAACCGGCCTTTAGTCATAAACTTAAATGTTTTGTTATGGGTTTGAATCTTGTAAAGACGAAGTGAGGTCTCTTTGTTTATTTTCAATCGATTTTTATTCTTTATTTGATAACTAAAATGAAATGATAAACAAGAGCCAGATGGCGCAAAACGGTAGCAGCAAAAGTACTTGCCATAAGAATACTTTTAAATTTGAAATTTTACTTTCTTGAGATATCTTACTGGTGGAAAACAGGCATAAACGATATTAAAATGTTTAAAATTACTAACTCGTGTAAATAGGGTCTAATCGCAACACACCAGCAATTTAATTTATTAGAAGACAAAAGAATTATACATGCGTGAGCTGTTTATAACGTACGTTTTTTTTATAAGAGCTTATGTAGGGAAAAAAAACGCGTTTCTTCGAGAAAAAAAATGTATGTTTTGAATTATAATTTTTTGAAACCGAAAATGAATTCAAACAGATAACTGCCTTTTTCTAACTCGATTTTTGAAAACCTTGATGTTCAAAGACAGAACAGATAGCTAACAAACGTAGAAAGTAATAAGAAAGTCTGATCTGTGCTTTACTGACACGAAAAACATATCTATTTTCAAGTGCTAAAGTTCATTGATTCAGTACCATAAAAGTAACTAAAAGTCCCAGTTTTATATAGACCTATTTGATTAATATCCATTCCTTCATCAATTTAATAAATTTTTCTTAATATCAAAGAAAACCTATTTTAAATGTACTAGCCGCCAAGGCGGCGTCGCTCGCCGCCCATGTCCACTTGCTCTGTATCACTGTATCAAAAAACGTCAAATTTCCTTATTAACGGCTCGTATAACTTGTGTTCAACCAGAAGCAGATTCGAAGTCACAACCTCTGGTAAAACCAATCTTTCATCCGTGTAACAATACACTCAAAACGTAGAGTGAGAAAACTTCAACTTTTTATTAGCTTTTGTTTTAAAAAAGTTACGCGCTCTAACATGGGTGCTATCAAACAGGGGGAAAATGGTTTCTCTTCTTAAAAAGTTCACACGGAGGAGAGAAAAAAGGCACGTGCTAAATGAATAAATAGAATAAAAAAACGTTCGATCAGAACGCTTAACAATTAAAAGAAGAAATTAATTTATTAAAAGAAAAGCAAAAAAAAAGCATTTTGTTTTGATATGATACTCTTTTTTTACCTTTCGGTTTTTAAACATTTTGATTGCTCAAAAAAAAGTTCACCCGTCTCAGACAGTCAGGCAAGAGTTAGTGGCAAACCGAACATATGCTGCCACGTTCTGCCACTGCTGCTTTTTGTCCAAAATGTTTAATCAGTTAGTGACTTTGTATTTAGTTGATGTACTGTTTTCAAAGCCAAGTCAACGTGGAATATAAAACTAACAATAATGATAAAAACTAAACGTTATTCCTATTAGTTCATCAGCCAAAAAAAGTCACGTTCGATTGGGGTTGCAATATGTATTTGCTTCGAACTCACGTCGCACACAAAAAAATTAATAATTTCGCTCACAACTTAATCTACCATTTTGCGTGACTTACAAACAAACAAACAAACAGACAGAGAATCGGCTATTAATATATAGACTAGCCGCCAAGGCGGCGTCGCTCGCCGCCCATTTTCCGCTTGCGTTGTATCACCACCTGCTCCAAATTATTGCACTTAAAACCAAAGACTTCCTTTGCTGCTGGCTTTATCGCTTAATAAAGCTCGTTTGCACGTGAAGAGAAATACGTTCCTGGTGTTTCAAATCTTGAATGTTCTTAACTCAGCCGTTCATTGTCGCGGTCGCATTTAAAATGTTAGTAGACTTTCTTGCCTTACACAATGCATTCCGAACGTGAACTTCACGTGGTTTTTATTTACGATTTTAAACCAATCAAATATCAGTTTAACAATACACTGAAAGCGCAGAGAGAAAAAACTTTTCAACTTATTATTAGCTTTTGTTTTACGCGCTCTAACATGGGTGCTGTCAGAATTAGGTGAAAAAATGGTTTTTCTTCTTAAAAAGATCACACGGGAGGAGAAAAAAATGCACGTGCTAAATGAATGAATTGAATAGAAAACGTTCGATCAGATTAAAATAGATTAAAAGAAATCGATTAAAAGAAATTAAGACAACTATCAAGACAAAAGCAAAAAAAAATAATTTGTTTCATGATTCTCTTTTTTTATCGGTTTTTAAATATTTTGATTGCTCGAAGAAAAGTTCACCCGTCTCACACAGTCACGAAAGCGTTAGGATACACTGGCAAACCGAACATGCTGCCACGTTCTGCCACTGCTGCTTTTTGTCCAAAATGTTTAATCAGTTAGTTTCTTTGTATTTAGTTGATGTATTGTTTTCAAAGCCAAGTCAACGGTGGTCCTTGGAATATAAAACTAACAATAATAATAAAAACAAAACGTTATCTCTATTGGTTCACCAGCCAAAAAAAGTCACGTTCGATTGGGGTTGCAGTGTATTTGTTTCGAACTCACGTCGCACACAAAAAAAGAAATAATTTCGCTCACAACTCAATCTACCATTTTGCGTGACAGACAAACAAACAGACGGAGAATCGGCTATTAATATATAGACTAGCCGCCAAGGCGGCGTCGCTCGCCGCCCATGTCCACTGTCCATGTATCACTGTATCAATAAACGTAAAATTTCCTTATAAACGGCTCGTACAACTTGTGTTCAACCAGAAGCAGATTCGAAGTCACAACCTCTGGTAAAACCAATCTTTTATCAGTGTAACAATACACTCAAAACGTATAGAGAGAAATCTTCAACTTTTTATTAGCTTTTGTTTTAAAAAAGTTACGCTCTCTAACATGGGTGCTATCAAACGTAAGGGGGAAATAGTTTTTCTTCTTAAAAAGATCACACGGGAGGAGAGAAAAAAAGGCACGTGCTAAATGAATAAAGTGAATTAAAAAAAACGTTCGATCTGCCTATAATAGATTAAAAGAAATCGATTAAAACAAATTAAGACAACTATTATGACAAAAGCAAAAAAAAATATTTTGTATCATGATACTCTTTTTTTACCTATCGGTTTAAACATTTTGATTGCTCGAAAAAAAGTTCACCCGTCTGAGACAGGATACGTTAGGATACACTGGTAAACCGCACATGCTGCCACGTTCTGCCACTGCTGCTTTATGTCCAAAACGTTTAATCAGTTAGTTTCTTTGTATTTAGTTGATGTATTGTTTTCAAAGCCAAGTCAACGTGGTATATAAAAGTAACAATAATAATAAAAACAAAACGTTGGTCCTATTAGTTCATCAGCCAAATTGCAATGTATTTGCTTCGAACTCACGTCGCACACAAAAAAAAAATAATTTCGCTCACAACTCAATCTACCATTTTGCGTGACTTACAAACAAACAAACAAACAAACAAACAAACAAACAAACAAACAGACAGACAGACAGAGAATCAGCTATTAATATATAGATACATTGTAAATATATACATACATACCCAACTTGACTGTTTTGGAGGTTTTTTTGTGATTACGACCAGATGTTTTTTTTTGGTAATCCTTCATGAGAAAGAAAGTAAAATGTAAAACTGCTGGTGTAAAATAAAGCCGGACTCTTTTGATGCCAATCATAGTTTGCTTGACAGTAAACAAATGGAGTATAATAGTATTTTTTACCTATAGGTTTTTAAACATTTTCATTACTCGAAAAAAAAGTTCACCCGTCTCAGACAGTCAGGCAAGGATACGTTAGGATACACTGGCAAACCGAGATGCTACCACGTTCTCCCACGGCTGCTTTTTGTCCAAAATGTTTTATCAGTTAGTTTCTTTGTATTTAGTTGATGTATTGTTTTCAAAGCCAAGTCAACGTGGAATATAAAACTAACAAAATAATAAAAACGAAACGTTATTCCTATTAGTTCATCAGCCAAAAAAAGTCACGTTCGATTGGGGTTGCAATGTATTTGCTTCGAACTCACGTCGCACACAAAAAAAGAAATAATTTCGCTCACAACTCAATCTACCATTTTGCGTGACTTACAAACAAACAAACAAACAAACAAGCAAACAGACAGACAGACAGAGAATCGGCTATTAATATATAGACTAGCCGCCAAGGCGGCGTCGCTCGCCGCCCATGTCTACCTGCTCTGTATCACTGTATCAATAAACGGCAAATTACTTTATAAACTGCTCATACAACTTGGAAAAGATTCGAAGTCACAACCTCTGGTGTGCAGTCAGTGTTACATCAGTGTTACATTAACTATTTTTCAGGTTTTTCATTATGTGTGACTTATTTATTTTTTAAAACCAATCGTTGATCAGTACAACAATACACTCAAAACGTAGGAAGAAAAAACTTCCACTTTTTATTAGCTTTTGTAAAAAAGCTTTTTAAAAAAAGTTACGCGCTCTAACATGGGTGCTATCAAACAGTTCGAAAATGGTTTCTCTTCTTAAAACGTTCACACGGGAGGAAAGAAAAAATGCACGTGCTAAATAAAATAAAAAACGTTCGATCAGATTAAAATAGATTAAAAGAAATCGATTAAAAGAAATTAAGACAACTATTAAGACAAAAGCAAAAAAAATATTTTGTATCATGATACTCTTTTTTACCTATCGGTTTCTAAACATTTTGATTGCTCGAAAAAAAGTTCACCCGTCTCAGGACAGTCAGGCAAGGATACGTTAGGATACACTGGTAAAACGCACATGCTACCACGTTCTGCCACTGCTGCTTTTTGTCCAAAATATTTAATCAGTTAGTGACTTTGTATTTAGTTGATGTACTGTTTTCAAAGCCAAGTCAATGTGGAATATAAAACTAACAATGATGATAAAAACAAAACGTTATTCCTATTAGTTCATCAGCCAAAAAAAGTCACGTTCGATTGGGGTTGCAATGTATTTGCTTCGAACTCACGTCGCACACAAAAAAAGAAATAATTTGGCTCACAACTCAATCTACCATTTTGCGTGACTTACAAACAAACAAACAGACAGACAGACAGACAGACAGACAGAGAATCGGCTATTAATATATAGATGTGATTGAAAACCTTCGAAAATTCAAAAGGCTGCGTTCGTTCATTAGAATGTATATTGAGTTTTTAGTGGGGACTCGCAGACTCTAAATCGTAGGCTAAAAACTGCCGTTTCGGCCGGAGTAGTAGTAGTAGGAGTAGTAGTAGGAGTCCAAGGGTGTTTTAATACGGTATTCGCTTACGCTGCTACCGTAATGAGTGATTTTCATCTGGTTACTCCAGAGTTGTTCAGATCTGAAACTAACTGGAAGATTTGTTTCCTTTGTCAGTGAGTAACTGATGAAAGCCTTATCGATCCAGTCAGAAAGCCAGGTATTTGACTTGAATATTTTAATAGCATTTAGTTTACCTTCAGTTAGTGTTTATCCTATAGGTTTGCAGTATTTCCAGGTGTATAAGATTTTTGAAATATTATAGGCTTCGATAGGCAAAAAAATTCATGTCAAACACTTTCAATTAATTTGAAGCTATTTGAAAAAATCAATGCCAACCCTTAAAAGAGTTTGCAAGCAATTTGAAATCGAAAATGAACTTTTTCAAGAACTTATGTTAAAGGAAATTGTGCTCTATAAATCTTGCAACTCCTCATACAATAAACAAAAACTTGAGCGCAAAAGAAAAAGTTTTTGTATCCCGCAAGATCGAGAAAGAGAACAAGATGAGCTTTAGATTAGATTCTCTCCAGCAAAGAGACCAGTTAGAGATCAGGAGCAGTCAAAAACAGTTTGTTTCTTCTGCTAAAAAGAAGGTAAGAAGAACTCGATAGTTTTCACCAGTGCTTAACTCGACACTTGTTGAGAAGATCCAGCCATTGCTTTAGAATTGGAGGATCATAAAGTCTTGTCAAAGTTTGTTAAAGGAGATATGATATCCAATGAGTCGAAGTAACACTTAAAATGTCTAACAGAATTTTATAACCGTCACCGATCAATGCCAGTGGGCACAGGTCGTCCATTGGACGTCTATTGGGCGTATTGATTTCGTCCTAACGTCCACGTACGCTCGAAGACGTCCAACGGACGTCTATTTTAGTCCACGGTCATCAATAGACGTCCTTTCGACGTCTGAGTTTGTCTTCTATTTTTAATGTAAATCTTAAAATTCAAGTTTAAAACTGGATCGACAGTCGTACTCAAATCACTTGCTTCAAGTACAAACATCGTCCTGTACAGTTGACTCAATATCTAAACTACACTCTATCTGCAACTTCTCCCTATCTCGAACGAAAATCCCGGTCATTTTGTGTACTCTCTATTCTATTTTTATTTTTTTATCTCGAACTTTCTCTATCTTGCTAGTCTCTATGAGCCAAAACAAAATTGATAATGATAAACAGGGCTTAATAACTTTTGTTATTGGTTCAAAGAGCTTGAGTCACTCCTTTTCTCTTTTATCGAAAGTTTGAGCATGCCGATTTTAAATCATTTTTAAATTGTTTGAAAAATGTCACACAATGAATGTTTGCAATGGACCACATCTACTCGGTGGTTGCCGGTATTGATTTAGAGATCTTGAAGAATTTGATATTTTAACTCGTGAAGCTTTTGAGAAGGGTTACTTTACAATCAAAAAAAGTAATCACGTTTTCTCCAACATCGCCATCGACCAGGCTTTTGTTCGTGACAAAATAACAAAATTATCTAGATCCACTGTGCTATTGGTATCTTGGATAACCCTGATTCTTTACTGAGGTGGGCTGTGAGTGCATCAATAATATCTGAGCTCTGTCAGATGGATCAACTGAGATCGTCAACTGATAAATTGTCCCATCATGAAGACACCAAATCCTTTGAAATTAGATTCCGTAAAGATTTTGATTCCCTGTTTCATGTTTTCAATGATTTAACAAATCTATTCAAAGAGCACGAGAAGAACCTCGTTCAGTTAGTATGAAAGATGGTTGTAAATACAGAAACATCAAAGTCTGTCCATATCGCTCACAAAATTGGGAAGGAGCCGTTCACGCATTTCTTGAATAATCCCATCTTTAGTCAAGAAGAATCGTTTTATGATTTTTGAAGAAAAACAAATTTTAGATTTTCAAGCAGCCAAGTTCTTCTGTACCAGCAAAATCAAAGCAGGAAATTCAAATTCTGACCCTTGATTGGAAACTTTATTCTCGTTGTTCATCGCCTGTCAGTCAAGAAAAGGTGATCTTGAGAACTTTTTGTTTATTTCATGTTTGAATGACTTATCCTATATAGAAAAGGTACTAACAAGACTTATTTTATTAAAAACTAAAACTTTTGTGACAGTTTGCTGTTAAATCCTAGTTTTCATCATACCCACTTGAGTGTTTGTACATCTACATTAAAAGAGTTTTACATCCGAGCTTGACGTGTTTTTAAATCAACGTTAAATTATCTTTTTAAGAGTATATGGGACTTTGGATGTTGCAAACATTTTCCTCTAGTCAGATGGCGAAATCATAGACATTTGAACCGCTTGTACCTCCTGAACAATTACTTTTCATACTGTGACCTTAATGAGTTTTGAATTCGGCATTAAATTGCCTTTCTAACAACATACAACACTTTGGAATTTCCAAACATCAAAATTTTTCCTTATTTTGATGACGTCATCAAAGACACTTTGATCGCTCAAATCTTCTAAACGGTTGATTTTTTATACCATGACCATGATGTGTTTTAGAATCAGTGTGAAATTATCTTTCTAACGGTGTATCACACTTTACAATTTGGTGATATTTTGTTTCCCATGGAAAAAAGGCTGACGTCAGCGATCACGTGACTTTTGGGCGTGTCTCTGTTAAAAAAATCATTCAAAATATGATGATAGACGTTTGTACCAAGTTTCATGTTTCTTTCACAATTTGAAGTATTTTTCGTATATCCACCTCAGATGAAATAGATTATATAGTCTTTGAAAAGTGAAATAAAGTTATTTCTATCAGACGCTGCATTGTTATTATTTTTCAAGTATTTCTTGTGGATTTTCAAGAGGAGGGGTGGTTTAAACTTTCTCGAACATGAAAAAGGGACAGGAGGACAACGTGGACACGAAGATTTACACGAACGTCACATAGCATGTTATCTTGTCCCAGTCCAAGAAAGAAGGAAGCGAACAGACATGTGCTCGCCGATTTATACATAAAAGAGTCTGGGAACTATAGTAAATTAAAAAATGGTAGCTACAATAACAAAATATAATAAAATAATATAAAAGTAAAATAAAAAAAATTTATATTTCTCTAACACTCCGCCCGTTGACCAAGTCAACCATATTAATCTCCTTCTCAATTGTCCTTCGCGTGCCGCATGTCGTTTTCGGTCTTTTCTCACTAATTTCGTGTGCCGTCGGAATGTGATCTTCTTGGACGTTAATAGGAACGACAGGAACAGGATCTGATTCAACGGAATCTGTGACTTCCAATGGAATTATCTTTTGAAGAGGACGAAACGACTCGTTGGCATCTGTCTTCAGTTTGACACCACGAACAAAATCGTCTTTACCCCGAACCAATTCAATGATTTTTCCAAGCTTCCATCGTTGTCTTGGAAGCGAAACATCGTCACGAATCATGACAATGTCTTCAACTGATGGTACTTTATATGAAGATGATAATGATTTTTTGACGTACAAATGATGCTGTCGAAGTTCGTTTAAATAACATGACGTAAAAGATTTCCAATGCTTCCGAATAAGAGTTTGAATATACTTTGCTCTGCGATTGGTTTCTTCATTGCTTGAATTGATTGGAGCGTCTTCAAAAGAATCTTCACGTGGGTGTGAAACATTACGACCAAAAAGTAGATGAAAGGGTGTCAATGCTTCTTCGAGATCCTCAGACGAAACGTAAGTTAAAGGACGACCATTGATGACGAATTCACTCCTTACATAAGACAGTTTCTAGTTGTTCATACAGGGTGGCCAGCAAAATTTTAAACTAGCATGTAGCTTTGCTAAAAATGCCTCCGCGCTCAAGCATTCCAATTTATACAGACAGCAAGCTATACATTAACAGCGGAAACGAAAACAAGTTTTTGGCCGAAAAAAAAATGTTTGGGTTGATTTGGGACCTGATATGAGGCAAAGTTATATGCTTAAATATTTCGACAAAATCAGTTTTAGGCATTTCAAAACCAACTTGGAATATGCAAACCAAATAGATCTACACTTAAACAGATGAAAATATGCACAAAACTTTGTTACTTTTTGTTATCTCTTAGGTCTAAGTTACACTGATGCTAGTATACCTTTCAAAAAGTGTAAATAAGGCTTAACAAGTAATATTAGAAAGTATTTGCTACAAACAAGAGAAATGTGTGAATTGAGACCGTGGATACATATTTAATAATTTTTATAATTGAAATAAGATTTGTTAAAAACATTCTGTAAGAGCCAAAAAAAAAACCTTTTCAAAAAAAAAATTAAAGCGAAAAATCCATTGCGTTTCAAACTTTGATTTAAAACAAAAAAATAGCCAAAGTTTACATAAAAAAAACAAGAAAAAAATATATAGGTTTTATTGATCATGATCGCACTAGGTTTGGAAGACAATCAAAGAAGAAAAAGACGAAGAACGACAGTTTGTAATATGGCCTTCTTGTATACACAGAAATCCAATTAAAATCTTTTGAAGGGAAGATCCGCCAAAAATCAGTGGATTAAACAAAATTATTGAAAGAAAAATTTAGAGTTAAAATATATACAAAAATAAAATGTATGGTTAGCAAAATTTCGGATAAGCTGTGCTTCAAAATCCTTGTCATTCACTTCACTAAAACAACACAAAAGTAACACGAAAAATGTCTAAGCAATTTTAGCATATGATCTTCCTAAATAACATAGTATAATATAATAACAAATTAGAAAAGAGAAAAACATTCTGTCTCCCACTTACAGTACCATGCTTTGAATCGGGAAAAAAGCAAACGCAACTAATTAATTGTACTCCACTGTGTAACGTCAAAATGAAAGTTGGAAGATGATGATGATGATGATGAAGAACAAAATCGGAAACTGACATTCGCCTATCTCGTGAAACTACTATGCCTCCTCGCTCGCTTACGCTCGCTGCGGGGGCAATAAAGTTCCAGGTTTTTCCCTGATATTTCAAGCAAAAAGGCCAATATTTCCCTGATTTTTCTGACCTCATAGACTAAGAACGAATAGAAATATTGGTGTTAACTACAGCATTTTAATATTTCCAGCTAAAAACTACTCATAATAAATATTTGCCTGTCTACGTAACATAATTATAAACATAAATGTGGTGTGTTTATTAGTGATATCTTTTGTATCTCTCTATGTAACTTATGGTTATGAATGACAAAAAACAGACAGTCACTCGTGCAGAACGTTTCAAGACATTTTATTTAGATTTTCAAAACAGTCTTCTCATTAAAAAATAGTTAATTTCCAGTTAAAAAGTGTTAATAGATAAAACTTATGCTTCTAAAAAGAAATGTTAACCCCTTCATGTTGAGATATTTTTATGGTGACGCCATATTTGTTTTTGTAATATAAGATGGCAGCTTAAACGTAGAGGCCACGTTTTTATGTTAAAAAGATTTATCACTAGAATATTACAAGTCTACTTTCTATTTCCCCTATTATGGCTTGAGACTCAACAGGCCCAGTACACAATGGAAAAACCTAACTTTCGACGGGGATGAAAGAAAGTTCGAAGTATGGGAAACAAAAAATATTGGGATACATGAAACTTAAGGATACTCTCGTTGGGGAAGAAGATGAAATCGATGAAGACAAAAATGAAACTGCATTTGCTGAACTTATACAATTTCTGGATGAAAGATCCCTCTCTCTTGTTATAAGAGAAGGATGATGGAAGAAAGGCATTCAAAATTTTGAGAGACTTTTATGCTGGAGATAGTAAACCTCGAGTAATAACGTTATACAACCAGTTGACAAAATTGAAGAAAGCAAACTCAGAAAATGTTACCGGCTACATTATTCGTGCTGAGAAGGCTGCTATATCATTGAGATCTGCCAATGAACAAATCAGTGATGCATTATTAATCGCCATGGTATTGAAAGGACTACCAGATGAATACAAACCTTTCGTAGCTATTGTCACCCAATCAGAGACAGTAGACACGTTTCATAAGTTCAAGCAAGCCTTGAGAAACTATGAAGAAATTGAAATTAGTCGTACAGAGAGACCAAGAAAGAATTCAAAAAAGGACTCTGTATTAAGATTTAAAGATTCTGCTTCAAAGAAGTCCTTTACGTGTTATAATTGTGGTATTGTAGGACATAAAGCTGCAGAATGCCGTAAGCCAAAACAATCAAAATGGTGCAACACTTGCAAGTCATCCTCCCACACAGATCAGGCATGCAGAAAGCAAAATTAACAGTCTGGTGGTGATCGAGCAAAGAAAGTTGTTGACAACCAGCATAGTGATCATTCGTATCAGTTTATGTTTAAGATGGATGATGAGAATGACTTTTACTTAGAGACCGTGACTGTTTTCTCGTTGATCGTGGAGCTACTACCCACATAGTTAATCAAGACAAAAATTTCATATCTGAAGATCCTTCCTTCAAACCAGAAGACCATTTCATCGAATTAGCAGATGGTACCCGATCAAACAACGTAGCTTTGAAAAGAGGATCTGTTGCAGTGGCGGATCTAGAGGTATGTCTAAATTTGTGTAGGAGAGCATTAACATAATTTGTGAATTCAATTTATATTACCAATGGGATTATTTGAACGCTTTTCTTTTATGGTTAGATTGCTAACACTCTCCTACACAAATTTCGACATACCTCTAGATCCGCCACAGTGTTGCCATACAGCTGCATTGTAAAGAAGGGAGAGCCGTTAATATAAAGTTGGAAAGCGTTCTTTATATACCCACTTATCCACAGAATATTTTCTCTGTACAAGCTGCTACAAAACATGGAGCTACTGTTAAGTTTTATAAGGACTGCGCTGAATTAATTGGTCAAGATGGTACAGTATTCCAAATCGAGCAGAAAGGCCGTCTATATTATCTATACAAAGCTGCTTCCACCCAGCAACGAAAAGAAAGCCTAGAAACCTAGGTCATTGTAATGTCGAAGATGTTAGAAAGCTTGAGCATGCACTAAATGGAATGCACATCAACAATCAAGGGACTTTCGATTGTGAAGCATGCACTTTAGCTAAGCAATGTAACGTAAGAAACCGTGAACCTGATGCTCGTTCAACCAAACCATTCGAATTAGTACACACTGATTTAGCTGGACCGATCGAACCTACTGCGAGAGGTGGATTTCGTTTTGCAATGATCTTTACAGATGACTATTCAAGTTGTTTATTTACATACTTTTTGAAGGAGAAATCGGATGCACCCAAAGCGCTTAAGAAATTCCTTGCAGATATAGCACCATATGGCAAGATAAAAATATTAAACTTTTATGAAGATGTATTTCCCTCTGGTGAAGTGAAGAGGATGAGAAGCGACAACGGTGGAGAGTATATTTCACATGAGTTCAAAGAGATTTTAATTGAACACTCAATCAGACATGAGTTATCTGCTCCGTATTCACCGCTCCAAAATATGGGACAGCTGAACGAAACTGGCGAACGCTTTTTGAAATGGAAAGAGCACTACTAATTGAATCAAGTTTATCCAAATATTTGTGGACTTATGCTATAATGACGGCAACACACATTCGAAACCGCTGTTATGTTAAGCGAATTAACAATACTCCTTATGGCCTTATCACAGGTACAAAACCAAATATTTCAAAAATGCATATTTTTGGAACTGTGTGCTACGCTTATTTGCACAATCAGAAGAAGTTGGACCCTTGTTAAAAAAATGGGGTATTTTATTGGATATGACAAGGACAGTCCCTCATACCTTATTTACTGCACAGAAGAGAGATGTGTCAAGAAGCACCGATATGTCAAATTCACTGAGAAATTTAACGTATCAGAACCATATGCAGAACCAAACAATTTATTTGCAACACCGAATGCTGATCCAGAGTCTACTACCAATACATAGGATGCTGACCAACCTAGAGAAAATTCCACGGCAACTGAGAATCCTAGTGAAAACCGTTACCTATTTCGTACCAGAAAACCACCTGAGCGATTTAGGGAGTATGCTACTGGAGAGTATTTAGATTATGATTATTGCTGTGTCATTAATGACCCACCCACTTATAAAGAAGCAGTAGAAGGAAGTGAGTCAGACCATTGGAAACAAGCCATGGAAGAAGAGATAAACACATTAACGTTAAACAACACTTTTTCTGTCTCTTATCTACCTGATGGCAAGAAACCAGTTGGGGGAAAATGGGTATACACAATCAAAGGAAACCCAGAGTACCCTACCTATAAAGCCCGATATGTAGCAAAAGGGTACAGTCAAAAAGAAGGTATAGACTACACTGAAACCTTTTCACCGACAGCAAGAATGGAATCCGTACGTATTCTCACACAACTAGCCATACAAAACGATTGGAAGATGCACCAAATGGATGTCAAAGGAGCATATCTACATGCACCAATCGAATGTGAAGTATTTGTCGAACAGCCAGAAGGATTCAAACACCAAGATACCAACCTTGTATGGAAACTCAACAAGTCACCTTATGGGCTAAAACAAAGTGGCCGCAACTGGAACAATCTACTACAACAATATTTAACTGAAATGAACTTTGTTCAATCAACTGAAGACCCATGTGTATTTTACAAGATAGAGCATAATGAAATTAGTATTTTGTTAGTTTGGGTCGATGATATAATTATAGTATCAAGCTCAGAAGATTTGATAAAATCGCTTAAATTGGAATTGAACAGACGTTTCAACATAAAAGATCTTGGAGAGTTATCTTCATTCCTTGGGATCGACTTCGATGTCACAAAAGATGGAATATCAATGTCCCAATCTCGCTATCAGGCCAACATACTCAAGAAATTTGGATTCGACCAATGTAAACCCAGAAGCACTCCATGTGAAAGTAATCCAAGCGTTTATCGTGTAAATGATGAACCGATAAATAATGATGAGTCAGATATTAGACTATACCGACAAATGGTTGGTAGTCTTATATATGCTATGACCTGCACTCGTCCAAATTTGAGTTACTGTGTCACGAAACTTTCGCAACATTTATCCAAACCTAACAGTGGTGACTGGATCACGCTGAAACATGTATTTCGTTATATCAAACAAACTGTCGATTATAAACTCACCTTCCAAAAAGCGAAAAGGAACTGAGAATTCATGCTTATTGTGATGCAGATTGGGCTGCTTCAGTTTATGACCGACGAAGTATAACTGGTTATTATATCAGTCTTAACAAAGCAAGTCCACCAATCAGTTGGAAATCCAAGAAACAATCCTCTGTTGCCCTATCAACATGCGAAGCTGAGTACATGTCACTTTCAATCACTTTTCAAGAAACAATTTTCCTAACCCAGTTATTAACTGATGTCTTGTCAAAGAACCTAAAGCCAACAGTCATTCGATGCAATAATCAAGGCACGATTGCCCTCATTAAGAACCCAGTGAATCGATCAAGAGCGAAACATATAGATATTCGTTATCATTTTGTTAGAGATTGTTATAAAGATAATCGTATTGTTATCGATTATGTACCGTCAGAATCAAATGTGGCTGATGTGTTTACCAAGGCACCGAAGAAACATTGTTTGACATTGTTTAAAGTGAAACTATTTGGATAACCAACTAGGCGTCAAGTTGAGATATTTTTATGGTGACACCATATTTGTTTTTGTAATATAAGATGGCAGCTTAAACGTAGAGGCCACGTTTTTATGTTAAAAAGATTTATCACTAGAATATTACAAGGCTACTTTCTATTTTCCCTGTCATAGCTTGGGACTCAACAGGTTATGTCCATAATGGGTCACTGGTGATTTCTAAAATCGAAACCAGAAGAGGAATGAATAATAAAGATAGTTCGAGTAATAAAGCTCCATAGGAAGAAAACACTTGATTTTGGGCTAAGTCTCTCAGTTATGGACATGAACAAGTTAAGTTAAGCAACAAAATCATCTCATGGCTTATCAAATTTCCCCTTTTTATTATTGTATTAATTGTATTGGTGGACGTTGTGATACATAGTTTCTTTATTGAAGAAAGAAAGCTCTTTAGCAAGAAGGATTCAAATGAAAAAACTGTATAGTCCCGCTTGTATTATATATAGGGTCGTGTGGCCAGGAGAAAGATAGATATCATCTCGCCTATACTTGGTGTTGGAAGTGGGATAAGCTCTCACTGAAGAAAACATAGAACTTTAAGTTATTTATAGTAAAAGGCACGATAAACGTTACACATCGTATACACCCGGTGGACAAGGCAGCTATCTCGTAAGTGAAAACAGAACGTACACCCTCGAACGAATTGGAGAGTTTTGTTTTGTTGTTGTCGCACACAGACACATCCTCGATCAGCAGTATCAGTGCTCTGCGCAACCCTCATCGATCAGTGAACTTCTCCTCTGTACTAGCTCAGGGATCAGCAGAGCCTCTCTTGCGGAATTTTGTATCTCTACATAAAGCCCATTACCCAGGAGACGACAACGCAACCATCGTCTCTGTAACCCTCGAGCACAATTTCCGTGGACGAACGGCCATTGTTCACTAAACTAAAACATGTCAACAAACCCCGACGACGAGACTCCTGCCGCTTCGTCTACCATCGACATTACGGAGATAATGGCGCAACAGTTGCAAATTCAACAACAGTTAGCCACCATCATGGCGCAGTTTGCTACGCCCCCACCACCCAAAGAAACACCAAATCGAAGTTCCAAACCGATTCGACCCGTCATCGAAGCCGACAGTTCCGACAACAGTGGGATTATCTTTGCGGATTCGTGGAGCCGATACAAGCGTATGGCCAATCTCACCAATCAAGCTGTTATACGTAACGAGCTACGATCGACCTGCTCCCCAAAAGTTAACGAGACGTTGTTCAATTTCGTCGGACCTGACGTTTTAGATACAGCATCAGAGGACGACCTACTCCAATACATCAAGTCCGTCGCCGTAAAGGTGGTACACCCGGAAGTTTACAGACAACAGTTTTTCAACCTCCGCCAGAGCGATTGTGAGACTGTCACCTGTTTTATCTCACGTCTAAAAGCCCAGGCAATGCTCTGCGAGTTCAAGACCCCGAGAGACTCGTACGCTGCCGATATGATACGTTCACAATTAATCGCTGGCATTCGCAATCCAACGCATCAGGTCAAGGTATTGACCGAAATCGCCTCCTTGAAATCGCTTGAAGACCTTACCAGTCGTCTACTTGCCCTCGAAGCCACTGATCGTGCATCATCCCAGTTCCGCTCCCCATTTGAGAACACTGGCTCTGATGTCACACCTATCAAATCACAACCGCAACAATCGAAACCCCAAGCCCACAGTAAGAAACAATGCTCTGGATGCGGTAAGCCAATGCATCAGAACGGAAGATCGAGCTGTCCAGCATGGCAAAAGACCTTCCACAAATGTAAGAAGCCAAATCATTTTGCGACCGTCTGCCGTAGCTCGTCTGTATCTACAATTTCTGAAGACCCCCAACCTACAGTCTCCCACCTCTCCTCCATTGTCTCCAGTCCCATATGACTATATGGCATCCCGCACGGTAACTTAGAAGGTGGACGTTTAACAGAGCAGTCCCCTGAACCACCCCCAAAAATGACCGTTGCCGTAACAATAGACATGCCAGCATACAACCAAATTCGGAAACACACTTGTTTACCGGACAAGCCACAGCCATTCTCCACCGCAGCCATTGCGGACACAGGTGCGCAGACATGTACTACTGGAACAAATATTCCTAACGATATCCCAGCAGAATGGTTAATACCGACGAAACATAAACTTAAAGGTGTGGACAATAACTCCCTACATATCAAAGGGGTTCTCTTCGTTGATATCTCAACAACCACGGGGACAACGACCCAACTATTGTACGTTTGTGAGACAGTTTCGGGCTTGTATCTTTCCCAGTCTGCTTTGAAAGATTTGAATGTAATCCCTAAAACATTTCCCAATAACTCCACTGTAGCAGCTACACTAACCGATTCGCATCCTCCACCCTTCCCCAAGGATTCGTCGCTTGCCCCATGTGGGTGCCCCCTTAAAACTACATGTCCACCACGCCCATCCAAGTTACCGTTCCCAGCCACACCGGAACACCGACATGATTTGGAACAGTGGATCAAAGAATATTATTCGTCTAGTGCATTCAACACATGCCCTCACCAAAAGTTGCAGATGATGACAGGTGAGCAACTCACGATAACATTCAAACCGGACATTACACCGCGAGCTATCCATAAACCGATACCCATTTCGCATCACTGGAAGGACAAGGTCAAAGCACAACTTGACGCTGATGTTGCCTTGGACATCATTGAACCCGTCCCTCAAGGCGTACCAACCCGGTGGTGCTCACGTATGGTTGTAGTTTCGAAAAAAGATGGCTCCCCACGACGCACGGTTGACCTGAAAGCCTTGAACAAAGCTACTCTTCGAGAGACACATCATACTACAACCCCTTTTAACATTGTGAGCTCTATTCCACCCAACATGAAAAGACTGTCCTCGAGGCTTGGAACGGGTACCATAGCGTCCCATTAGCCACTGAATCACGCGAAGCCACAGCATTTATCACGGAGTGGGGCCGCTACCGTTACAAGCGTGCTCCACAAGGCTTTCATGGTTCCAATGACGGATATACTAAACGTTTCGACGACATCACCGTTGACTTTCCCCGCACTGCTAGATGCGTGGACGATTCACTTCTATACGATAAGGACATAGCGAACTCCTTTTGGCATAGTATATCCTACATTGAACTTTGTGCGCGAAATGGAATCGTGTTCAACCCTGACAAATTCAAATTTTCAATGGATACAGTCGAATTCGCCGGTTTTGATATCACCCTGGACGGATTTAAACCAACTGAACGGATCATGAAGGCCATCCAAGAATTCCCTACACCAAGGAATATCTCCGACGTCCGTTCCTGGTTTGGCTTAGTTGCACAAGTCTCTTACGCATTCTCCCAAGCTCCCGTCATGACGCCTTTCAGAGAACTCCTCAGCAAGAAATCCCCATTTTACTGGGATGAAACTCTACAGGCAATCTTCGATCAATCCAAGGCTGTAATCATTGGGTCAATTAAGGATGGGGTTCGTTCCTTCTCGATCAACAAAACCACATGTCTCGCCACTGATTGGAGCAGGACTGGTATTGGATTCACCCTGTCTAAAAAACATTGCCAGTGTCTCGGAAAGGACCCGCTGTGTGG
This sequence comes from Turritopsis dohrnii, assembly GCA_027922465.2. Classification (NCBI taxonomy): domain Eukaryota; kingdom Metazoa; phylum Cnidaria; class Hydrozoa; order Anthoathecata; family Oceaniidae; genus Turritopsis; species Turritopsis dohrnii. Next base: position 346,921 of record BQMF02000355.1, on the reverse strand, counting down.
TCCCGGCCATTGGCGAGTCATATATGCAGGGTCGAGGTTCACCAGCGACGCAGAGAGTCGCTACGCCCCCATTGAAGGCGAAGCTCTTGCACTGCTGTTTGGACTGGAAAGCTGCCGGATGTTTGTCTTGGGATGCCCAGATCTCTTGATCAGCGTTGATCATGCACCTTTAGTCCCAATTTTTAATGATCGTGACTTGGAGAAGATTCGCAACATCAGACTCCAAAAAATACGCGAGAAAACCCTACCATACCAATTCAAGGTGATCGCAATTCCTGGCGTGAAGAATATTGGCGCCAACACAGCCTCACGAATTCCCCCCATCATTGGATCGACCATCGGCTCAATTGAAGAATCGACCTCCAAGATATTTGACTCAACCATATCCTCAATCAAATTCACCACCATCGTTGAGCACGCACTTAAAGATAAACTCTACCGCGAACTTGCTGTTTTAATCGAAAACGGCTTCCCCGCGGATAAGAACTCGACTCCGACAAACCTACGTGACTTCTGGCCAGTCCGTGAGGAACTTTATACTACGTCATTATCATTATCTACGTCGCTGCCAAACCACTCATCCCTAAGTCCCTCCGCAGAGACATATTACATGAACTTCACCTTGGACACCAAGGCGTTTCAATGATGAAATCGAACGCCAGACAACGTTTTTTCTGGCCCCACATGAATGCCGACATTACGGCCACACGCTCAAATTGCAAATATTGCAATGGTATCGCCCCTTCGCAACGGAAAGGACCACTCCAACACACTGCTGATCCAGAGTACCCATTCCAACAAGTAGTAACCGACTTCCTCCACATGGTTGGACACAACTTTATCATATACGGTGACCGCTTCTCAGGATGGACTGAAGTTGCTGATGCAACCAAATCGAATACCACCACCGTATGCAACATCATGCGGAAGTATTTTGAGACATTCGGTGTTCCAGAGGAGATTTCCTCAGACGGAGGTCCACCCTTTAACTCCAACGACTATGCAACATTTTTGAAGAATTGGCACATCACGCCCCGCATATCATCTGCTTATTACGCCCAGAGCAATGGTAGAGTGGAAGTAGCCGTAATGACGATCAAACGCATCCTTACTTCAAACGTCAGCGACAGTGGCTCATTAGACACCGACGCCGTCGCGAAAGCTCTGTTATTGCATAAAAACACACCGTCGCCTGATATCGGAGCGTCCCCTGCTGAGCTACTTTTTGGACGCCCGATAAACGACCACCTGCCAAACCCCATCACACCGCGTAAAATATGGTCTGAATTGGCCGACGCACGAGAGAAAGCCTTCGACAAACGGCGCACTCAGGCGTCCAAGCATGTTGGAAACCGACCTCACCGAGATTTAACCCCATTAGACATTGGTAGAACGGTTGCCATCCAGAACCAGACGGGCCAACATCCTCTGCGTTGGGACCGTACTGGAATCATCTCCGAGAAGCTTCCAAATGCCCAATATCGTGTGCTCATCGACGGCAGCAGACGCACCACTCTCAGAAATCGTCGTTTCCTCCGCCCCATAGTGCCCATCACTCGGATGACAATGGATGAAGAACCGCCAGTCACGGTTACCGAACTTACGCCCACTCCAGAACCTGAGACGCATGAGACCATTCCTATTTCGGACGATCAAATCAATGACCAACCGAAATCACCGGTACCACCGAATGACGACCAACAACCTACGACCCCCGGAACCTCGATGCCCACGTCGTTGAGAAGATCTGGGAGAACAAGCAAACTTCCCTCAAAATATGCAGACTACATCCTGACTTAGATTTTGTTACTTGAGACACTTTGTTTTGTTTTGTAAAAAAAAAAAAAAAAAAAAAGAAAAGGGCATGTATAGTCCCGCTTGTATTATATATAGGGTCGTGTGGCCAGGAGAAAGATAGATATCATCTCGCCAATACAAAAACTAAAAGGAAAAAGAACAAAAGTTATGCATTGATCTACAACAAATAATCACTGATTTATTCAACTTAATTGACCTTCAGAAGAAAAGATGTGGCACTAACAAGGTGCAATAACTACCAGGTCTACTACTATTGACAATAACAATAGTGGCTAAAACGTTTGTCCAACTCTAACATACTGATTTTTTTCTAAACTTTTTTATTTAAGCCTTACTGACACATGTTATTGCTAATGAATGTTAGCGTCAAAAGTTAAACAGTTGCCTTACCTAAACAATGCAAAAACTTGAAGAAACTAATGTGAGCTAATTCAAGTCAATTGAGATAACAATACTAAATATCAACTTCAGAATAACTGAAAAATACTTTTCCAGGTCAAAAGAAATCCTTGATTTTCCCTGATTTCAATGCAAGAACAGTGGGTTTTCCCTGATTTCCAGGTGTCTTACAGAAATTCCCTGATTCTCCCTGATTTTCCAGAATCTGGCCACCCTGTCAGGGTGGCCAACAAAATTTTAAAATAAAGTTCCAGGTTTTTTCCTGATATTTCAAGCAAAAAGGCCAATTTTTCCCTGTTTTTTTTTTTACTTTTTTCCTGATTTTTCTGACCTCGTAGACTAAGAACGAATAGAAATATTGGCTTTAACTACAGCATTGTAATATTTCCAGCTAAAAACTACTCATAATAAATATTTGCCTGTCTACGTAACATAATTATAAACAAGAAGATAAAAAGAAAGCAAAAAGAATCTACAGTAGTTACTCAGTTGTTTTTCAATGAAAAATCAAGTTCCAGTTGTGAAATGTTCTTGCAGCAATCATCCAACTCTTGTTCCTTTCGCTGGATATCATGGCAAAATGCAGCTGCCTTTGATACACTGCTCATGCTTTTGCTTTTATCAGCAGCCAGAGTCTCTTTTATTAAACCTTCTCTAAGAGCAGCAATAGAGTTCTGTAAATCAAGTTTTCGTTTTTTTGCGCATTGTAGCTCATCAACCTCACTTTTTCGTTTTAAAGATTGCTCGATAGCCTTATTCTCTTCTCGTTTTCTTTCCAAATCTAACTTGTATTTAGAGAAAGCTAATTTGCAGCTTTTATAAAGAGTTGGAGGTATCTCAACAGTATGTGGCTGAGAATCAGTACATAGCATCATATCATAAATCAATCGTTGAGAAATTAGTGACTTTTCTTGCAAATTATGTTGAAGTACCTCTTTATTGACAGAGAAGCCTCTTTCAATGTAGCTTTGGCCATGAGATAATACAAAAAACAATTTGCAGACATACCACAAATCTTTGAACAAGTCATTTTTCTAGATAGTCGACAAGGAAACCATCTAATCGCTTTTTTCTTAAATCAAATTTTCCAAACTCCTCCTTCTTCTCATACTTAACCAAATTTAACAACTCATCAAACTGAAGCTTTGACTGGTCAGCAACAGTTGATGTAATCTTCTTCAGTGAATAAAGGTTGTCAGCCAGTGCTCTATAACGAATACTGCTTTCCTCTGGTTCCCTAATCATATTTTGCGGTGCTAAGCAAGAAGCATTTCTCACTAGATAGGATGTTAAAGGTGATTTTTCACGGAACTTAAGCAAAAAATCCAATACCAACTGTGTACACTGACCCTTGAATTTTCTCTGTCTTTCTTTAAGCCTTACTGACACATGTTATTGCTAATAAATATTAGCGTCAAAAATTAAACAGTTGCCTTACCTAAACAATGCAAAAACTAGAAGAAACTAATGTGAGCTAATTCAAGTCAATTGAGATAATAATACTAAATATCAACTTCAGAATAACTGAAAAATACTTTTCCAGGTCAAAAAAAAAAAAAAATTTTGTCGAGGTAACGAAAATTTTGTCCGACATTGTTTTGTCCGATAAAGTATTATAGTTTAACGCTTAGGCCGCAACGAAGTATCAAGAATCAATAGATATCGCATTATAATCGCCTCGTGGTTCACAATGATCAATGTCATCTTGGTGTGCATCATATGGTTTTTATTTGGAACATCTCTCTCAAAAAAATTCACAGGAACACATTAAGGGGCTGTTTATATGAAAGCTGACATTGTATATTTTCTAGTTTATAACATTCGAAATTTCAACAGATAACAATCATTAAATACATTGAGTGAAAATAATAAATAATTAATAAACAATTACAGTGCGTCTGAGTTTCTAAAACGAAAACAGCATGATCGTCGAAATGCTAATTTTTGTAAGAAAGGCTCTGACATTCTTCAAGAAAGACTCTCCTTCCTCAGAAAAACAACTGATGATGAACTCCTTATCATTGCGAGAATCAACGAGTTTTCCAATACACCTTACATGCCAATACACCTTTTCGGAAATTACGTCATAGCATATCTCGCCTCGTTTCAAATTCTTTAAGTTACTTACGTAATTAAGAATGATATGAAAACTTTGTGAAACCTCTCCAACGCCAATGTCATTATTGTATAGCTTGGAAGCGAGGCGAGATCTACTGTGACATAAATAATTCATTGGATAAATCATTCATTAATAATCATCTAAATTACTTTATTCAGAAAAACACTTTCCCCGAGAGAATCACAACTTTTTGTCTGATAAAAGAGAAATCAAGAAAGTAATCATTCTTCGCATTAGTATGGACGTTCACCGGTGTGAGTTCTCATGTGTGTTTGCAAACCTTGAGAATGCTTAAATCGTTTACCACACTCTTCGCATTAGTATGGACGTTCACCGGTGTGAGTTCTCATGTGTGTTTGCAAACCTTGAGAATGCTTAAATCGTTTACCACACTCTTCGCATTAGTATGGACGTTCACCGGTGTGAGTTCTCATGTGTGTTTGCAAACCTTGAGAATGCTTAAATCGTTTACCACACTCTTCGCATTTGTATGGACGTTCACCGGTGTGAGTTCTCATGTGTTTTTTCAAATCAGTGGTTTGATTAAATCGTTTACCACACTCTTCGCATTTGTATGGACGTTCACCGGTGTGAGTCCTCATGTGTTTTCGCAAATTGCCGGCTTGATTAAATCGTTTACCACACTCTTCGCATTTGTATGGACGTTCACCGGTGTGAGTCCTCATGTGTTTTCGCAAATTGCCGGCTTGATTAAATCGTTTACCACACTCTTCGCATTTGTATGGATGTTCACCGGTGTGAGTTCTCATGTGTGCTTGCAAATTACCGAATTCATTAAATGGTTTACCACACTCTTCACATTTGTATGGACGTTCATCGGTGTGAGTTCTCATGTGTGTTTGCAAAACTTGAGAATGCTTAAATCGTTTACCACACTCTTCGCATTTGTATGGACGTTCACCGGTGTGAGTTCTCATGTGTGTTTGCAAAACTTGAGAATGCTTAAATCGTTTACCACACTCTTCGCATTTGTATGGACGTTCACCGGTGTGAGTCCTCATGTGTTTTCGCAAATTACCGGCTTGATTAAATCGTTTACCACACTCTTCGCATTTATATGGACGTTCACCGGTGTGAGTTCTCATGTGTGTTTGCAAGTGATGGGCTAGTTTAAATCGTTTACCACACTCTTCGCATTTATATGGACGTTCACCGGTGTGGGTTCTCATGTTATTTTGCAAATTAGAACATTGAAAATTTTGTTTGCATTTGTTTGCGTTTGGTATGGTTGGTTTTACAAATTCGCACTGCTGAGCATCTTTCACTATCGTTTTCGCTCCAACATGTCGACAATGATTGAGATGTTTTTCGAGATAATGTGATGAAGAAAACGTGATTAAGCATCCTTTACACTTAAACGTTTTACCTAAAGTAAATACGGATAGATAATAATTAAAAATAAGAAACCGCTTGGCTTGAAGACTTCAGAACGTAGCACAACGATACAGATCTGGTTTCAAAAATATAAACTTCCCAAATTGCCAAATTACGGTCAAATGTAACAAAATGACTGGCAAATACAAAATCAACATCTTCCATTTGTGCTTTGTACAATTTTTTATGAATATTAAAGAACTTTCGAAATTTGGTACAAATTTGCCCCAAAATGTTCATTTTTGGTCAAATCAGACAAAATGACTGTCAAATTTGAAATCAGCACCACTCAATTGTGCTCTGTGCAAAAGTTCATGAAAATTGAAGAACTTTCGAAATTTGGTCCAAATTTGGCATCAATTGCCCAATTTTAGTCAAACCTGGCAAAATCATTTTCAAATTCGAAACCGGCACTTTTCAATTGTGCTCTGTGCAAAATTTCATGAAGATTGGCCAACTGGAAGTCCGAATTTGACCAAATTTGCGAATTCGACATTGATGTCATGTAAACGATGCACAAAAACGTTAAAAAGAATATAGCTCGCAGAAAAAGAAACCTGGATTTCTAAACTTATTAGTAGGATTAGTATCTGGAAAGCTCATAACGGTTGGTGGACACATGTGAATCGAAAATGCAAATCCATTCGCCTTACAGCAAGGGCGTACTAAATCCACTGTAATGATAAGGACCCGCGTAGTATTTTCACAATGAAAACGTTTCAATTTAAATTGTCCGTGATGATACCATGTCTTACTAGGATTACATCAGCAATATTGCAAAAAAAATGAAAATAGCAAATAACAAATGACCAAGTAACAATTCGACCATTACGTATTATATGTACGTTGTTTTCCGATAGATTCATTAAAACTTAGTCGCCTTAGCCAAAAGTCAAGAACAAATTCATACAAAAACCTAGCAGCTAAAAATAAATGATCGATAACCGTCTGAAAAAGGAATTGCGTTTCCAAGACAATTAAATCCTTCTCCTTATTAGCCGAAAGAACAACTACAACAACTTATATTTTAAACGATTATATTTGAACTTCAAATTTCAGTTACTAGTTGGACTTTCCAGCTTTACGTGCTTACAACCTTACGTGCTTGGTTAAGCACACAGGTGAATTTTGTTTCTACCAATTCAGTGAATGCCAAGCAGTTTCTGATTACTAAAAATAAAAGTGTAAACAGTTACATAACTGCACAGATTCACAATAAATTCTATATCCATTTAACAAAATGCTGACCTTAAAGAAACTTGAGAAGTAGGTTTGAAATTTCGATACGGCCTTTGAAACTCCATGTAAACAAGAGCACCCGTATCGAAATGTAATTGACATGCGCTGTTGACGGAAACGCATGCGCTGTAGCAACAAGAAAATCGTTTATAATGGTAGCTGCAGCACATGCTATTCCTTTCTCGTGAACATTTTCAGTAGTAATCAGTAGTTGTCAATCGTTTTGCACGTTTATTTTAAATCAAACATGTCAAGTGGAGGTGCCGATTTTAATCCAGTTAAAAGATCTGCGAAAAGAAGACGATTGGGATTAGGGTATGACTGTTTCATGTTTATTTTATTTATAACTCCACAATGTTTCAAAAGGGCATATAAGCATTGCAATATCTTAAGAGTTTGTGATATATGTGAATGTATATACATGTTCAGAATTATCTATTTCAGTTAGGGTTTTAAAATTCATTTATGCAAACAGCTTGGATGAACACATATTTGTTTATAATTTTTAATTTTGCCATTGAAATTTGTTTATTGATTAATTTTATTTCAGAGGAACTTCTGTATCAGCATTAATGAAGTCAATTGCAACAACACCCACTGATGATGAGGATGATTTACAGACTGAAGAGATGGAGCCCCAGTCCCTCATTGACACACCATCAGAATTTTACAGTCGTGCAGAAAACCAATTAACAACAATTAATGTAAATGATTTGCATGAAGAGCCATCATCACCATCACCGGAAGTACAACCCTCTTCATCATCAAAAACTGATACAAGTAAGAGATGGAAGTGGACTGATGAAATGGTCGAATCGTTGCTGCTAAACCTTGCCGAATATAAGGCATCAAAAACCTTTGAAGGGATAGATTTTGAAGCAGATTTAGTAGCAACGTAAAGACGTATGATGGCAACTATGTATACTGTCACAGACTTTGTTCCAGAAAAGATACCTGTACGAGATGTCACGAATATGGACAAAGACGTTATAAGAAAATATAAAAGCAAAGTTGATAAGCTTGAAAAACTTAAAAAGGAAGGATACCTTCGTATCAAAAGCAAAGTAAGGGAATTAAGACGAGGGTACAAAATGGCAGTAGACAAGGGAACAAGATCTGGTTCTGGGCGTCTTGTCAAAGATAATTTTGAAATGCTGCAAGACATTTGGGGTGGTTGCCCTGCAGTAACTTCTTTGCCAAATGCTATTGTGTCTGTTGTTGAACCACCAGATGAAATTGAAGGGAATGATGGTGACGAAGAGGACGACAATGAAGAAGCAGCCCCAGAAGTCATTGACAAAAATAAGCGAAAAAACTTAAAACAAAAGTTGTCATCGTATCAACGTGATATAATGCTTTTTGATATGGGACAAGAAGAACTAAAACTAAAAAAAACAAGCCACAGAAGTGATGAGAGAGTCTCTTCAACAAACGGAAACCACGATAGCCAACATGAACGATTCAATGGTGTCTATTAGCAACAGCATTAAGGAGGGACTGGGGCTAATTGCAAATGCATTGATGCAGTGCCAGCAGCAACCACAATACCCAATGTTCCAGCCAAACTCGCCAATGTACACGTTGCAGCCAAATTTTTTCAGCCCTCCTCAAACTCCAAGGAGTACGAGTGACTAATTAATGAATAATTAAACTGTTGTTTTGTAAATATAGTATTATAGTATCTATCTTCTGTCACCATTATTTTTTCCTTAGCTCATGTGTATATACTCTACTGAAGACATGTTGCGTTCATGATTGGATTTCTGCGTAAGCAAGAAATACTTTACGATCGTCCGTTTTTTTTTTTTCATCTTACTGTCCAAACCTACGCATTTTTGTTTCTTAAATTTCATTGGTTCATAAAAAAGCCGTCTCAATCGTGATTGGTGCATAATGCCCGATTTCTACGAAAGGGTGCTAATTTAGCCACCTCCACTTAAATAGCGATAGTTTATTGGCTGATTTTCGCCATGCCATGTGATCGTCCACAAAACGTTTTAAAAATGGCAGCGAAAGAACGTGTGTAGTTTGCTAAAAGTTTCTTTGATGGAAATATGGCTTTAAAAGAAGTTAATATTGCTTATAATTTTTTATAAAGAATTGCATTACTCTTGGGAACTTATCATGTTCACAAAATTAAATTACAGTGTGGTTATTCTGTTTTTTGAAAGAAGTTTTCTTGAAGTTTAAAATATGAAAACAGTGCCAATACATGGTGTGTGGAAGAAAAGGTATTTCTTGTTTTATTTTTGCTCCAAGCCTTTTTGAATATGAAAGACCTTCGTGTATTTTGTATGTGTATGAATGTTTGAAGTCAATTTTTAGAAGCTTTTGGATTTTTAAAGCTCAGCTTAGCTTCCTTTCAGCTTCTCCCCAACATCACCAACATATGCACTTTATACAGCTATTTATACTATATTTAGTAGCAATTTTTGGATGTATTCTGGCTATATCAGCTTATCTCTTTTCTCCCTACTTATGTTGTATTTTTTTTAACTTTTAGATTAGATATGAGCTTTAATTTCTAAGTAATTATTATTGTGAAATTTATATTTTTCATTCTGAGGAGATCAATATAGAAACTTTATATATTAGTTTGTGCTGCCCAAAGGATATGTTGGTTACCGCCAATATATACAATCTTTTTATAGGATTCGTTATATTTAATGTGGTTAAATTAAAGTTTCGTATTGTGTCGATGCACTTTTTTGGAGTACGTGGGTGGCAAATATCCAGTAACAATCATTCAGCTTATTCGTACAAAAAAACAGATCTTCATAAATGATCTTCGCGATAGCATAAAGAAATGCCCCTTTTTTATGTTATGGTAGGCTGACTTTCTTGACGAACATTGTCAGTCGCATTAATATTTTTGTTTATTTAATGCTGATGCTTCTCGAGCTGAATGATGTGACTGTCTTAGTTTTGCAGGACTAGTGTGCTAGTGTTGCATTTTTGTGGCATTTTCAGCAGCAAAGCTTGCAGAAATCCTACTGCCCGGTAGGGCATCTTGTTACAATTATTGACATCTGCCGTTTTTGCTAAGATCAATCTCTCATGTCCTAAGGTATCCAGGAGGAACTAATATGCCAGGAAGTTTTCTGAAGGTCCCCTTATATTTCAATAAAACGCTATTTTTACGGAGAAGTGTCCGTTATGAATGAATATTACCTTGGTAACTGTTGACCAGTTCAGTATTTTTACCAGGAAAAGTTTTGCGTGGATAGAAAAACGAAATTTTAGGGATTTACTTTCGCAAATGAGTGATTAAATACCAATGAATCAATGATAAACCAGTGCAGATTTTTATTAGATTTCTGCGAAAGCAAGAAAGCTATTAAAACCGGCTTTGGTTCTTCGTTTTTTTCTTACTGTCCAAACCTAGCGGTTTTTTGAAAATTCATGCGTGCGTTTACATGAAACCAAAACGTCGTGCAACCCTTTTAGATTTACAAGTTTCTTTGGTCAATATTAAATGGATTTTACATATTTTAAGATGAAAACAAAATCTATAGAAGAAACTTCGATTTTTTTTGAACTGTGATCATTCTTTTCTAAAGAAGATTTCAACATTTTGTAAACAGAAGAGTGAAAAGGTATACATTTGTTGTTTGTTTTTAGTGAAAACACAAAACATCTCTTCGTTTGTTTCATGTTATTCTTTTTAAGCTGTGGATACTGAAGCTCAGCTTAGAGTCCTCATCAGCTACAACATAAAAAATGTGGGTCTACTGATGCTTTATGTAATGTTTTAATGTTTGATTTGTTTTTAAGTTATATATATTGTCAATGTCCTTTATTAAAAATGGCTTTCCTAATTACAATAGCAAATTCAAACATCTTCCAATTGCCTGTAAACTCAATACACATCAAATCATGTAACAAACCAAAATTTTCCTTTCAGTTATATAAATATGTGTGTGGTGACTTACTTAGGTAAGTTTAGAGCATAGGTATATATATATTTTTAAATGATCAAAATCTTTGGTTGGTTTTTGTGTTTGCAATATTGGGAATTACGTTTGTAATTAAGAAGATTCATAGTACATATCAAATGTTTAAAGTTTATGATTTGCGTACGTAGTCACTGTGTGACATCTGAAAATATCTATATCTTATTATACTAATTCGCTTTGTGTGTCACACTTTTATTTTAGAGAGTGATATATTTGTTTTTTTTGCACGGTCAAAACCTTCTTATTTTTTCCCTTTTCGTCGTAAAACCACGCCAAAGCGAGAGTGATTTTTTTGATTTTTCGCGATTAGTATATGCTCCTCCGTTTTGTTATTTTTGGCTTGCGCAGTGGAAATCAGCCGAAAAACGTCTTTGGAGGAGTGCGAGCAATGCAATGTTAATCGTTCGAAATTTGTCAACGATCATTTCGTGAGCAAGAAACTTCGCGAAGAAGATGTGTTTCTTTTTGTATACGAATGTTTTAATTTAAATTTGATTGTTTTAAGCAGCAAATCGACAAAAGAACTGACGAAGAAACACAGGTTTGTATGCACGAAGGTATTGTTATTATTATAAAACGTTTTATTATCGTTTGTTTACAATGAAAAATCATATTTAGATAATAGCACGCGGCGTGACGTCAGTTATTTTTGTCGTATCACGGGGGAGCCATTGCATTGCATCCCCAATCGAACGCGGCGTTTTTGGGGAAATATCTCGAGAACCAATAGCGATAACTGACGTTTTTTAGGGTCGGCAACACGGGTGATGGGGTGACGCAACATTTGGGCCTAAATTTTATTTGGTACTGCGGCTATGACGTCATCAAAATCTTTGACCGACGATATCTCTGCAACGGTTGGTCGTAGCGAAACGATCCCATACATTTTTTTGATCAGTTTTTCAAGCTCTACAGCTTGGGTACACTTTCCTTTTCCAATTCCGTAATTAAAATTTTCGTCACGGGGTACACACACGGGAACGCGTCGTATCTCTGCAGATTCTTTTCTAAATTAAAGTCGTAAAAATTTTTTACGCGAGATACTATCTTATTATACTAATTCGCGTGCGTGTGTAACACATTTAACTTAGAGAGTGTTGTGTTTTTTCTAAATTTACGGTCAAAATCTTCTTAATCGTGGTCATATAGCGGCAGTTCGACCACGCAAGACACATTCACGATTAGTATAATAGCACGTGGCATTTGACGTCAGATGTTTTTATAATCACGGGGAACCATTGCATTGCATCCCCAATCGAACGCGACGTTTTTGGGGAAATATGTCGGAAACCAATAGGGATAACTGACGTTTTTTAGGGTCAGCGATACGGGTGACGGGGTGACGCAACATTTAGGCCTAAATTTTATTTGGTACTGCGGATATGACGTCATTAAAATCTTTGATCAACGATATCTCTGCAACGGTTGATCGTAGCGAAACGATCCCATACACTTTTTGGATCAGCTTTTCGAGCTCTACAACATGGGAACACTTTCCAGTCACAATTCCGTGATTAAAATTTTCGTCACGGGGTATACACACGAGAACGCGTCGTATTTCTGCAGATCCTTTTCGAAATTAAAGTCGTAAAAAACTTTTACGCGAGATACTATCTACTTATACTAATTCGCAATCGTGTGCAACACATTTAATTTAGAGAGTGTTTTGTTTTTGTTTTTTTAATGGTCAAAATCTTCTTAATCGTGGTCATTTTTTCGTTAGACCATTGATAATTGACGATTAGTATAATAGCACGCGGCGTGACGTCAGTTATTCTTATCTTATCACGGGGGAACCATTGCATTGCATTCCCAATCGAACGCGACGTTTTTGGGGAAATATATCGAGAACCAATAGGGATAACTGACGTTTTTTAGGGTCCGCGATACGGGTGATTGAGTGACGCATCATTTGGGCCTAAATTTAATTTGGTACTGCGGATATGACGTCATTAAAATCTTTAATTCACGATATCTCTGCAACGGTTGATCATAGCGAAACGATCCCATACATTTTTTTGCTCAGTTTTTCAAGCTCTACAACATGGGTACATTTTCCAGTCCCGATTCCATAATTGAAATTTTCGTCACGGGGTACGCACACGGGAACGCGTCGTATTTCTGCAGATTCTTTTCGAAATTAAAGTCGTAAAAAACTTTTACGCGAGATACTAGTCTACTTATACTAATTCGCGTGCGTGTGTAACACATTTAACTTAGAGAGTGTTTTGTTTTTGTTTTTTTAATGGTCAAAATCTTCTTAATCGTGGTCATTTTTTCGTTAGACCATTGATAATTGACGATTAGTGTAATAGCACGCGGCGTGACGTCAGTTATTTTTATCTTATCATGGGGGAACCATTGCATTGCAACCCCAATCGAACGCGACGTTTTTGGGGAAATATCTCGAGAACCAATAGGGATAACTGACGTTTTTTAGTGTTGGTGGCACGGGTGATGGGGTGACGCAACATTTGGGCCAAAATTTTATTTGGTACTGCGGATATGACGTCATTAAAATCTTTGATGGACGATATCTCTGCAACGGTTGATCGTAGCGAAACGATCCCATACACTTTTTTGCTTAGTTTTTCGAGCTCTACAACATGGATACACTTTCCACTTACAATTCCGTGGTTTAATTTTTCGTCACGGGGTTTGCACACGGGAACGCGTCGTATTTCTGCGGATTCTTTTCGAAATTAAAGTCGTAAAAAACTTTTACGCGAGATACTAGTCTACTTATACTAATCCGCAATCGTGCATCCCACTTTTATTTTAGAGAGTGTTGTGTTTTTGTTTTTTTAATGGTCAAAATCTTCTTAATCGTGGTCATTTTTTCGTTAGACCATTGATAATTGACGATTAGTATAATAGCACGCGGCGTGACGTCAGTTTTTTTTTTTTTTATCTTATCACGGGGAGCCATTGCATTGCATCCCAAATCGAACGCGACGTTTTTGGGGAAATATCTCGAGAACCAATAGGGATAACTGACGTTTTTTGAGGTCCGCGATACGGGTGACGAGGTGACACAACATTTGGGCCAAATTTAATTTGGTACTGCGGCTATGACGTCATCAAAACCTTTGATCGACCATATCTCCGCAACGGTTGGTCGTACCGAAACGATCCCATACATTTTTTTGATCAGTTTTTCAAGCTCTACAGCATGGGTACACTTTCCATTTCCAATTCCGTAATTAAAATTTTCGTCACGGGGTTCGCACACGGGAATGTGGGATTCTTGCACATCCTTTTCGAAATTAAAGCCGTAAAAAACTTTTACGCGAGATACTATCTACTTATACTAATCCGCGTGCGTGTGTAACACATTTAACTTAGAGAGTGTTTTGTTTTTGTTTTTTTAATGGTCTAAATCTTCTTAATCGTGGTCATATAGCGGCAGTTCGACCACGCAAGACACATTCACGATCAGTATAATAGCACGTGGCATTTGACGTCAGATGTTTTTACGATCACGGGGAACCATTGCATTGCATCCCCAATCGAACGCGACGTTTTTGGGGAAATATCTCGAGAACCAACAGGGATAACTGACGTTTTTTAGGGTCAGCGATAAGGGTGATGAGGTGACGCAACATTTGGGTCAAAATTTTATTTGGTACTGCGGATATGACGTCATTAAAATCTATGATCGACGATATCTCTGCAACGGTTGATCGTAGCGAAACGATCCCATACATTTTTTTGCTCAGTTTTTCGAGTTCTACAACATCGTTACACTTTCCAGTCCCGGTTCCGTAATTGAAATTTTCGTCACGGGATTTTTGCACATCCGTTTCGAAATTAAAGCCGTAAAAGACTTTTACGCGAGATACTAGTCTTATTATAATAATCCGCGATTGTGCATCCCACTTTTATTTTAGAGAGTGACATATTTAACTAAATTTTACGTAGGATTTCCTATATTGGCCGCGTAAAGCCACGTAGAGGCGAGAGACACTTTTTTCACGATCATTCCAAAAGCACGTGGCATCATTTGACGTCAGATGTTTTATGATCACACGGGGAATCATTGCATTGCATCCCCAATCGAACGCGACGTTTTTGGGGAAATATCTCAAGAACCAATAGGGATAACTGACGTTTTTTGGGGTCAGCGATACGGGCCATGGGGTGACGCATCGTTTGGGCCTAAATTTTATTTGGTACTGCGAATATGACGTCATCGAAATCTTTGATCAGCGATATCTCTGTAACGGTTGGTCGTAGCGAAACGATCCCATACATTTTTTTGATCAGTTTTTCGAGCTCTACAACATGGGTCCACTTTTAAGTCACGAATCCGTAATTAAAATTTTCGTCACGGGGCACGTACATAGGAATGGTGGATTTGACCTAATGTTTTCGAAGTTAAGTTCGGTAAAAAGATTTTACCCGGGATACTAGTCAATATAAATATAAGCTGATTTTGTACTCCCAAAAGAAGGGATGTTTTATGTCATTCAGATGTTATTAAGTTTGTCAGTGGTGTATACGTATATGCAATGAAGCATAGTGTCAATTACAGTTTTGCAATGCCTTTGGGTGCATATGAATGTAATCAGAAATGTAATGTTATGTTGTAAAAATCATTCAACCTTTCTTAAACTTCCTACAGATTTTTTTTTAAACTGACCATGAATTTCAACTTTGATGTAGAATGTATATAAGTGCATGCCATATTGTTAATCAAACTGAAATAGAAATTTCTGATATGAGTTAACTATATTATGTATGTTGATTTTAGTCGATATAAATGTATTTTGCATGACCAAAATTTACGTTCTTGGAAAAATGTTTTGAGTTTATGAGTTATGATCATACTCATTAAAGGAGTGGTATCGTCATTTCAAATTTTATGACAAATTTTAGTTTAAAAAATGTATAGTTATAGTAAAAAACGTTTTACTTCCGAAGATATTGAGTTTTTAACTTTTTTATAAACCCCCGTCTTTTTTTCTGATTAAAAGCGTGTGACGTCATTGAAGAAGTTTCATTTATTAGATTTCTGCGTAAGCAAGAAAGCTATTACAACCGGCTTTCGTTTTTTTTTTCTTCTTCTTTTTTTTCTTACTGTCCAAACCTAGCGGTTTTTTGAAATTTCGTGCGTTTTGCGAAAGCAAGAAATACATTACAACCGGCTTTGGTTTTTCTCGTCCGTTTTTTTCTTACTGTCTAAAGATAGGGGTTTATACATTACAGTTATATATGTAGTTCTGTGGTGCAGTTGGCTAGTTACTCGGCTGTTAACCGAAAGGTCGGTGGTTCGAGCCTACTTAGATCGTGTAGCACTTTTTGTCAAATTTCATAAATGTCATAACATTTTTCATTTTTCATGCTTCAACAGATTTTGCAGAAATCTTTTTGCCCGTAAGGCCATCTTGTTTTTACTTGTTATGTCAGTGCAAAGAGCGTATTAGTTTCTCAACTTTTAAAAAATCATGAGTGAGAATTCAAGCGAAGAGGAATCAGATGTTCTCAGCGAAGATGAAGAATGTAGCAATGAGTTTTATTCAAGGATTTCACAGAGAATTTTAGCGGTTTGAGCGAATATAGTTTTGACCCAGTTGCTGTAAAGAACATGAAGAAGTCCGGATGATGATTTTGATGACGAAAATGCCTTACCGGAGAGAGTTGGCAACAAACAGTGATGCAAATGTGTTGCAAAGAAGTTTATGCGATCGAAGACGATAAATTTCAAAATAATTTTTTGTACAAATCAAAACGAAAAAAAATACATGCAATATTGAGTTGATCATTGATCATAGTAAAATTCATTATATTGAAAGTTAACGTTTTTCCAACTTTCCGTTTTCCGTGCAGGAGTTCAAGAATCAATAGCTCATTCTATGAAAACAATGAAATAATCGGTGAAACGGAATAATATTCAAAATCCCAGTTCGAAGAGAAACACGAAAACAGAAATCGAAAAAACACTTGCACACAGAAAGTAAAAGTTCACTTATGTTTGTATAACGAAAAGTGCAGATAAAACATTAAAGTAAAACTCCCTATAATACGTTTACCATCAAATTTCTTCCAAAACATGATTCTTTAAAATATAAGTGACGTAAAGATGGAAGATTGGCCTCGCTTCAACTTTGAAATCCACATTTTTTTAAATATGAATTTTAGGTAATCTAAACAAACTAATGTTCTGTCCTTTGGTTGAGTCACTGTCACATCCCACAGTAGCACAAATAACCATTTTTTTCATTAGATTTGAAAAAAATACTTAGTTATTGCTTGAATTTCAAAAAACACTCGCTCGATTTGAATGCAAAACATCACATCAACACTGAATATAACTTCTTCAATGACGTCACATAATTATTACTAATTTATTCAGCGTTTTAAGCCTATGTTTTAAAGTGACATTTTATAGCGAAAAAAAGACTTTTTTTTCCAAATTAAATTTATTTTGTAGTATCTACATTAAAACAAGGGATATACGAAGAAAAAAATTTTTTTTCAAATTTTCATGATACCACTCCTTTAAGATATAAGATATTTTAAGATATTTTAAGATATTTTTTTTTTTTTTTTTACTCAGCTGCTGCACAAGACAGACGTGTTTTTCTTTCGAGAGTTTTTTAATTCTATTTCTTCATTAAATTTTTTATTTTTAATTTTTTTACTATGCCTCCAAAAGCAGAAGTTTTCACCTTTGCACAAGTGCAAGAGATTATAAAAATTCATGAACAAACTATTTTAAACGTATTTAACGGAAGGATGGAAAGCATGGAAAAGAGAATGGAAGAAATGAAAATCGAAAACGCACTGCAGAAAAAAGAAACAGAAGAACTAAAAAGCTCGATGCAATTCCACAGTCAAATGGTGGAAAGCAAATTGGAAGAAGTGGATTGTCAAATTAAGAAAGGAATTACTGAGGAGAGAAAAAAAGAAAACGAAACGATAAAGGAAAAATTGTCCGATTTAGAAGACAGAAGTAGACGAAACAATCTCAGAATTGAAGGAGTGAAGGAAAAAGAAAACGAGACATGGGAAGAAACTGAAAAAGCTGTGGAGTTGATTTTGAATGAAATAGGAATGACGGAAGAAATCGTAATTGAAAGAGCACATCGTACCGGGAAGACTGTAAAAGATGAAGATGGAGAAAAGAAAAGCAGAACGATAATAGTTAAATTTCTTAACTATAAAGAAAAGGCAAAGGTATTGGAAAAGTACATAGAGAACAAATTGTGGAAAAATAAACTTTATATAAATGAAGATTATTCCGAGAGAACAATTGAAAAGCGGAAGGAGTTATTCTCGAAAGCAAAAGAATTACGAAAGCAAGGTAAGTATACAAAAGTCGTTTATAAGACACTTTTTGTAAGTGATAGAAAAGGAAATGCTGCGCAGGGAGGATCTGTATGAGTATAAATATCTTTTGAACAACATAGATATTAAATATATTTCTAAATACACAAATTAACTCAACTAAAATGGAACAAAGAGAAGAATTTGAAAAAGGGTTTTTAAATCCTTTTCTACAGAAAGGCTCAATTTTCAAAGATATTCATGATCCAGACCTTAACTTCTTTGATGAACTTAATTTGGAAACACCCTACATTTTACAGAATCAGGTCAAAAATACGTTGGAGAAAGTTATTCAAAAAGATAGTCTTACTATGTTTCATATGAATATTAGAAGCATAAAGAAAAATTTTGATAATTTTCGAGAGCTTTTAGAAGAATCAAATTCCTGTTTTAATATCATTTGTTTAACTGAAACCTGGTGTAATGATCTCGAATTGCGAAATAATTCGTTATATCATTTGAAGCATTATAATTCTATTCCTTTTGAAAGAAAAACAAATAAAAAGGGTGGCGGTGTTTTAATTTACATCAAAAATCATTTGAATTACCGAATGCGCAACGAGCTTTCGGCTTCTGATGCCGACAAAGAAATCTTAACTATCGAAATTATTAGCAAAAATTGTAAAAACACCTTAATTACTTCCTTTTACAGACCTCCAAATGGAAATGCAAAGTTCTTCAGTGAATACATTGAAAAAATCTATAATGCATCAAGTAAAGAAAATAAAATGCTATTTATTATTGGTGATTTTAACTTAAACTGTTTAAACTATCAGAAAGACAAAACAGTCACTGATTTTTGTAATAATGCTTTTTCTCACAGCATAATACCATTGATAAATAAACCTACGAGAGTTACGAAAGAATCAGCCACACTTATCGATAATATTTTCACAAACCGTCTCTATGACAAATCTTTAACTAAAGGCATAATAAAATCAGATATATCAGATCACTTTCCCATATTCGTCTCGTTCAACTATTCCATTCAAATAAAGACTCCGTACAAATAAAAAAACGTCTCTATAAGAAATCCTGTAGAATTAATTTTAAAAAAGATTTAGAACGTACAAACTGGGACTTTCTCGATAATCTTTTAAATGCTAATGCTCAATATGAAGGTTTTATTGAAGTTTTTACTGAACTCTATAACAAACACTTTCCAATTATAGAATTTTCATATAAACCAAAAGATCTTAAGTCACCATGGATCTCAAGAGGCCTCAAAAAATCCTCCAAAACAAAGCAAATACCTTACGTTAAATATCTTAAAACCAAAACAGAACACGCAGAAAATGAGTACAAAGCCTACAAAAACCTATTTGAAAAACTGAAACGAAAAGCCAAAACAAACTACTATAAAAACAAAATTGACAAGTATAAATATAACAGCAAGAAAACTTGGGAATTAATGAAAGAAATTACTGGAAAATGTCAGACAAACTCAAATTCTTTACCAAACATGATTGAAACGGATGACGAAACCCTTTATGATAAAAAAGAAATCGCAGAAAAATTCAATTCCTTTTTTGCAAATATAGGCCCAAAATTAGCAGAAAAGATTCCAATAACAAATAAAACATTTGAAGACTATCTGAAAGAAAGTGATTCAAGATTAGAAAATAAAGAAATTACTCTTCACGAATTTGAACTTGCCTATAAGAGCTTAAGTAGAAACAAGGCAACTGGGATCGATGGCATAAGTGGTGATATAATTTTAGACGTGTATGAACAGATAAGGAAGCCATTATATAATATTTTCAAAAATTGCTTCAACGAAGGAGTTTTTCCCGAGCCCTTAAAGATAGCAAAAATTATACCTGGCTTCAAAACAGGTGACAAAACAACTATAAACAACTATAGACCTATATCTGTACTGCCAGCTTTTTCAAAGATTCTAGAAAGAATCCTGTATAATAGAATTTACGATCATCTAACCTCAAAAGATTTACTCCTCCATAAACAATTTGGATTTCAGCAAAAATGTATCTACAGAGCATGCAATACTTCAACTGGTTAATGACATCACTGAATCTTTTAACAATGGAAAATATACACTTGGAATATTCATTGATTTGTCAAAAGCATTTGACACAGTTGATTATAAAATTTTGCTTAAAAAACTTAAATACTATGGCATCAGAGGAAATTCATACAATATTTTGCAAAATTACCTTACAAATCGAAGACAACATGTGACTTATGGCAGCAATAACATCACTAAAGCATTAAATATGACATGCGGAGTACCCCAGGGTTCAATATTAGGTCCTTTACTATTTTTGATATATGTAAACGATTTTGTAAACTGTTCGTCAATACTAAAACCAGTTATGTTTGCTGACGATACAAATCTGTTACTTTCAGACAATGATATTCCTAAACTTTTTAATAACATGAACAAAGAATTAAAAAATGTAGCGTTGTGGTTTCAGGCAAATAAATTATCTTTAAATGCTAAGAAAACAAACTTTACACTTTTCCATACTTCCAAGAAAAAAAATACAATAGAATTAAATCTTCCACTATTAGAAATAAATAACACAAAAATAACCAGACAAACAGTCACAAAGTTCCTTGGAATTTACGTAGATGAAAATCTGACATGGACGAATCAAATTGAGTACGTGCACTCAAAAGCATCCAAAGGAATTGGCGCATTGTATAAAGCTAAAACCATTTTGAACAAACATCTATTAAAGCAACTTTATTATTCTTTTGTACATAGTCACTTAAGCTATGCAAATGTCATATGGGCTAGCACACAAAAAAAGTAAACTAACATCTCTTTTCCAACGTCAGAAGCATGCCATCAGAGTTATACACAATAAAGATCGTTTTACTCATACAAAGCCTCTCTTTGCAGAATCCTTCATACCAACACTATACGAACTTAACATCTTCCAAACTCTAATTTTTATGTTAAAGTGCAAAACGAAGCAATCGCCATCTGTTTTTCATAGTCTTTACACGCTCAAACCCCAAAACAAATATACAACTCGAAATTCAAGAATTTTGCTTAAGCCGATGTTTAAAAATAAGCTCAGTCAATTTAATATTTCATATCGTGGACCACACTTGTGGAATGCTCTCGTTTCATCATCGAATATTCTTTCAGATATTGAATATGTTCCTCAATTTAAGAAATTATTAAAAACAATCAAATTTGAAAATATCCTTCAATATTTTTGATCAATTTTCAAGTCAAGTCTAGTTACATACTTATTCCTTTTTAACAGTTTGATAAAATTGTAAGATTGTAACGTTTACGCTGTGTAATCACTCGGTTCTCGGCGATAAGATCATTCATGATCTTCTATGAGTTTCCCGTGTTACTTGAAACAATATGTACAAGGACGATTTATATTTCAGATAGTTTAACATTCTTATATCTACTATATATATATATATAAATACTTATAAAGACTTTTAATTGAAAATTGTTACGGACTTGTAATGTTTCTTAACTAAAAATATATCAATCAATCAATCAGATATCTGAAAGGATCGGTGTATCTTTTATGTTATTTTGTATCAACAAACATGTTGTTCAGTTTATTGGCAGTTACATACACTATAATAAAGTTTGTCATTGTGCCAATTATGCCTTCAAAATGTCCTGAGAAGCACGTAATTAGGAATGTAATATATTGTAGAAATTATTCAACCATTCAATGATTCAAAATCATTCAAGTTTCAAGAATGCTATTATAGTATTTCATTTTTTTATATTTTCAGTTTCCAACTGAATTTGCAGAAATCTTTCTGCCGGTAAGGGCATCTTGTTTTTCCTTCAATTCAACTTTCGCGGATCAGCTTCATAGGCCATTTGGGGATATACTTTCAATTCGCATGTCGGCCCTTTTCGTGAGAACTTCCGTTGGGAAAATGGACAAAAAAAACAAACTCGAAACGTTTTCCCCGTTAATTATCTCGAGTGAATATGATTTCGCGGTAGACCGTTTCGTTGTCATTATTCTTGATTTATTCGGGCCGGGAAAACATGTTTTTTCGACCAGTCCGCATTTTTGGATACCCGTTGTTACAAAATTGATAACTTGAAATTGATTCAAATGTAATGTTTACTACTTATAATTGCCAAAAACTGAACAAAAAATGTGTTTCTTCATCTATGCTAAATTATTTTTTTGACTGCCGTGCCTTGTTGATTAGTTTATGGTAGTGACAAAGAATATATCAAAATTTGGAGTAAAGTTATTCAAAAGTAAACACAACTAAAACTATTAACAAAAATAAACACAATACAACCAAACTCTTTACAAAAATAAACGCAATACAACCAAACTATTTACAAACACTAACAGAAAGCACTAACAGTCTTTATTTGTTTTATCAAACAAATATTCTTTTACAGCTTCACGAACAGCCTTACCACGCTGTATGTTGCAAGACTGTAAGTGGTATAGGTTGTTGTGATGTTGACAGTCCTGGCAACGCTGTTCATTCAAGATCTCCATTTGAACAACGTTTGGCTGCATCTCTATTTTGTTGACTTCACAAAAATTGTGTAACACAAAGCATGTATAAATCATTTCTATGGCAAAATCCAGATCCACATCTAAACTTCGGTTTAAGATCCTCCATCTTCCTTTCAAACGACCAAACGCACATTCAATTTGATTTCGAACATGTCGTAGGTGGTTATTAAAGCATACTTCTTTTGGTAAATTACATGTTGAAAATTCTTTGATAACGTTTGGTAGCAATGGGTAAGCAGGATCTCCAATCAGAAGTGGAGGTACAGCGGCCAAAACTGGTACAAGTTCTTGAACACATGCAGGAAAATTACCAGAAACAAACTTTTTTGCCACAACACTGTTTGTAAAAACTCTTGCATCATGAACACTACCTGGCCACTTAATTTCTACATCAATGAAGTATCCTTTCTCATCACAGATAGCTTGACAGTTAAGAGAATACTTCATCTTGTAACAGAAATAATCATGAGAGTTTTCTGATGGCTTTTTAATTGGTATATGAGTTCCATCTATGCATCCGATGACTTGGGGAAAATTGAATTTGTTTTCAAAATTAATGCATGCTTCACGAATTTCTTCTTCTGTTGATGGAAATCTGATCAGTTGAGGTCCTTAGTGTACAAGATGATGTCGCCAACGAAACACCAAAAGTGTTACACGTCATACGTAACGACCCTTGGTCTTTTAGGTAATAAAGAACCATTGCTACTTTCTTTTCTGCAGAAATAGTGTCAGTACGGAATGATTCTTCATTGGGCTCTACCATAACTCGAATTGAATCTACCAGCTTCTTAAAAGTAGTATAGTCCATACGTAAGTTCTTGGACCATTCATGTTCTGGTAATTTCCCAGACAACAAATTTTGCCACCACATATCGGTCCGACCAGGATTCACCCAAAACTTTCTTTTCTTCCCATTAGAATTCCTTAAACAAAATGTCAGCATATATGTTAATAGATGTTGTGTACATGTTGCGGGTAATATCCATCAGAAAACAAAGAATGTTGTTGGCTTACCTTTTCGAAATATGCTTGAGATTTCTCATTAATTTGTTTTGGTCATGAACCATATTTTGAAGCAATTCTCGCTGTTGGTTTCGTAGACGTAACAAACTTATCATATTTGTAACGTATAAAGTTGTTGCTGAGCCAACTGAACTAATCAATTGAGCTATCATAAAAATAATATTTCGTATAACTTGCTGTCTTGAAGGCGCCATGATGGAACTGAATGAATCTTCGTAGAGAGAGCTAGAAACTAGTAAATCTATTGTTTCGATTTTTTACTCGTCAAAACTCGTGGAAACTCGCCAAGACCGTATCGAAATTTCTCATGTAAACAGATAGCCGATTTCAAACAGCTTAAAATTTCAAACCGGTTTGAGTTCACTACGGCTCTCATGTAAACGCACTCTAAATTAAAAAATTATAATGATATTTTGTATATTATAAACACCTGATTTTCAAATTGTTCCTTATATTGGCACAAAAGTTGAGAAAACGACGACAAAATATATGTGCTTTTCACGTAATAATTTGATACATTTTTGACAAAGTTATGTCAAAAAATGAAAAAAAGGTTTCACATGTTTCCCCAGCATAAAACTCTGTTTGGACTTACATTTGACATGACTTCGTCTACCAATTAAATTTTGAAAGCGTTTGTCTGACAGACAGGCAAATCTGCTATAAAAATAGACTAAAGGCAAAGATATTCATGTATGCCCTATTGACAAACAAATTGACTTGGATTGAATAGAATGTTATGTTAAAAATAGGTTCACTAAGCCAGGCCAGGTTTTGTTTTTTCTTATAAAAGAAAAGTGTGTACATACAGGAAGTAAATTGTAAGTTGGCTGTTCTTATTTTTTTTTTATTGTATTTATTATTTTTTCTGTCCTTTTTCTTATGTTCTTTGCTTTCAGATTTCAGCCTCAATTTGTTCTTATTTATAGAACTTCCAGTAAAACAAGAAATATTTTGAAATATTTTTTTTAGAAACGCTTTTACTTGTTTTCAATCTTGACAATTTGAATTAATTTGTACTCTCAGGTGAAATTACATAGAAAGAAATAGGAAAAAAACACATTTTTTGAGTGTAACACAACAATTGTGACATGTTCGACATTAGTAAAAACACTAAACATAAACCAACCGTAAGAAAAAAAATGCTTCTACTCAGATTGGTTGAAACAATCCATGAATTTTTTTGCAATTTTCTCTGTAGCTACTAATAAACATTTAAGAAATGTAAATTGTTTTCACTTGTGACTGTTTCTTTTCTCACCTACAATGTAATGTAATGAAATTTCAGGCTTGGGCTGTGCTTAATGTTTGAACTAATGATCTGAGCCTCAGGTTGTTCAGATGTTGTTCTTATTTTTTTGGCTAAACCTGATGATTGTGCTTTTATAAAAAGTTCTGACATAAAATAAAGTGTGTATGCTGTAACACCAATATCTTTGGTAGTAAGTTCACTACGAAGTTGAAAGCATTTGGGTAGGGACATCTTATAAACAATGCCAGTTTATCACACAAAATTTTTCAAACATCTTTCTGTGTGGGATGAAAACATGTTTCCAGGATGGAATTTGTCCCCATAGTGGTGTATATTTTGTTGGCAAACATTCCCTCGGTAAGGATCGTTTCCATACTGATAAAAATATCAATTTTTAAGGACTGGTGGTACCACTTCTAAAATCCTTTTACAAGAACTTTTTGGTCTTTAAAATTTAATTTTACAGTGAAGTATTTATACAGGGCACAGAATAGAAAAATTCAGCAAGATGTCTTCCATTAAGGGTGCATTGAAATGAATAATTGATTTATTCATTTGAGTGAAGTGAACCCTGTTTGTTTTTTAATACACTTAAATTGTTACAAACTGGCGATTCTTTTCCAAAAATAAATGTTGTGCTTTAAACTTTCTGAGTTTGTACTGCAAAATTGAAAGTTGCCAATGATGGGCGTTAAAGCAGGCGTAAAGTACTGTAGCATTACACACTGACTGACTGACGTGGGTTAATGAAAGATAAGCTACCTCACGGCGCTGACCAAGAAGGAAAGGAAAACAAAAGCAACATAAATCAATAATTGAGCAATGAAAATTGATATGAATATTTCTAAATTTTTATGTCTTTGAAACATGCATTTTCTTTTTCAAACCATTTTTAGAATAAGGGTTGCTAATAAAGTTTTTCTTCTCTTTGAGTGCTTGTGCAATTCAGTGCACATCACAAGTGAAAAATGACAAAAACAGGCAAACAAGCAAAATATGCTCCTATTAAAGTCCTATTAAGAACTTGTTACACCAGATTTTAAAGTAAATTTGATAAAGGTTATTGTTGTGAGCATGTAAAATTGCATTAAGCCAAGCACACTCAATAAACTAAAAAATGGCTGCATAAGGAATAATTGAAATTGAAATAATGTCAAAAATACAATGAAAAGTAAATAATAAATAGTAAAAAAACTAAAAAGTAAACCACATGGTTAAGTTAAGTTACCGAGAAGTGGCTTCACCAGTCTGCTGACTTGCAACTACTAGTTAAGTTTCCACTTGAGATACACACAGCATTGCTCAAAATTGAAATATTACTTATTTCATATAAAAACAATAACTAACCTTTTTCATTTTCTTTAGAATCAGAAAGCACTATTCCAAGATCTTTAGCATATTCATCACCATACCAGACCAGCAACTCATCTCCCACATTAATCTCTTTATAAACACGATAGTATATTTGACCATGATATTGAAATGCCACAAGGTTTTGTTCATCTTCTGACCTGGAACAATTTATATAACGCATCCAATTTCCAAAGTCCTCATCTTTTCCGTTGACATAATAGATAATTTTATTGTCTTTCATGATCTAAAAAAAAAAAAAAAAAAAAAAAAAAAAAATGTAAAATTAAATAATTGGGAATAAAAGGATATGGCCAACACAAAGTAGCTGTTAGACGGTTTTTTATTCAATGGCCCTGTTAACCCCCTACCAAAATGGTACATTAATATGAAAAAAAGTTATTTGTAAAGATTGTTGGCCATTTTCAGGAGCATAAAGATCAAAAAAGTCAACCATCCCCTATACAAATTTATCTCCATGAAGATAAAGAAGATAAAGGCATTTGAACATTAAAACCTTCAAAGGCAAAAAAAATAATTATACATGAAGGATGAAACAACCCACAAAACCAGTCCAACATTGATACTTCAATGTCAAAAAATGTCGGATGAAATTTAGGTGTGACACAAACTTCATCTTCATCTATCTATTCTTTTTCGAAATTTCGGAAAATTCTGAAATTAGTATCAAACTTTGAAAGACCTTGTTTGTAATAGATTTATAATAGGATTTCGACTTCTTTTCCTTTTGTTTTTCTGACTATATGAAGTAGTTCAAACAACATTACAATATCACTAAATGCTTTTGTTGAGATACAATTAGCTGATGTATTTTGAAGCTGAAGTTGTTATCAATCTGGATTAAATTTGACAATTTCATAATGGTGGACACTTTTCATATTGAAAACCATAATAATAATAATAATAATAATAATAATAATAATAATAATAATAATAATAATAATAATAATAATAATAATAATAATAATAATAATAATAATAATAATAATAATAATAATAATAATAATAATAATAATAATAATAATAATAATAATAATAATAATAATAATAATAATAATAATAATAATAATAATAATAATAACGATAATCACGGAACGATTTGTAACAATTTTAGGAACGATTTGCGACATGGTGTCAGGAACGATTTGTGACCTTGGGAACGATTTGTAACTTATCGGAACGATTTGCACATTTGTCGGAACGATTTGCATCTTAATCGGAACGATTTGCATCTTAATCGGAACGATTTGCATCTTAATCGGAACGATTTGCACCTTACCGGAACGATTTGCATCTTCGGAACGATTTGACACCAATCCAAAATGGCGTCGATTTGGCGAGCGTGGTTGAAAACAGTGTTTTTTACAGAAAGTTTTCATTG
This sequence comes from Turritopsis dohrnii, assembly GCA_027922465.2. Taxonomy (NCBI): domain Eukaryota; kingdom Metazoa; phylum Cnidaria; class Hydrozoa; order Anthoathecata; family Oceaniidae; genus Turritopsis; species Turritopsis dohrnii. The sequence continues at coordinate 319,137 of BQMF02000355.1, read as the reverse complement.
TTTGGTTATTTCCTTACAGAATTGGCATAGAAACGAATTCAAATATGTTGTTATTATATATTTACCGAATGTTTAGTTCTTTAAACCCTTAATGCAGCTTAGTTCAAAGAGGTTCCTTCCAGATACATTGTACTTCTAAATGTATTTTATTATATACTTTTGTTAGCAATTAAGGTCGAACTTCTAAAGTCGAACTTCTAAAATGTTTTCATCTAAAATATAAACAAAAAAAAGATGATGATGATGACCCTAAGTGTAGGGTCGAAATATTAGATTTACGCTTGGATTTTTCTATCATCCAGCTAAACAAATATGCTTCTGGATCACGGCTGTTTCGGTCATTCCATATGCGCTCCGCATTGACTTTTCGTCAATGACGACACTTCTGACCTTAATATCTCAAAAACTACTTAACATTTTGTAATTCTGTAAAATGGATGTGAAGGACAAAGGTTGGAGCTATATTTGGAGCATTGAATGGGGTATCCCATATATCCCGATATCGGGAAAATTCGGATCAAGCAAAAAAAAATAATAGAAAATTTACCGAGTGGCCTCGTTTTTGTCAAAAGTTTGCCTCGATAACTCATGCTCATTGGGTTTATTCGTCATCACTCGTTAGGTCTAGACCCCCTCTGACTAGAAACATCAAAAGTTGTGACAGAAAACACAATTTCCCCGATTTTTTGCGAGCTGGAAAAGTTGTGTTTTTTTTCGAAAAAATTGGAAATTTCCTCTAGAGGTAGGCTTTCGTTTTTAACTAAATGACACAAACCGGTCAGAGTGTAATGTCTCAGTTACTTCAAAAGTACTTAGAATTGAAAGTTATGGTTCATCCCCCGAATGTGCACAGCGATTCCGGGGGTAAAACGAAAATTGAAAAGTTAGTAATTTGACGTCAGTTAACGGTAATATTTTTTCATACATTTTCAAATACATGATGAAAAATGTGGTACTTCACGATTGAGGACAAACAAGAAGGCAAACCATCAATTTGCTCACAAATATCAAAATGCTTCTCAAAATCCGGGGGCACATATTAACCATGAGGCGCTTTCGCTAGGCGCATGATAAAAATAAAAATGCACAACGAAAGTACTGTTACCCAATCTTATGACTGATTGGAGCCATCAACTAAATTTCCTCATCAGAAAAAGGAGACAGAAAAATAGCAAGAGGTTGGTATTAAAAAGCATCAAAATATTGTGTTTATATACTTCAAATAAATTTACAACAGTAAAAGATGTACATAATTGTATATGCTATGCTGTTTTCATCTTCCATTTGATATTGATGAGGATCTTGTTTCGAACCTAGATGGACATAAAGTAAATGCCGTGTATACAAAAGCCCCTGGTGACACAAGAGAGATTAGAGGATTTTCTTACCTAAGCTAAAGACTGCTACAGACTCAATCTATTTTCATATATCTTTGCGATATTCTTCTGTCAGCTATCTTGTAAAAAATTGGTCACTTCTCCAAATTCTAAATCAATAAAAATAACAGAAGGAAGTACGGTGTTTTCAAAATCCACAAGGAAGAAAACCCTGTGATAGGAGAAATGTACGAGGACGGTTTGATGAAGTTAATGAAAACAAACCATACTGTGTGCCATATGTGCCTTCTTGTCATATGTCTTTGCGATATTCTTCTGTCAGCTATCTTGTAAAAAGTATTTAATTGGTCACTTCTCCAAATTCTAAATCAATAAAAATAACAGAAGGAAGTACGGTGTTTTCAAACTCCACAAGGAAGAAAACCCTGTGATAGGAGAAATTTACGAGGATGGGTTATTGAAGTTAATGAAAACAAACCGTACTGTATTTAATTGGTCACTTCTCCGAATTCTAAATCAATAAAAATAACAGAAGGAAGTACGGTGTTTTCAAACTCCACAAGGAAGAAAACCCTGTGATAGGAGAAATGTACGAAGACGGACAGATGAAGTTAATGAAAACAAACCGTACTGTATTTAATTGGTCACTTCTCCGAATTCTAAATCAATAAAAATAACAGAAGGAAGTACGGTGTTTTCAAACTCCACAAGGAAGAAAACCCTGTGATAGGAGAAATGTACGAAGACGGTTTAATGAAGTTAATGAAAACAAACCGTACTGTGTGCCATATGTGACTTCTTGTCATACATCTTTGCGATATTCTTATGTCAACTATCTTGTAAAAATTTTTTTTCGTTTGTCCCAACAAACCTAAAGGGAACAAAGGAGCTATGTAACTTCCATAAGACTATTTTTATTAACAAATTAAAGAACTCGAACACATTTCAAATAACATCAAAAATATTACATATACTCTAATACATACATATACTTTTATATATACATACGGATATACTTTTCTGCATAAAGTTGTTTGCCCAAATAAACATTTTTTTAAAAAAAAGAAGCTTTTGTAAAATGCAAACAATATTCAGGAGGAAAATATCAGTGAAATATAAATGTCTATGTGTATTGAAATAAGGAAGCTTGCTTCATTGTTCCGACCCCCTAAGCGTAAAGAGATTTAATAAATCTTAACTTTTTAAGTGCAATTAAAAAAAGTGTTTCATCATTGCTGAAGATTTTAAAAAGACACATAAAAGTCGAAATATTGTGAATACAAATGTAATATTTTGTCTCTTTATTATACATAACATACATTTTCTTCATAAGTATATAATATGTGTTGGTGGATATATACATTTTCATTGAGCTTGGGCATACTAAGGAATGCTTTAATTTTAAATAATAACGAATTCTATACATATCTGGTATCGTATTTTGATGTATCTTGATTGGAAATGTAATTTTGTTGATAACATAAGTTTCAAGGGCAATTTGTTATGCATGCATTCCTGTCAGCATAAAGTTACTTATGTTCAAGTCCTTAACTTAGTAATAAGAATTCTAAATATAAAAGTCTCTAAAGATATGAGGATATATATAATAGAATTTTGTGGTACGATAGTGGTTTAAAAGCAAAATTTTCTTTACACTTAATGTAACCATGAGATTTATCTAGTAAAAGCATTAGAAACAACAAATTATTCACTTGAAGATAAAAAATATATATATAGTTGTGATGGATCTGGAAGGTCATCGTAAAGGGACAAGTACAAGTTTAGAACAAATAAGACTCCTAAGTTCAATTGTAAAAAGTTACTTCATATGACTAAAATTGACATTTAAAACAATATTTGTTTTAAGTTTTAAATGAAAAGTCCAGTTCATTCCTCTTCAACTAATCACAGTCAAAGCTATCCAATAATACTTTTATTAGCACTGTATTTTTGAGCATAATTAAATTTAAATGACAATTAATTTTTCTAGTTTAGACAAAACATTTTGCGTTTAAGTTGTCTTCTAATCAAGTGTGCATCCCATCAGCTTATGGCATTTTAAGAAGAAACTGCAGAGCAATCACATGAATGAAAGAAAAAGATTGAATAAAAGAAAAACTCCAGGGAAAGATGGAAAGTCTTTATATTCTTTATTTTCTAAATGTTTTTGATTTACAAATTCATTCTTTTTTCATCACTTTTGTATATCACTTATGTATTTTAAATTTTATAATGACGAAAACCATTGTTATTGCTCACATTCATTGAGAGTTCAGCACTGGATGCATTTCTCCCTTGTTAGAACTCTTCATCAGTCTATAACATTTGTTACTATTTATATAATTTGGTTGATTAGCCCAATCCCTGCACAATTTTTTCAAAAGAAACTTTCTTCTTTACCTCACTTAATAAATGCATTCCTCATATTGACTGTAACTTTACGCAATGCACACGAAAACATTTCGAACATGTTTGTTTGTAAATTTTGGAAAAAATCACAAGCAGGGTTGTGGGATGTGCGTAGAGTTTTAAGACAATCTTCAACTTTAGTATTACATGCTGAGGTTCATATCATGGTGAGTTGGTGACAAACACAAAGCTTTGTTGTCAAAAATCCAAATGCTGTGTGTTCAACGGTAAACTGACATAAAGACACAGATCCAAAATCAGATGAAAAGGCAAGTGTTTAACCTACTTATGATGAAAAGTGGGGAAGATACTCACATAAAAAGGGAATCAATGTTTATCAATCATTATTGAGAGCAAATGAACATACAATGTACCAATTGGTAACAGAAAGGAATGATGTAATGTAATCAAATGTACTACCAAGCTGGTAGTGCACTTGGTAAACAGAACTGGCAACCAACCACATGGTCGGACACATCGCTTTCTGAGAAATGGGTCAAAAGCACACTCTTTAACTCTGTTGCTGAATTCGATGAGTATGTCTTGTTTTACGATGATTTAACAGCCCGAGATAGTGATGATTTTTTTAAAGAAGAAGTTTGAGAACTTAAAGGTATTGTCTGCTTTGGTTTTCCAAAGCAGGTTGATACTGGGCCAAGAAAAGCATTCCAATCACACATTAAAGTAGAACATTTTGGCTTGGTAATGATGACGGAAAACTCTTTCGTATTTTGGTCACTCATTGGGTTAGTGAAGCTTACTGAAAAACAAGAATGGTTTTTTGAATGACTTATAAAAATTTTGAGAAAGCAGCTGATGGTAGCAAATACAAATACAAAATCAAACATGTTGCTCCCCATGTTGATGTTGACAATCCAGGTTAAAGTTTTAGAGAACCCTTTACCAGAAGTGCTAAGCGATGACCCAGTTGATGTTTTACCTGAATCAGGTGACGGAATAAAGAGATTGAAGGGTTTGAGATTAATGGAAATATTTAATTATTATTATACATATTTTTTGACACAATATGTTGTATGGTATGAGTTCAAAAATATGAATTATAAAAATATGTCAATCACATAATCAGAATGAGCAAAGTGTAACTGTCAAAACAACATTTTAGTTACCTGGATTACAAAGAAGTGAGTAGATTTGTTGTATATATAATTTGTTAAAAGTAATGTAATTTGATGAGCAATTACAGCTTCAAGTAAATGAAGAAACAAAAAAGGTTTGTCATTTTAAAACTTTAGTAATTCCTCTACTCATTTCAAACTGTCACTGTTTTCTTTTGCTGAAGTTTTTCCTCCTTGTTTTCAGATTTTTACCCAATGACATACCAGTCTACATTCTTTTGAAAGCTTCATGAATATGTAAAGAAGAAGGAGGTGTATCACATGATAAATGACAAGATAGATCAAGACAAAACATGTATATAATCCTTGGTAAGTGAAGGAGCAAAGCAAAGTATTGATTTGGACAATATTGAATGGAAAGGTTGAGATGAGTAGAATCAGTCAATATTACACTCATTCCCAAGAGGCAAGAAAACACAATGTTTTGAAGCCAAAGAGGATCAACAAGTTGAAACACTAAGACATACAAGAAGGCGCAAACTGAACATTAGGAATTTGACAACATGGGTGCTTGGATGGAGAATTCTGTGACATGGTAAGAGGCTACTGAGAGGTTAGTAAAGTGGCTATAGATTCACCAACAGATTCACTTTCCTGTCAATATGCTCCAACAAGAAGTGGTTCTTGTTGGAGCCGTCTTGTTGAAAACCGTCTGCAATGCTTTCATTCAACCTCCAAAAGAAAATCCAAATTCAACTATTAACTTGTGAAATTCTGTAGCGCTGTCTATACTGTCTGAAGGATGCTTCAAGAGAATTCTGCAATACTGTCAGTGAAGTTCTTACAAAAGAAGTATGTGTGCAATATGGGATGCTGCTATATTCTTCTATCAGCCCAACACTAGTGGATTGTAGAAATTGTTACAAATTAGAACTTTTAGATCTTAATGACAGCAATCTCATCCAGACCATGTGTGGTTTTATGATAACATGAACATTCAGCCACTGAATCATTAAAATCTTTTAGGGTTGGTTGACTAAATCAGACATACTAGTATGTTTTTCCTGTGTCTGTTGGTACAAAGTTTATAGCCTTGCAATATATTTTTTCTTGCTCTTTTTATTTACGTATGTTCTGGTATTGGATGCAACTGCTGTTATCTTCACCTCTCATATCACAAGTATGATATTTAGTTAAGATTTCAATGGTTTCTTAACTTATGATAGGAATTCAAGCATAAAAATAGTACAGAAAATGATGTTTTCAATGTTATTTCTTCAGTTTTATTAAGATAGTTCAACAGTCTACCAATACAGTACTCACAGAAAGGGTATAAATCAGGATATGTTCACATAATAGACAGGTTTATTTTATCATCATCAAAATATGCAGCCAGCGTCTAATCTAGAATGGAAGGGCAGTGTCCGGTAGAAGGGAAAAGGGCACATTATGAACATCCACAGGGCACTTTTTTTAGGAAAAGGGCCACCTGAGCTTAATTTTGGTGGGCTAAACCTGTGATTTTTAAAGTTTTTAAAGCAAAAAAATAAAAACATAGAGGGCAGCGTCTGATCAACAGACGCTCTTATGGCCTAGATTAGACCCTGGCAGCAAAATTCAGATTTTCTGCAAACTTGTTTCTGTTTTGATTTATGATATTTCAACAAACTTCTACTCTGTGTATGTATGTACCTTGAATTGTTTATTTTAATGTCATTTTAATTTATTATCATTGGTTGTGTTCCTATCAGGATGATTGAGCATAGGTATAGAATATGGAGTCCAGGGTAAACCTGAATGAATAATTACTTTATTACCTAATTACTGAAACTTTATTTCAGAAAAAAGTTTTGCTGCATTATGTTTTAGTGCAAACAATAGTGTTGATAGTAAAGTATCTTAGAATTAGAAAGAAAGTGGAAAGTAAGTTGAAGTAAGTTTCAGAAATTATATGATGTTCTGTTATGTCTTTTAGTAGACTATAAAAATTCTTTGTAATGTTTTTTAATTTCATCAAGAGTTATGAATTTATCACAAGGTATTTGTCTTTAGTTTAAATCTTGTTATTTCTCATTTGAAATTACAATGGAGAGAAAATATTCTAAACGAGTAAGTGCTACTTATGTCACTAATGAAATAGCATTAGTATTGAACATAATCATTTTATACTAAAAACCTCTTGCTCTAATTACTATTTGTGATGAACTATTCAGAGTGACAAAAGGAATGCTGAAGATGTTTTAAAAAGTTTAATTGAAAATGATCCAGCAAGGTTAATAAGGAAGTGTATAAATATAGGTAATTCTTTACAGTCATTGAATTAAACATAATAAAGCAGCGTTTGATGGCAAGTGTTATACTCAAATTCTAACATTCATTTTAGGTTTTGGAGTTTTTGCTAAAGAAGACATACCCCAAGATGAGTATGTTTTGATTTACAAAGGGTCATTAATATCAAGAAATGAATCCCTAGAGCGCAGCCGATTATATGAGCAGAGGAAGTTTGGGTGTTACATGTACGACTTTGTACACAATGGCAAGAAACTCTGGTAAGTGATTTATTATGAGTTAAATTTCTGTCTTTTACTTATCTTGCTAATCATAACAAAGAATATTTAAGCTATCCAACAAGATTCGCAAATATGTGACTATGTATTTCCCCAAAGTTGCGAAAATTTTATCAATTATTATGTGTACATTGATAACCATAAGAAAAATGTATCATTAAATATATACAATAGTATAACTACCATCGACCTGATACTCTTATAAAAATACTGCCCATACTAATCAGGGTGGAATTTAATTTAATACACATAAGAACTTATTTTGAACTTATTATAAAAGGAACATTTTCATGGACAAATGATAAGTTATAAATGATAAATGACTGAGAAGTTACTATGGACATATTTAAAAATTATAAGACCTAGATGTGACTAATGTTGTTCCTTAAAAAACTGAACAAGGCAATTTCATCATAATAAATGTATGATCTGTATTGTTGTAGAAACTTGACAAGTTTTCTATCCTTATATGCTAGAAACAATGTATTTCAACAGAACACTTACTTTTTGTCACTGGGATAGAACTATCATACATTATACAATCAAATTTGTATACAGGTTTACAAAAGAAGAAAAGAAAATTGCCAATATAGTAATAGTATTAAAAGTACTTAACTTTGGGGTAGACATTATAAGCAAATAACTATTAAAAGCAATCAAAGCATTTCAAATTAGGAAAGAAGAGTTATTTTTAAAAATAAGATGGGCTTTTAAAGTGACAATTTATGAAATTAAATTCATTCAGTATTCAGAATAAACATCTCTGATTCAAAAAAATATGTTCACAACCCATTATTTATTATGCATTTATGATAAAAATGACTTTTGTAAAACCCATATTGAAAAAAGCAACAGATTTTGATAGTGAAAATAAACATCCATAACCAAATCACTACATAGCTGAAAGTAGAAGTTCGTTTTTTGGATTTATTTAATTTACACAGTGTTATGTTGGATTGTGTTTTGATTGATGTTCGTTGTTCATAGTAGGAAAAATTGAAAAAAATCTCGTTGTACAGTATCGTAACAGTCATGGAATTAATCCGTAGTAAATTGTTTCTGTTATCAGATAAAACAACTATCCAGGGAAGCATACTCAACCAGATTCTTTCAAGTTATTATGTGTCACAATCCTGTGTAATCTTATTGCATATACGACAAAACGTTTGTACTTGCAGTTTTTGTAAATTACTCTTTGAATTAACATAGCTAGTTGAACTGGATTTTCTCCATATAAAAAGGGTTTCTTTTATGCGATGTACATTATGTGGTGCTTTCAGTTCAGTTGGGCCATTATCATGATTTAAAATAAAAATAAATCTTCAGCCTGGCTTTTAATAATGAATTTTCGCCTTTGCACTCAAATCACAGCTTCAATGGTTTACTGTTCCAAGCATTTTAATACCCAGTCATAATTACATTGTTGTCAACAAAAAAAAAAACATACATGACATTGATATAATTTTATTACTGTTTTTTACACGTTCATTCAGGGCCGCCAGCTCTCAGTGTTAAGGAACGACTCTTCTCTTTATCAATTTTACTGAAACACTTTGATCTTCTAAATCGAATTATAGTCCTGAAAGTGCTTTCTAAGCCAATCTGGAAGGTCTAATTTCAAAATTTTCTTCCAGGTCGGCCCCCTCCTTCAACAAACCAGATTCTCAGCCTCACCAGGTTCAAATTTTTTGCCGCCGTCCCTGCATGAAAGTCTTTATTTTGATGACATACATTTCAAAGATGTTATGTAACACAACTAAAAAAATAATTTCAGCATGTTACTGTGAGTAATTTCTCAAATAGCAATCTGCCAGCTATAACCAATCTGGAATCTACATGCCCCGGAAAAAAGCTCCAAGCCCTAGCAAAACAAAATATATTAAGGTCCTTTTTTCGCAATTTTGGCCCCCTCACCCTAAATTGTTATCTGGCGGCCCTGTTATTTCAAAACTTTCCATCATTCATTGTTTTATCCATTTTAAAATATAGCAGAAAGCAAAAATCTTCCACTGCCCGTCTTCACTGACTGAACAAAATGCCGTACTACTTCACTGAAGACTAGCCTCTGTTCTTATCTATCTTGCCTAGGCCAAAGTTCAATACTGAACTGCAGCTATAAAAGTGAATGGAGAAGAAGGAGAAGGAAAATGCCAGTTTTAACATATATTTCCCCTATGGGTAATATATAATAAAATTTTCCATTCTAACCAAATTTCGCAATGAACTTACTCAAAACATATTCTTCTTTAATGAACCTATTATTTTCAAAGTGCTCAATATCTTTCAGGAAACAGAACGTTTCATTAAGTTGAAATGATATATATTTTTTCACATTAAAAATTACAGAACTTTAGGTTTTGTGCGTGTCAATCAACACACTTGTATGTACAGTGTAAAATGATAATATAGTCTTCAATTAACTTTTATTATGTTTTAGTGTTGATGCAACATTATCCTCAAATCTGGGTCGTTAAGTTAATGATTCCCCAGAAAGATTTTGCAACTGCAAAATGAAGAAAGTTGTTCATAGAGGAAATCCCCATTTGGTTTTGATTTCAAAAAATAACATAGCAGAAGGTGAAGAGCTTCGTTATGATTATAATGATGGGAACATTAGTTGGAGAAATAAGGCAAGTATTTCAGATAAATGTTTTTATTTGTCACCAGATGGTCTCAAATTAAAGTGAAGTATCTTTTTTGCATACACGATGAGTCATTAAAGCCCTACAAGTTAAACAATGTTAATGATGACACAAGGAAAATGAGAACTGAGGTTTTTTATGTTAAATTACTATCCATAATTTTAAATATATCTCTTCAGGCATACATCACTCTGATGATGACCATTTGATTATAATTATATAGTGTAGGAAAAATAAAATCATCATCAGGGATTTTTCCAAGCATTTTTTTGTAGAGAAGATTGAGTTTTACAGTCCAGGAAGCTCCCCAATTTTAAAGATTTCAATCACCATAAACAGGCGTTGTCATGAGAGGCATGCGTAGGGAGTTGGAAACTAAGATGCTTTTTAATTTCATTGAATAACATGAAAACGAGTTCTACTGACACCACTTTCGTTTTCATATTCTTTCGTATGGTGGAAATTTCAAAATGACCTTACCATCGGTGGTTGTTCTCCCTAGCAACAGAATATTTGGTGAATAATGGCCTAATTACTCTCCATAAACTTGTTTTTATATACTACACATAAGAGAGCTAAAAAATGTTTAACTGACAATGAATGATTGAGTTTCAACTATCGGTAACCGGTAGTTGGAAAGTGCTTGGAAAAACCCCTGATCATATAATTACTATAAAAAATGAAGGAAATGAAGACAGTGACAGAACAAACTGAATGTAAATCAAAGGAAGGAGTAAATTAGCACTTAATAGGATTTAAATTCCCTTTTGGATAGTGATAATTATTCAACTTATTTTACTTGCTGGAGAAGGATTCATACGAAAATTAAGGATCTGTAAAGTGCTTGTACAATATCAAAAAGCCTACTTTAGTATCACAGTTGTTTGTGTTTAACAGGAAATAGCTAGATAATATACCATTGAATAGATTATATAGGGGACAATCAAACAATGTTCAAATCACTTATAGTTAAAAAGATTCAAAAAGGATATCTAAAATGGAAGAAGGATCACAGTAAAATATGGAAAAACATAAATCGTTGTAGTTTTTCTGCACTTTTCATAAACAAGTCATTGCACTAGGGAGAGAAGTCATCAAAGGAAGAAGAACCAAAAAATAACAAAGTTACAAAACAAAAGGTAGACAAGGCTTTGAAACATGATTTATTGTTAAGTAAAACAATTATAAGGATTCACATTCTTATCTCAGGCATTTGGAGAGATGTTTATAATTGTTTGAAAGATTGATTGAATACATCATTGAAAGCTGAAGGCATACATATCCTTGGAGGCCTACTATGTCTTTCTATGTGGCTGCAATAAAAATGTATTTTGTCATGAATTACTCAGAGATTCAGAGTTTTGGTGCTAGGTGCCCAGTGTAGAAAACTCTGTGAGATGTTTGTGTTTATGTGTGCATATTAAAATTTCATAAAACTCCTGTGCTTCCAAGAAGGCAATGTCAAGATTCTCCTTAGTTTTTTCAGAAGATAATCAATAAAAAATTCTTTTTTAATTACAACCATACAGTATACTGGCATGTTTTTAGTTTAAAACTAGAAAAAAATTAACAAATTAAACTTCATCTTATTTTCTTCACTTTGTACGCCACTGTCGCTGAATATTTGTGCATGCACAGTTTATTCAGGCAGATAAAAACAAACTTTATGAATGTATTTGCAAGTCATTGTTGTATTTTCAGGTTACTGCTATTGCTGGTTGTCAGGAATGGTTAGTTCTTCTTGTTGAAGTTGTCATGTTTTTGTATTGTTTTAGAATAGAAATTGTAGTCAGGAAACTATAACTTTTTGCAAGAATTTCAATGAGTTTAATATTTATAACAGTAGTGAAAACGTGAAAGAGGCAATGAAAGTTGGTGATGGGGATTCTGTTAAAAAGAATGTTAACTTGTAATTTACTTATCACTTTTTGGCTCATTGAAACAAGCCTTTCTACTGCAAAAATTTCAATGACATCCATATTTCTAATAGTGGCAGCAATGCAGAAGAAGCAATGGCAGTTGGTGATTCTGTTGGAAAGACTATTAACTTGTAATTTCTATTTTTTTTCTTGTTATTAGTTATTGTCTATAAAAAAACAGCACAAAAACAAAACAAACGTCTGTCCCCTTCTTCTAGTTTTCTTCTTTAATTTAATTATTTTATAGTGACTCAGTATTGGCAGACAATGCTGTTGCTTCTTCATTAAGAAATGACCAGTATGGAATGACATTTAGTGGAATGGGAACGATTTGCGCCGTCATAGAAAGGACTGTTGAGAGGAATGGGAACGATTTGCACCATCATTAGAATGACTTTTAGAGGCATGGAAACGATTCGCATCGTCAATGGAATGACTTTTACAGGAATGGGAACGATTTACACCGTCCTAGAAATGACTTTCGCAGTCATGGGAACGATTTGCACCATCATTAGAATCACTTTTACAGGCATGGGAACGATTTGCACCGTCATAGGAATGACTTTTGCTGTTATGGGAACGATTTGCACCATCATTAGAATGACTTGTAGAGGCATGGGAACGATTTGCATCATCATTGGAATGACTTTGGCAGGCATGGGAACGGTTTGTACCGTCATTGAAATGACTTTTAGAGGCATGGAAACGATTTGCACCATCATTGGAATGACTTTGGCAGGCATGGGAACGGTTTGTACCGTCATAGGAATCACTTTTAGAGGCATGGGAACGATTTGCACCTCTATTGGAATGACTTTCGCAGGCATGGGAACGATTTGCACCATCATTAGAATCACTTTTACAGGCATGGGAACGATTTGCACCGTCATAGTAATGACTTTTGCTGTTATGGGAACGATTTGCACCATCATTAGAATGACTTGTAGAGGCATGGGAACGATTTGCACCATCATTGGAATGACTTTGGCAGGCATGGGAACGGTTTGTACCGTCATAGGAATCACTTTTAGAGGCATGGGAACGATTTGCACCTCTATTGGAATGACTTTCGCAGTCATGGGAACGATTTGCACCATCATTAGAATCACTTTTACAGGCATGGGAACGATTTGCACCGTCATAGGAATGACTTTTGCTGTTATGGGAACGATTTGCACCATCATTAGAATGACTTGTAGAGGCATGGGAACGATTTGCATCATCATTGGAATGACTTTGGCAGGCATGGGAACGGTTTGTACCGTCATTGAAATGACTTTTAGAGGCATGGAAACGATTTGCACCATGATTGGAATGACTTTGGCAGGCATGGGAACGATTTGCACCTCTATTGGAATGACTTTCGCAGTCATGGGAACGATTTGCACCATCATTAGAATCACTTTTACAGGCATGGGAACGATTTGCACCGTCATAGGAATGACTTTTTCTGTTATGGGAACGATTTGCACCATCATTAGAATGACTTGTTGAGGCATGGGAACGATTTGCATCATCATTGGAATGACTTTGGCAGGCATGGGAACGGTTTGTACCGTCATTGAAATGACTTTTAGAGGCATGGAAACGATTTGCACCATCATTGGAATGACTTTGGCAGGCATGGGAACGGTTTGTACCGTCATAGGAATCACTTTTAGAGGCATGGGAACGATTTGCACCTCTATTGGAATGACTTTCGCAGGCATGGGAACGATTTGCACCATCATTAGAATCACTTTTACAGGCATGGGAACGATTTGCACCGTCATAGTAATGACTTTTGCTGTTATGGGAACGATTTGCACTATCATTAGAATGACTTGTAGAGGCATGGGAACGATTTGCGCCATCATTGGAATGACCTTTAGAGGCATGGAAACGATTTGCACCATCATTGGAATGACTTTGGCAGGCATGGGAACGGTTTGCACCTCTATTGGAATTCCTTTCGCAGGCATGGGAACGATTTGCACCATCATAGGAATGACTTTTCAAGGCATGGGAACGATTTGCACCATCATTGGAATGACTTTTAGAGGCATGGACACGATTTGCACCGTCATAGGAATGACTTTTGCTGTTATGGGAACGATTTGCACCATCGTTAGAATGACTTGTAGAGCCATGGGAACGATTTGCATCATCATTGGAATGACTTTTAGAGGCATGGAAACGATTTGCACCTCTATTGGAATGACTTTCGCAGGCATGGGAGCGATTTGCACCATCATTAGAATCACTTTTACAGGCATGGGAACGATTTGCACCGTCATTGGAGTGACTTTTAGAGGCGTGAGAACGATTTGCACCGTCATAGAAATGATATTTAGAGGCTTGGGAACAATTTGCACCATCATTGGAATGACTTTTCGAGGCATGGGAACGATTTGCACCGTCATAGGATTGACTTTTCGAAAGATTGGAACGATTTGCACCGTCAGTGAAATAACCTTTAGGGGAATGACTTTTAGATCTTACTTGACCTTCAAAAAATAATGACCTGGGTATTAGTATTTTTAACACTGTCAATATATAGTTCCAGCGGAGCTCCAGTTGCGAAAAGTTCGAAAACCAGATTAGAAATATTAATGTAAAAAATGGTTTTTACCAATTCCAGCGAAAAGCTTTCTTGGACAGATGATTAAGAAGTGACATTGTTACGTTACGCATAGTTATAGTGCTGTTGAAATTATTCAATTTTTAATTATAGTATAATTACAGTACAAGTTTAAGTTAATAATGTAGTTTATAGGATAGCAAAATCTATTCTTTACTACTGTTGCTAATTTTGCGAATTTACCGTATTTGATCACTTCACATACAAAAGATTTTTCAAAGTTATATAAGTTATAGTTAAGTTATATAAAGATGTTAACTGTTCCATGTGGAATGATAATATTGGAACCAAACTGTGGAAATATCGTGTTAAAATGATATGAAATTGATGTTTCCATCATGTTTCCAGAGAAAGATTTTGGGAAAGGCAGGAGGAGGACTTCCAAATGCTAGTCACCCCTGACCAAGTGAACTTGTATATGCAGTCGCAAAATGCGTTATTGGCTGAAAAGCTTTTAGAGGAATTTGAATCAGGCCAGTTTAAAGACATTACGCAAAATGAATACTGTGCTGTTCGTGATCATTTGGTGTGCCTTCTTCATTTTAGCCATGGTCACAGATCTGGCGTTTCGGCTAACATGCTCTTAAAGGAGTTTGAGTCTGCGAATAAATGCCAGGAGCAATATGTGACACGAGTACGGCACCACAAAACGTTTTATTCGCAAGGTCATGCTATAATATCGCTACCAGAAAAGCATTACCACTGGTTCAAGTTATACCAAAATAACTTTCGTTCTCAAACCAACAGTGTTAGTGAATCGTTTTTTGTTTCCTAGAATGGGAACAACTTGACATCCGGTGACATGAGTAAACGAATTCATGCACTGTTTATGAAGGCTGGGGTTTTTGAAGGACGAGATATACCTAAAAACCTATCGCTGAATATCATTCGAAAAAGCACCACAACTGGAATTCGTGATGCTGGCCTTGGTCATCATCAACAAGTGGCAGACACCATGGCACACAGTTTAAAAACCGCAGAAGTAAGTTATCACATCCGTGAAAGGCAACAAACTGCTGGTGTTGGTGCAAATATTGTGAGACAATATTATAACATCCGTAGCACTCCAACAAAACGTGAAAACGAGACCAAACTTGTACCTGTATCTCCGAAATACAAATAGGAGCACTGAGCAAGAAAGGAAAATACGTAGTATTTTTGCACTTGAAATTGGCAAATGTGCCGTTTCTGTACAGCGTGTCCGTGAATTACAGCGTTACTGGAAAGATCTTGGCGATGTATCCGAAAAACAAATGGTTGATAAAGTTCGGTCGATCATAAATTGTTCGCCAAAAAAAAGTTATGTAAGTCAACAACTAGCGTGCTTATGAAGAAGACGTTGTGGAAGCAAGGGTCGCCTGCAACTACATCTAATCATTGTTCACATTAAATAAATTACATTTTATGTTATATCTGTTATCTCAATTGGATGTTTTTCTTTAGTTTAAAGGAGAAACAAGGAAAAGGAAAAGACTATTCAGTCGACAAGAAGAAAACGTTATTCAAAGAAAATGCCATCATCTGGTTGTAAATGGTGGTATAACCCTGGAGAATGTGAACGAGGCGTTAGATGGCGAAGATATACTAGAAAAGTACACTTTTCAACAAATTCGTACGAAAATTCAATATGAACGATCGAAAGTGAGTATAACTATAACTTATGTTTGTTCCATACTTTTGTCATTTTAACACAGATTGAAGGCAAATTTCAGTTGTTAACCTTTTAGTTTGATATATTTAGATGATGCTTGCAATTAAAGTTTGCGATGTTGTTTTGCATATATCTTATGCAGTATGTTATGTAGTAGTTTATAAGACTTCACAGTTTTTGTGTAGCTTCACCGTTTATGTGTAACATTTTGTCAGTTTTTGTTCTCTTCGTGTAGCTTTGATAAAATTTGAAAGTAGTGGTAATAGGCCTGATGACATAAAAAGCTATTCAGCATACCAAAGCTGCAGTAGTAGTAGTTTAAAACAACTGCAGGTTGAATGAACTTCGTAAATAGCACTCATTGAGCTTAATTCAACGTTTGTTGTAGATATTGGGTTTTGTTATGGTGTGCAAGCAGAAATGAGCAAGGAATATGTCTACGTGATAACTTCAGGCCATCCAATTTTTCGGTGAAAATTCTTGCAGATTCTTCAACAGTTTGAAAAAATAATACAAACTTAATTGTTCACCATGAAAATTTGATGGTCTGAAATTGTTTGAAGTTGTTTGATTGTTAGTATTGGAAAATAAAAACAAAGTTATCTGAGAATATAGTAGAATATTGTAGTAGTGTTTCAAAATGATAACATCTGTTATATATCGTTCGAAAATGTTTAAAGAAATTTCCGAAAACAGGATTCTTGTAATTTATAATTATGTTCCCACTTCCGAGTTCATTTATGATATGTTTGTATCGAGACAAGGTTGCTGGTTCAAGTCCAGTTTCTCTTTCACAAGAGAATAGCTCAATGAAGAGCATGAATTCGATACAGCGTACTGTAGCATATTATAAGGCGTATTATAAAATATTATAAAGTGTTATAAAATCATTTGCCTTCTTTTGAAGACCAGTGTGCGGTCAGTTAGTAGTATCAAATAGAGAGTTTCAAACAGTGAGTTCATTTAGTAACTATGAGTATCGACTACGAACCAGACTCAATGCAATTGTTTGGATCAGACTACTACACCATCAGCTTATGAATAAGAAAAAATAAGGACCTCTTCAAAACTGTTTTTAAAAGTACAATGGAATCTTTATAAAGCGGACACTATATAAGGCGGACACCTCTTTGAGACGGACAGTTTATCTAGGAACGGATGGATTTAAAGTCAAAGTCTCTGTAAAGTGGACAATTATAAAGCGGACACTTCTTTCGGCTCTCAAATAAACTTTTGGCCTATAAAAAATGTCTCTAAAGCGGACACAGATACAAAAGCAATTTTTCAAGTAAAATAACTTATATTTTCTTGGAATACTTTTTTTACTCTCTTGTCGATACTTCGAATAACTTTTTTCACAGCATTTTCTGCCCACTGAATGGCTTTGGCAGGTCCAAGAAATTTGAAATTCACAGGAATCTCGAGTCCGTAGCCAGCGCCATGATTTTTTTGGTTTCAAGTATAGTAGCATTTGACTTTATCTTTAGAATAAAAACGTTGCATTAAACGTTTCCTTCTTTGCCCTATGAAACTTGTTAACTTTACAAACCATATTAGAGAGCCATTCTCGATTTATTATTAATGTTCATATGGAATGTCTATAAAGTGGACATCTCCCTAACGCGGACACTTTTTTCAATTCCCAATGGTGTCCGCTTTATAGAGATTCCACTTTATCTATACATTAGTTCGTTAACGGATGATATCTCAATTTATGGTTAAAATTTTGTCGTTGCGACCTGAGAAGTCAAGGCAATATTTTGCCAATCCGTTGTATCCGCTCAATAGCATCCTATAATGCGCGATCAACTATTTATTTTTAGGTTTATTTTGCATGTACTCGGAGAGCGTTCCTGCTTCTGTTCACTGTTTTTGCTTCCCTCAATCGAGTCCTTCCTTTTAATATGTAGTAATTAATGAGCACCTCGCTCGAAAAAACCATCCTGGCTCCCCGTAATCGAGATCTAACAAGGGGATCATACACGTATGGATTTCTTAAATGACAAGGTGGAAAGGAGTATTGTTGATGAAGCTGCTATTAGTCTTTAAGAAATACAATCTTGAAAATAAATCTTGAAAAAATGCTTGACGTCATTCGTAGCGACAGTTGAACCGTTAAATCAAATAAGTCTTCCATATCTGTTCGTTTTCTTTGCTGATTTTGAATTGCGAACTTTTAAGGAAAGATGAGTTGTTGCTTGAATTTTCTAAGGGGTCATTATTTTCTACCACATGCTACACTGTCTAAATAAAAATATATTTTTTAAATATGGAGGCATTTTTGTCTTTTGAAGCAAACCGGATCAAAATTCGAAGCATGATAACCGCCATTTTGTTTCTTCTAATGCAGCAATTTCCAACAAAACTGAATGCCATAGCCACGTTATTTCCCAACTAATAACTCATCATGGTTCATACTTGCGATAGAAGTTTTACATCTCTTCGAGGACTTAATACACTTGCAACATGTTCCCACAATAAAAGGCACATTGCATTACCAATACACACAATACAACAGACACAACTACAGTCACAATTTTGATTTGAACCTCCTCAAGAAAGTTTGTAATGTCGTAGAAATCGAACCTAGACTCCAGGAAATAGAAAATGACGATGTTCGGTTGGACAGAACACGAGGTTTCTTGAGGCCCCGGCAATCAGCGTTTTTCGATGCCAGAGTTACTGATACTAACGCAAACGGTCAGATGAACGTTCCACTGAAAGCAATTTACAGGAAGAATGAAGAGAAAAAGAAGCGAAAATATGGAGAACGCGTGATAAACAACATGTCTGGAGGAAGAAGTGCCGAGTTTGCTGTTTATCACAAATTCTTTGCGAAGAAGATGGCGTTTAACTCAGGTCATAGGTATGATCAAGTGATTGCTTGGATGCGTTTCAAACTGCCCTTCATCATTACTCCATCGGCTCTGCTCATTTAGGGTGAACACTTAATTAAGTGAAGAATTAATTGACCCAGTATGTGTTCATGCCATGCTTTGAAATTCTGCTTTTTGGATATCTTGTGGAAGAGGATATAAATATCTGCTAAGTTTCTGTCAAGTGTTCCCTTGTTTTACATCGTTTTTGCGTCTTTCCAAATTTTGCTATAATTATGCTCTCCTCCTTACCACATTCAATGTTTGTACAAATCACGGAACGTACTTTATGAGACAACATTTTGTTTGTATAATCTTGTAGAAACATTTTGATAAATGCCCACAGCAAGAAAAAAGAGCCCTGAAACCTTCGATCCGAATTGCTTATTAAAGCATGTGTGACTGATACCTAGTCAGCAGTTTGCTGCAAATCGCTTATTTCACACCCGATTAAGGCTACTTTATGTACTTGTGATAAACGTCTGAGAAAACTCAGTGAAATCTCTTCTGAAAATGTTCGAAAGAACCGGGCAAACCAAGATAAATTTAAGTGCAGCTTCTTTTTCTGAAAAATTTATTCTCCTACAAATTCAAGAAATGTTTTGCTAACAAATTCGTAGATTTGTTAGTAATTACATAAATAGCTATTGTAAGATAAACCGGTTCCTGGTATCATCAGGGTATTCGCGCATGGTTGCGCTTTTAATGCCATCCGTACCACTGTTATGATCTCCGAATTCGTCTTCTGAATTAACCGACATTGGTTTTGAGTCCTGTTGAAATACGCAAGACGTTCTGTGAAGAGGTAACCCCTTGTATGTCTTATGATATAAAAGACCCTACGTTCACTCACGCTTTTCTCTGTGACGTGAATCAGTGACTTTACCATTCTAAGTGACAGTGAGAAATGCTTCGAATTAATTTTTTTTTTAATCACTCACCCCACTCAAGGGCAAAGCCACTACAAGGAGTGGGGCTACATATTCCGGATGTTCATCATAGCGTTAATCTCCCCGACTAGCCTTCATTTCCCCCGAAATACATCAGGGAATCGAGCTAGTTGCAGTACCTCCAGGAGTCATGACTTTTTCAACACCCGACCTCAGTGGGGTTTGAACCCTCAATATTGGGTTCCTAAAGGCCGATTTCCATTCAGCAAAATATCCGTGCTGAGTAACGTAGAACGCATGCGCATTGGCTATTTCGTAAGTCCGCTCAGCGATCAAAAATAAAGTTACAAAATTTTAACTTTTTTTAAGCCCGCCGACGTCCGCTGATAATTTCAACCAATCGTGTCTTTTGATTTCCATTTGCAGCTGTTTGGCCGCTCGGAAAATTCTACGTCCGCGCGGGCATAAGCGTTGAATGGAAATCGGCCTTAAGCTCAATGCTTTAACTACTAAGCCACTACTGCTTAGATTTGCAATTTAGTTCAAATGAAATAAAATCTCTTCAGGAGCTATTGGTATCAGCCTGGTTTAATATTATACTCGTCGCATATTTTCTCTAGAACAGCTGCAAGAAAAGACAATTGTTCCTTATAACTCCAAGGAAGCGTAGTGTCGAGATCTGATACAAAAAAATGAAAACGGTTAAAGATTTGTTAATTTCTCATCATCGCAGAACACTCGCATTGGACACATTTAGCAGATGGTAGCAACATTTGCATGATATAAAGAGGATAGAATTTGTCATTTTTTTAATTATTTCTCAAGGTTCCTATACAACATATAGCATAAAGTTGGCGGAAAGAGTGGTCATGTTCTTCCTGTTCGTTACAATAGTTATCTCTGCTGAAGGGTTCTGTTTAACGAATGCTGATTCACTGCTCAAGGAAAAGTCAAGAGGAGACACTGTCCTTGACTGACCACCCAGATGAAACAAGAGCTTGCTAAAAAAGACCAGTTTTTAAGAAAACCCCGTAAAACTAAGAAAGAATTCTATTGCGCTAGTTGCCACAAACAGCGCAACAACAAAATGTTTTGAAAATCGACAACCGATACACTACAATGAAGATAACCCAAGCGTCTTCAGAAAGCAATCAATAGTGTTTAAAACTGTAAAGACCAACCTAAATTATAAGTGTCAGCTTTTGTGGCAAGTTTGCAATAGTAAAAGGGTTTAATCATCAAAACTACTTCGAGTTTGAAATCCTTAATCCATGACCTGTATTAGGGCTTTAACTCCGATGATTATTAAGAAAATAGTCAGTCATAGTTTTCATTTTAAATCCATACCTTCCCTTTGTCATCACAAAGCTAACTACGACAAGACAATTGGTATACACTCCTTACCGTCAAAGTTATTAAGATGATATCGTCTCTCAGATGAAATTTTCAGTATAGATCAGTCATCAACCGCACCTAATGAATGGACAGTCGCTATTTTCATGTCCTTTTAAACCTACAAATCCAGCGTAATTTACAAGTACAGGCCAATTTCTGTTCTTCCAGTTTTTGCAAAACTGTACGGAAAACTGCTACGAGTCAACTAAAATCATAATCTTTCTACCAATTTGGCTTTTGATAAAATTCGTCAATTGAAAGAGGAAAGAGGACTTTTCGATAGGAGCTGTATTTATTGGTACCCGCCTTAACAAACTCCAATCGTTCGGAATAAACTACAGATTATTGTTCAATAACCAATTGTTTGTAGTCATGGGTGTTTTATTACTATCACAACCTGTCACTATTAGTGCCCCTCAAGGATCTGTGTTAGGTCCGTTTTTGTTTTATTTCATTTTAATGATGTTAGGGATTGTTCACAAATGACTTCAACCATTTTTTCAAGATTTTTGATTTCAAGGTAATGCCCGCTAGAGGTGCAAAGGTGTCCTCTTGGCACCCCTTGCTCCTGTTTATTTTCCCCTTCCATCTTATTCCCCCTTGTTCCTCCTTAATCCCCGTTATTCCCCTTCTAAAATAGAAAAGCTTATGAACATAACAGAGGCTTGAAGACACCTAAGTAAGTAACTGAGGTGTAGCAAGACCACTTGCTTATGGAAGGGTCAGAAAGTGGAATTAGACGTAACCGGGTGATTTAAATGTTCTAGGGGCTAAAAATTGAAAAGGCATTTATTATATATTTTTTTTTTTCACTATTACATTTTCTTAATATTTCTTCAGAAGTATGATATGTTTTGAGTCTTTCAACAACAGGTTATGGTTTTCCTTCCTTTTTAAGAAGATCAGCTTAGCCATCAGTCCTGTGCAGTTAGTTATACGCGCGAAATGAAATGGCCTATTTGGCAAGCATCTAATAAACTTTTCAAGCATCATCGATCTTCTTCACTTAATTTAAACTTTGTGTAAATCTCTCCATTATTGGTTAACAGACCTTTACGAAACTTGAAGAACATCCTGACCTATCAACTGTTATTCGAAAAGAAACTTGTTCCCCTTTAGTTAGTATTGATGTAGTCACACCTAGTAAAGAACTGTTTACAAATTAAACACAGATAATTCTTGTATGTTAAATTAAGTTTAACTTCTTTGCTCTGATCATCAGAGTACTCGGTTTTCGTGATGGATGAAAGCTATATTCCGGATCAAATAAAATCGCTGTCCATTTTCCATGGCCATATCTTTTGATACCATAAGACAAAAACGAATCTTCAGTAAGCTGAAAATGCAACCTTGCTCTGTTGTTTGATACCTTTATCCTTCAGTTCTGCTGCAGCGGATAAGCGGATAAGTTCTTGAATAAGTTCTCGTATAAAGCAATGTTAAGACAGGATGATGATTACTCGTACATTCTTTTACCATGGTTACTAGCTTTTCCATACACTGTTGACCCTGACGAGCTACTTCGTTTTTGATAATGTATTGATAATGTATTCTAGCTACGTGTCATGTATGCTTTTGATCACGTGATAAAGCCGCTTGTTTACGTTCGTTGAGTGTACCCACAGTTTCCGTTTCGATAATCTGCCTGTATCGTGTTGGGTTTATATACTTTCCAATTCATATACTTTAATAGTTTGGCTGTTATTTGTGCCGCTTGACACAAACTTTTACCTCCTTAACCTGGACTTTTTGAAACAGTTTTCCAACAGTACAAGTTTTTACCAACATCGGCGTTGAAAAAGTGCAGCCTCGTTTTCGTTTACTTTGAGTCTTTGCTCATGGACACCCACTAAAACTTAGACAGGAATACATCACTGTCCTGGAATGGTACGCGGACATCTCAGACCGCAACACATCTTTACGTGACATAACTCAAATATTGGTACAACAGATTGGGAGAATATGTACCAGGCACAACATCTGACCATGATGGGTGAGAACAAATTTATAATTCTATAATGGCGTCCATCGTATCAGTCAACATCAACGGCCTGAATGGCAAACCGAAGAGACCTGCTCTCACGTTGTTTCGACATTCGGCCAATGATGTTCTTCTTATACAGGAAACACATTCAACAACACAAACCTCCACCTGCTGGGCAGAAAAGCGGAAACCATACGGCCAGTTCGTATCTCTAACCGTGTCACTCTCTAACCGTGAGGCTGGAGTGGCAATACTCACTAAACAAAAAGTTCAACTAACGCGCTCATTTGCTTCCGACGCGGCGGGGCATTACATCGGAGCCGAAATCGTGTGTGATGGCGTACACTACGCAATCATGTTCATTTACGCTCCAACTCGACCTCATGCTAGAGGAACTTTCTTCACCTCTTTAGATCAACTTTTCCCGCCGGACCTTCCAATTGTGCTAGGAGGTGATTTCAACATGGTCGGGCACCTTAACCTTGACCGTCAAGGTGGAACTAAGTCATCCCTACACACGGAAGGATCTGGGGAACTCAACACACTTCTCGGACAGTTAAGGCTGCTTGACACCTGGCGCAAATTACATCCGCGCCAGGAGGGCTTTACATGGCACAACCCTATGGAGACAGTACGGTCCAGAATAGATAGAATATATCTATCTAAAAACACCAGATGGACACAAGCATCAATCATCAAACATCAAATGAGCGACCACCACATGATGAATGTCAGGTTGGTCAACACAACCGAAAAAAGGGGACCGGATACATGGAAGTAAAACACTTGAGTACTCGGAAACCCAAACTATGACAAGCAAATAGGGCAATTCTGGATCGCAACAACAGGACTTCGACAGCATGCTCTCATAGTGGGAAGTAGGCAAATCTCACGTTAAGAGCATATCAATTGACATATGCACCACCATAAAAAAAGAAATAAGGAAAAAGCCCCACAACCAGGTTGCCGTCCAATCAGAGATCATTGCTCTGAAGAACATCTTAAACTCCGGAGCACGGACAAGATGTCGGCTCACTACAATCGAAGAAGGCGAAACACCATCCAGAGCCTTCTTCGCGGCGGAGAGCTCTCAACAAAAAAAGACAATAACATCCCTGAAAAACCGAAATCGACGCCATCCTTGAAGCAACCAGAAAATTCTACCTAGAGCTTTTCGCCAACCAACCAACATCTCAACTGGCCGACATTTTGGAAAAAAATCCCAAAACGACTGGAGGGAGACACTCAACACCTTAATTCCCCCCTCACCCAGGAAGAACTCAAGCAAGCACTTGACGAAATGGAGAACTCCAAATCTCCAGGTCCAGATGGCTTGCCTATGGAATTCTATGCCCACTTCTGGGACATCCTGGGTAAGGACCTCACAAAAACCCTCAACAATGCAGTATTCGACCAAAGGAACCCGAGCAAATCCTCCAAAATGGCAATCATAACCATGCTCCCTAAGAAGGGAGACCTCAAGAATTGGCGGCCAATATCACTTCTCAATGTAGACTATAAACTCCTATCAAAATCACTAGCCAACAGAATTCCACCAACCCTCCAGTCCGTAATAAGTGAAAACCAAACATGTTCCGTGCCCGGAAGGGAAATTTTCCATAACCTCTTCCTCATTAGAGATGTAATCCAAACCGCTAGAACCAAAGGACAAAAGGCTTTCCTACTTTCATTTGACCAGGAGAAAGCCTTCGACAGAGTTGACAGCAGATTCCTGCTTAAAACACTTTAAGCGTTTGGATACCTTGAGGACTTTGTCGAAACCTTAGCGCTCCTCCTGACCAACACATCCGCATGCACAACCAATAACTGCTTTGTCTCTGCCTCGTTCCCACAACAAAGAGGCGTCAGAAAAGGAGACCCCATGTCCTTGCCCCTCTATGTAATACAGGCAGAAGTTCCTGCAATCATCTTAGAGAAAAATGAAAAAATCACTGGCCTGAAGATCCCGGGGAGAGCTAAGCCACTCCTACTATCCCAGCATGCGGATGACACCACAACACTCCTGACCGATCCCAACCAAATACCACACATAATTCAAACTTTCAAAAACTACGGTCAGACCACGCAGGCCAAACTAAACATATCCAAAACCCAGTACTTTGCCTTTGGTTCTTTCTCAGACCAACCATTCGATCTCCCAAACGGTATGGAGTGGACAAAGGAAATCAAAATCCTGGGTGTACTTTTTACCAATGATGGGAAAGGGGCGTCGACCAAGGCCGTAACCTCATGTGAGGCAAATCTGAAGTCCATTCAGTATAGACACCTCTCCATCAAAGGAAAAGTCACCCTGCTGAATGACTAATCCACCTCTATACCGTCTTTCCACCACCATTATGGATAACCAAAAAGATCAACTCCCTTATCCAGACAATCCTGTTCAAGACGGCAACTTTTCCTCTACCCTTCCACATGCACTCTCTGCCTAGAGCACAGGGAGGTCTTGGGATTCTGCATCCCCAAAGACAGTCCCTGGCTATAGCAATAAAGAGAGTGCATAACCTCTCCAAATCTAATCAGCCCTGGTATTCCATTGGACCCTATCTCGTGTGCCACACGTTCTCCAGAATCTCACCTGAGTGGAGAGCGTCCATGGATAATACCAACCCCAAATCAATGGATAGTACCAACCTACTACCCTAAAACAGAAGCAGTGGTTAAAACAATGCCAGTCGAGAAACCTCCCACGGTCAAAAATATCTCCGCCGCTCTCCTCTCTCCATCGCAAAAACCCAGAGGAGAGAAGACTACCACCTAAGTCAACTAAGCAATGGTCTAATCTCTTTAGGGGCTGCTAAGTCCCTAGCACATATGACACCCTGCCCAAAGTACTCCATGACATATTGCCAACGAATGTCAAATTTAACAGGTGGAGACTTTACAAGGTAAACACAGCAGTAAACTGTAATGCCTGTAGTCAAGCAGAAGACATTTCGCACGTCTTCCTTGACTGTCCAAAACTTTGTATTATTCTCGAAACCTTTTTGAACCTGATTTCTGCCATCTCAGGGCAGAATGGACTGGTCCCTCATGACCTAATTCTCCTCAATAAGTCTCCTTTCTCACTACTGATCTTTACTATTCTTAATCTTGCAGTAGATGGAATATGGAAACGTAGAAATGCCATCAAATACGATGCACTACCGGTGGACGACACCACAGTGTTGGCTGCTGTCAGACAGGAGTTGACCATTGTGCTCCAAGTGAAGTATTGCCAGGCACTGAGGAAAGGTAAGGTAGCTGACTTTGAAGCTGCCTTTGCACACCCCAGTGTGTTGTCGGTGTGTGGGGATGGGACCCTGTCCTTTCCTTCGTCATTACAAAAGCCAACTACCACAAAATCAAGAGACAAGCGAAACAGTTACAAAACAGCCTCTGTCTCACGCCAAAAGGAGGCAAAAATAAAATATATCAAATAAATCTCCCTAGAAAGATGGCGATGTGTGCCTGGCCTATATTTAACTCAATTAAAACATAAAAACCAACAAACCACCTTAAAAATGACCTTGAACGCCGAGGTATAAATATTGATAATTTTCTCTGTTCTAAGAAGATGTAGATCATCCCCGGAAATCTATTGTTCTTTCGAAGAATTCCTTTGTTCTGTAGAAGAAAAATTCATCTTCGAGAACAGTGAGAAAATTAATTCATTTAAAAACGACAAAATGACGAACCTAAGATTTCTGGCGAACCAATAGGCGTTTTTAAATAATTTCTTCACAGAAAGCTTACAAAATAACCAAAGGTTCTTATAAGCTATAAATCGATTCAAAACAACAAACTTTCAAAAATGCTAAAAATTCCCGTTTCATTATGAAACTTGGCAAGCAAGCTTAAAACGTTAAGAAGAAACACTCTGTGAAGTTTCAAATAAAAAAACACAACACAAATATCAAAACGGCACTATTTAAAAAGCCGTAAAAGCCGTATAAAACTCAACTGTAAAAAGAGGATCGAAAATTCCCGCCAAAACGCAAAACACGGAAAAGAAAATAATAACAGCGTACAGATGCGGAATTCGATCATCTTAACATAAGATAACCAAAATATACACGGGAGTCACCTCAGAATCCGATCAGAACCCAAATCGCAAAGAAAAACAAAACCCGCAATAATTAACTGAAAAGATGCAGCATTGACTACCCACAAAGTAAAACAAAGTGTAATTATCGATGATTTTACACAAAACCGCGAAATGTAAACATCGCCGCCACGTCAGAACAGTTTAAAATAAGTAATCCACAATATACTAAACCACTATACACCAAATAAACTGAACAGACGGGGTAGCGATATAACACAACAAAATGTTAAATTTCGCCTGTTTTATTTATTTATGATTATAGATTCACTGGCCAAGATTCGCCTCATCGCTCTTGATATCACTGACGCTCGTGATCGTAACGTAGGGGATGATCTTTCCAGTAGCTATCTAGACAGTTTTTAAAAGCGTCGAGTGATCCAGCATGAGCAACCTCTTTCGGTAATTCATTCCACGTTTTGATTGAACGGAAATAAAATGAGTTATGTTGTACTCCCCTGTATCCATCTTTACAAAATTTCTCTCCAGTTGAAAGTCGTGTCTTCGTGACGTTACAGTGCGTGGGCGGAATGCAACTACATAGACTTGGTTTATCATAATTGTGATAGTGCTTATACAGTTCGATCATGTCACCACGGAGTCTTCGGAACACTAACGTCGGCAACTGCAGTCGACGCAATCTTTCCTCGTAGGTTAAGTTCTTTAAACCATCAACAGCTCTCGTTGCTTTACGTTGGACGCTTTCCACTTTATTGATACCTTTCCTGAGATATGGTGACCATACAGCTTGGCAGTACTCGAGATGCGGACGTACGAACGTAGTGAACAGCTTTTTGAAGAGGGCCTTCTCTAGAAATGAGAAACTTCTTCGTATTAAGCCCGAAATAGATTTTTGTGTTGATGTGCTCTTCAAACTTGAGTTCCGAATCTGTTATTATGCCAAAATCTTTCTCTTCAAACACATGCTCTAGTTCTACATCATTTAGCCTATGTCGCTCTGTGTGAACAATGTTCTCGAGCTTACCAAGTGTGAGTACATGGCACTTGTCTGGGTGAAACTTAAGTAGCCATTTATGAGACCAATCTATATCAGCTTGTAGTATTTTTGAGTCTTCTCCGCATATAATCTTTCGAAATATCTGCGTTGCAGTTGACCTTCCACGAACGAATCCAAACTGTTTAGGGGACAAGAGGTTTTTTTCAAGTAAATATCTTGTTATACATTTCGCTATGATTGACTCAGTAAGTTTACATCTTACATACAATCGATGTGAGGCTGATTGGGCGATAATTAACTGGTTTGTGTCTGTCTCCCTTCTTGTACATTGCAAAAATGTACAAGGTTTTCTAATCTTGTGGTATGATGCCTTGACTGAGGGACTTTTTAACAATTACGGATATTGGCGATGAGAAAAAAGTAACAAGCTCTTTCAACATACGAGGGTGAATCTCGTCCGGTCCACATGCTTTGTTGACATTTAATTGCTTGATTTCCTTCATTATAATGCTTTCATCAACTTCCCATTCAGTGATTGTGGTGTCTGTGCATTTTTCTAAGAATGGTACATCACCGGGAGGCTCCTCTGAGAAAACGCCCAAGAATTGTCGCTGTAGAAGGTCTGCTTTCTCGTTATCCGCGAATTTCAGTTTTCTTATCTCGTTCGTTAGGTCTTCCAAAGGTGCTGTCCCAGATTTAGTTTTCAACTTGTTACGCACATGAGACCAGAAAGGTTTTGGGTTCGATTTTGCTTTACTTGCTACATTCCGTTCAGATTCACGTCTTAACTTTCGCATCAACGTCTTTACTTTATTTCTCGCTTTCTTGAATTCTTTCCTCTCTTTACCTCCTTTGCTAGTATCAATCCACGTTTGATGTGCAGCTTTCTTTTTGCGAATTTGGAATCTCATTTCCGGTGACACTGGGAAAGTTCCTTTAGTTCTCCAGGCTGGATCAATCGGTACAAATCTGTCACGAAGTTCATGTACTTAGTTTTTAAAAACTTTCCACAGTTCCTCAACGGAATGCCTTTCACTTTCTTCCAGAAAGCTTCCGACCCAGTTTGTAACCTGTAGGTGGTTCCTCGTTACATCATAGTCTGCTTTGTGATAGGCGTAACGCTTTTGAGGTTTTCTATAGTTTGCTATCGTATTTGAATGATAAAACACAGTGATCACTTTTACCCAAGGGTGCAAGATGGTCGACGAGCTAAGAAACTTTTCTTCATTTGTAAAAACCAGATCAATCGTTGACGGCTCATAATTGCGTCTTGCTCTGGTTGGTTTAACACGTGATGATAAAGGAAACTAAATGGCGTACATATACTTTGTATATAATCAATCAGAATACAAAAAAAAAGGTTTACATGTAACTGCATGTCAACCTCCACCGATGAAATAGATGAAGAAGTGACTTCTATGAAATTTAAAGAAAATAGGAATGCAGATGTCTGACTGGGGTTGACTTATACCGTGAAAATTCTCTATAATGGACACCATCGGGAGTGAGAAAAGGTGTTCGCTATAAAGACCTTGTCCATTTTCCTTCTGATTCTTGACAATGTAGATCCATCCAGGCTCAGATACTACATTTTAGCTTAACTGGTTTAGCTGGGACTTATAGATGTACATTAAAAAAGTAAGCATTCATTTCAAATCTTTATCCCTTATTAAGATAGCATGAAAAAACTATATAGAGCGGTTTTCACAAGGCCAAAATTCCATTCGGGAGACAGAATAGGTGTCCGCTATATAGAGGGGTCCGCTATAAGCTGTCCGCTATAAACAGGTTTTGACATAATAGTTTCACTACATGTTCACTTATGTAGCTTCCTTATCATTTTTTGCCCATTCGATTCCGTTGCATGGAAATATCACTGGTAAAGGGGGTGGCAAGAACCTGTGTTTAATTATTTTCAAATATGACGATTCGACGATGCAAGCTGTCGTTACATTTGACAATTTGTAAAAGATATTGTGATTTGCGGACATGGTTGGCTTTCCATTCCTCTGACTGTTGTGACTTTTGGTACATCACTCTTAATAAATTCAGAAATGACAGGATGATCGTTGACAAACAATTTTGATCACAATTCCACAAGAACCCACACATTCAAAAAATTGTAGCTCCAAGTCCGCGTCCGTAGTTTTATTTTTACATATATCTTGGTTTTTCATTTCTTCTACGATTTATTTAATTGTTTTACCCTTACCCTTACGCCACTGACCTTAATAAAGTACCACCACCCATTTATTTACCGTAACGGAGCATAACGAGAAACACGTAAAACCACCCACCCCATTAGCGTTACGTTTCATTGAACAACCCCTTCCCAGTCTTCTGCGAGACGGTATTTATTTTTTTATATTCATGCCACTCTTATCAAGTGAATTAAGGTGAAAACACATTCACAGAACTCGGTAAATCGACCATACTGGTTTCCGTAAACTTTGTGTACTTATACATAAGACTTGGAGCATTGTTCTTGGCATAGAAATTCGAGAAGGCGAGGATTCCCTTTCGCAAAATGTTAACATTTCTTATACTTTCAATGACCTATTTCTTGTTCTTTTTACTTATCTCGAGCTCCCAGTTTCTTTCTTCGTTGTGCATTTTTACACTCACGCCTTTCTAATGTTCTGGACAGATGAAACATTATCAGTTTATTTCGAAAACATTTTGAAGCACTTATGTTCTCTTCACTTTCCAAGGATAACAATAGTTATTAAAACTGACAGAAGTGTTGGATTCTGTTGTCGGTGAAACATTACTGATGGATATCTTGTAAATTATTCAGTTTATAAATGATTCGTCATATTCATGCCCGACTCCACGATGTCTCTTCCACCCGTCTAATTGCAACTAGTAATTGATTTACCGCCAAATACGTATAGTATTGCTCTAAATTGCCAGTATACGGTCAGTAAATGGCTAGTAACCTGCTTTTAAAGCACATTGCAGTACCAAGATTTGACAGTGCAGGGACTCACAGCAGTCCCACTTAAAAGTAACTACTACACGGTAGTTGCATGAATATAAACATCAATGAATTCTGCCGTAAACTTGCCTTTTGGTTGCGTGTGAGTTTGCGTGATGACTTTACTATAAAGATTAAATTCATTCCGATTTTCAAAACAAGTACAAGGTCAGTTTTTGTAAGTCTATTTTAATATTGAGCCCAATTGTTTCTTTTAGTCATTGTCAAGTAGACAATATCAACACAAAGACGGACAAGTCGCATGTAGTGAAAGGTAACAAATAATAGAGGGC
Organism: Turritopsis dohrnii; assembly: GCA_027922465.2. Lineage (NCBI taxonomy): Eukaryota > Metazoa > Cnidaria > Hydrozoa > Anthoathecata > Oceaniidae > Turritopsis > Turritopsis dohrnii. The sequence goes on along the minus strand of BQMF02000355.1, from coordinate 287,441 downwards.
CCTGTAAATATCAGGGAACAATACAGGACTTAGCAATTATCAGGGAAGAATAAAACTACTTTTTCCTTAAAGGGTTACAGTTTTAAGCACCATTTCCAATTTAAATTTTTAAATTTTAAAGAACTTTGTCCGCCATGCAAGATATTATACATTATATCTATGAGCAGATCTTTCCGCGGACGAAAATAACATTAATCCACTTGTAGTGGGGTTTCTATTTGAGGGTGGCTTGTATTTGAAGGCGGGTGCAGTTCAAGAAAATCGGTATAATTTGGCTCGCATAACTAGCTGCACAGTGGTAACAGTTCACTAGAACCTGTACGGGCAAGTAAGTAAAATCAAATAAAAACATTAAGGGCCACGCAAATATGAGGGAACAATTGATGGCAAGGTAATTATGAGGGAACAAAAAAACTATTGTTTCATCAAAGGGTTAAAGTAAAAATCAGTTTTTTTTATGCAGACAGCCAGACATTTGTGATTTAAGGTAGTCCCTGCAAGATAATATAAGAAAAATTTAAAAATACATTTCGCTGCGGCCGATAATAACACAACACCGCAAATCGTTCCTGTTATCCACATTGTAATAATAATAATAATAATAATAATAATAACGAATATATTTCAGCATATCCAAATATGTACATTGGCTCTTCATCTGAATATTGCGTATATGCGTGTGTGTGCATAATGTCAATATAAAATTTTAACGTAAATAAACGTAAATAATTTTTATATTTTTTTATTTTTTTTTTTTTTACATACTTAATGTTCTTGCGAAAGCTTTGTCCTTTAGGAATTTCTTCGTCTCATGTTTAAATTCGTGTAGTGTGGTCGAGTTTCGTGCTGACTTTGGCAAGGCATTGAAGATATTTTCAGCTTCTTGTTGGAATGTAATGGCTTTTCCGTTGCATTTTAACATTATACCAGTGTTCGCAGTATTACTTCTTAATGTGCGTGCGTCTTTTTTGTGTTCTACACCTATGTTTGATGGAGCGTTTAAGTCGTTCATGCCTTTAAAAGCAAGAACAGCAATCGCATATTCGTGTTGTTCGATTACAGGCAGCCAAGACAGATTAATAACATCATGAATGTTCCCGAATTTGTTGTACACAAAACCAGCTGCTGCGTTTTGGACCTTCTGTAGACGTTTTACCAAATATTGCGGTGTTGTACCTAAGTACATTAATTTCTTTTAATTGATTTCTTTCAATCTATTTTAATCAGATCGAACGTTTTTTTTTATTCACTTTATTCATTTAGCACGTGCCTTTTTCTCTCTCCTCCCGTGTGGTCTTTTTAAAAAGAAAAACCATTTCCCCCTTACGTTTGATAGCACCCATGTTAGAGCGCTTAACTTTTTTCAAACAAAAGCTTATAAAAAGTTGAAGTTTCCTCTCTCTATGTTTGAGTGTATTGTTACACTGATAAAAGATTGGTTTTACCAGAGCAGTGGCGGATCTAGAGGTATGTCGAAATTTGTGTAGGAGAGCATTAACATAATTTGTGAATTCAATTTATATTACCAATCGGATTTTTAGAACGCTTTTCTTTTATGGTTAGATTGCTAACACTCTCCTACACAAATTTCGACATACCTCTAGATCCGCCACTGCAGAGGTTGTGACTTCGAATCTGCTTCTGGTTGAACACAAGTTGTACGAGACGTTTATTGATACAGTGATACAGAGCAGGTGGACATGGGCGGCGAGCGCGCCGCCTTGGCGGCTAGTTGCATTGCATTGCCAATCAAACGCAACATTTTTGGGGAAATATCTTGAGAACAGAGACAGAGATAACTGACGTTTTTTAGGGTCCGTGATACGGGTGATGGACTGACGCAACATCTGGGCCTAAATTTTATTTGGTACTGCAGCTATGACGTCATCAAAATCTTTGATCAATGATAACTGTGGAACGGTTGGTCGTAGCTAAACGATCCCATACATTTTTTCGATCACTTTTTGGAGCTCTACAACATGAGTACATTTTCTGTTTCCAATTCCCAAATTGAAATTTTGGTCACGAGGTTCGAAAACAGGAAAGGCGAATTTGACACATCCTTTTCGAAGTTAAACTCGGCAAAAATTTTTACCCGGGCTACTAGTATGTCATACAATATATGGTTGTGTAAAAGCAACCAAAAATAACTTTTCATTACCTTCCATGCTTCTGCCCAAAGGAATGCGCTTTTTGTTAATATGATTTAAGTAAATATCCATCCGATATTGATCTCGATTAAACAAAAATACACAGTAAAAGCGCCATGTAATTTCTTTTGTATTAGTGAGTCCAATGATCGTTTATTATTTCACAGAAAGATAAGACAATACATTTTTTACACATCTATTTACAAAAACAACAACGGACAGAAAGGACAAATCTGATTTGTACATCTTTGTACAAGTCTAGAAAAAGGAAACGTTCTCCTAAATTGACTTAAAGACGCAATTAATAAAACTGTTTCATAGCATCCATCTTAGCTTTTCAATTGCAATCGTAAGTGGAATTTTTGTTTTTAATCGTCAGCTTTATATTATTGGTTACTTGACAGCAGTCAAAACATAGAGGCAAATGGTTGGCTGCTACGGTACGGTAAACTCTTAACGCTAACTATCTATTTTAGGGGTTTGCAAGTGTGAGATTTTTATGTGATTAGTCAAAAACATAGAAAATAGAAATATATGGAAAGAACTATAATAACGACCAGTTTGAACTTTGGTCAGAAAGGAAGGGTAGCTTTTCGATATGTAGTCTAAACAGAACTTTACCATGACACCCTTTACTCTTTGTAAAAGAGTAAAGTTCCACGATCTGTTTCTACACTTAGACTTTTCATGCCCTGCAGATTTAAATTAGAGAGATAATTAGAAAACGTGAAGCATAACATGAGCAAAATGTCTGTTAGTTAATCCATTGATATGGCACATATCCATTTTTTGCGTCATTCCAAAACGAACATTGTTTTTCATGATAATTTTCTGATAAAACATCAACAAACCCATTTCTTTTAAATATGCCAGTTTTCCCTGGGATCCACTTAGTATCAACAGGATGTCCATACTTCATGAAATGCTTAAAATTATCACGAATGGATTTCACAAACTGCAAATCATCCGGAGTTGGGGTATATTTCCACGATTTGGAAAGTTTGAAGTTTAATAATGCAGATAAGTCCCATGAATGAACTGCATACTTTGCAGGAAAGCCCCAGAAATTAATGGGACAACTCGGCATCTCCTCTACGACATATCGATAAACTGTGTGATGGTTACTTGATTTGAAATCTTTAGCCAATGCATTAGAAGGGCAAATAACTCGTACATCAGATGCGATAGTTTCATGCAGATACTCTACTGAATGGTCTCTTGAAATATTACGATAAAGGTCGTCTAGAACCACTGATAAATGTTTACTCGAAAACGTATCAAGTTTCTTTTTCAAAAAACCCCTGTATTGGTGTAAGAGCTTCTTAGTAAAGTCATGGACGGGAAAAGCTCCGATTTCTTGTGCAGTATTTCCAACTAATACTGAAACCTTTTTTAGGTTTCTGTATTTGCGAAACTTTAAGTCCTTCGGGGGCCTCGGAATGACAATCGGGTCAACCACAGCAAGTGCACCATCGAGTAACCCATTTGTTGGAAAATCAAACAAATCGTCCATTGCCCAATTGGGATAGGTATCATATGGTATTGAATTTAAGATTTCGTTAGCAGTTAAATTGTATAAACAACCCTTTCTATCGGCCGCAGTTCCTATAGATTTACACTTGGTTTTATTCAAAAACACGCGGTTTTCATCAGACGCATCAACGTACGATTTGTTAAATTTCGGTGAACCACTCATAGATATCGCTCTATGAAACAATCCGTCCGCCAATGGCGATGCTAACAAACCAAAAACTGATGTTCCACCAGAGCTCTGACCAGCTATTGTGATCAAGTTAGGATCCCCTCCGAAATTCTTAATGTTTTTCTGAATCCATTTAAGAGCTAATATTTGATCCATCAAACCATAATTTCCGTAAGATTCTCCATCTACCCACAACTCTTTTAAAGTCAAAAATCCGAAAGCATTTAAACGATAGTTCACACTCACTGCTACAACATCCATTGAAGCCGCAAACTCACTATCTGGAGTATAACCAACGAAGCTACCATTAAAAGACATCAAGTTTCCACCATGAATATAAAAAAAGACCGGTAAATTCGCTTTTCTTTGTAATGATGGTGTATATATGTTTAAGAACAAACAATCTTCAGACCCATGGTCATCACCGATTTGAACACATTGAGTGCCAAATGTATCAGCATCGTACACACCCTCCCAGCAACCATTTATATCATCACTTAATGGAACAGGAGCTCTCCATCGTAGTTTGCCAACAGGGGGCTTTGCGTAAGGGATACCTTTAAATGTATATGTCGTTTTACCTTTAATAAACTCTTTCCTACCTGCGATAATTCCACATTTTGTTTCTACTTCAGGTTTCACATTTGGACACTTATTGTTGAGTACAAGTAATATACATAAAGAAATGATAACAACTACCATCACAGCAGGAACTTTAACCATCTTCGACATTACTTTTACTCTTTCTAACTTCACCATAGTTCTCTGCAGCGACTTCGCCTACATGTATCTATGAAACCACACCCTTTTTATTTCTTTAATACTTTAACTTACCTCACGTGTCTCATGTCACTTGCGTAGGAAGTGATTTTTTCCCATCATTAGCGCTACAAAAATTATAAACCTAAGCAATTTTAAATTGGTGGTTTTGAAATATGTGTAAACATATAAACATATATTTGTATTAACATGGAATATTACCCCGTTCACACCAGTTTATGCTGAAAATGATCTCGAATTTTATTTTTCTAAAAACGATTATATGCTTTGATGAGAACTATAATGCAAAAATGAGGCATACAAGAAATATAAAAATGTTATTATGTATCGCGACGAAGAGAAATTCATTTCTTTGTTTGCTTAATGCATCGATATAAGAGCATGTTTCAGTAGATGGCTTAATAAGCATGAAACCACAAAAACACGAAACACCGCCTTACTTTCTTTCTGCGGCCCACTTTAAAAACAAAATATTTGTTTGTTTCTTTTCACAATGACGTATTTATCCTTCTTGCTTGTGGTTTCTAACGATTTCATTTTAATGAAACACACTTAAAATTGCCTCGCTATGCAATTTTTTTAAATTTTTGTTTTCGGCTAACGATGAGATAAGAACGATTTCTCTGATCTTCAAAGGAAACCGACAAAATTTCTTCAATGAGAGCACACCTTGAATATGTAAGAATTTATCACATGAAAGGAAAGACGCGTGTTGTAAAAGTAAAAATGACAGGCAAATAAAAAAGTTGAAATTATGGCATTTGAAGTCAAAAAATACCCATGTTTGTTTGACAAGACAGACAGGGAAAAAGATTGTGTTGCAAATGCATGGAAAGAAGTTGCTAACAGGGGCGGATCCAGGGTTAGGTAACTTAGGCAAATGCCTGTCCCAAAATTAGTTAAAAAATGTTTTTCATAAATATGAATATGACATCGAGAACCACATCAGTGGAGAAGAGATATTCCTGCAAATCTAATCCTCCCATGGCGATGGAATCCGCGAGCAATGAACTGCGCGCGCCATGATGTTAAAAATTCCCGTTCTTGATAGCCTGAGTTTACAGCTACCTTTTTCTATTTACCTATTTCTCCCCGAAATTGGCTACTCAAAGTCTCGTTGACAACATAGGCTAGTTGCCTAAGCTCCTCTTAGGCGAAGAAAATTTGCCTAAGGAGCCACGAGTTTACACACTTGAATGAATGAACAGGAAGAAAATTTGCCTAAGGAGCCATGGGTTTACACACTTAAATGAAGAATCACCAAAAATCTGTACAAAAGGACCGTTGGACCTTCGAATTAGACTTTGCTGAAAACGTCGTTGCAGCTTTTAATAGCAATAATGAAGTATTATTAGGGAAGTATTATGAAATTTTAAGTTCACCTACACATTTGTTGAAAACTATTTGTTCAAAATCTTGGAAAGGTAGTTTTTTTCGAGATATAGGCTTACAGTTATGTCTCAGCTACAATATAAGTTTGTTTGTGCTAACTGAACCGAAACCTATTTTTTATTGATTTACGTAAACATTTTTTGCTATCATTTTCTGTTAACCAAAAACACATACTGTAAATGCTATAAAATCATGTTTGAATAACTGAGTTTATGATACACATACTCATCATTATTTTTCAGAGTTGTTTAGTATAAGCAATTTAATTTAATATAGTATTTAATTTACTTCACAGTTGTATAAAGTCATTTATAGGCTATTTTTCTGGACTGTTTTGAATATTTTTTGAGAACAAATGTCTGGTAACGTATGTATTTGTACAGTTCAGTATGAATTTTCTTACTTCGAAATGACTCTCCGGTTTTGAATATAAGAACTTTAAAAAAAGTTGTTTAACAAGCCTCTTGTTTGTACATATTTCATAAATTATTTCCAAGTTTTAAGAAATGTATTTCACTTATTATCTTGCATTCACAATGTATATTTACGATGTAATAAGATAAGATAAATAGTATAATAATAAGATAGTACATAAGTTTTAAAACTTATCATAGCAGATTATGATCCAATCTACCATGGTATAGGTGTTCATTGACATTTAGCCTTTGCATTTGCTCAGCTGGAACTGCTGCTACTTGTGCTACAGCTGTCTGTGGTGATGACCCTCCTTGCTGTTGCTGTGGGGAGCACCTGAGCCTTGTTATCTGTTGTTATATAATATTTCTTAGTCAAATTTTTTTCATTGTTGATCATCTTGACCGGTTTGTGTGATCCAATCTAATGTCGTACAGGTGAATGATTCATTTCAAGTATATATGATTTCATTTTGTACATTGGTGGATTCTTCCTGTTCATGTACAAGCAATCAATAAAACGAAGAAGATAACAGATAAAGTAATTTATTGGTTATTTACTTAACTTCCAATCTAGCAGAAAATATTATTTTGGCTTATATAACTTAGTAAAATACATTCATAAAATACATTCATTTATACTCAATTAGTTTTGTTACGGTAGCAGCGAAGCGAATACCGTATTAAAACACCCTTGGACTACTCCTTCTCCTCCTCCTCCTTCTCCTACTACTACCGACCGAAATGGCAGTTTAGCCAAAGAGAATAATTTGGCTTCCAGGGTCTCTAAAATGACCTCAAATCGATTTCTGGGGATAATTATGGCTAAAAATTTCCATTTTATTAAGTGTGAAATGTTGTGAAAAACGCAAATTGTTCAAGAGAATCTTGGTTATCTTGTGAATGTAAGAAAAAGGAAAATGGTCCAGAAGTGTAATGATACCGCAAGAATTCGACAATGGAAACTATTTCTATAACATTAACACGAATCAGTCAAAGAACATTTAGTACATGCTCGTAAACACATTCATAAAAATTACTGTAATAAACTTTGAAGTCAGTACATCTGGCAAAATGCTAAGTAGATAAATGATGATAGTAGATTGCCTTCCAGACTTTCAAACGGAATTTTCCAGCTTGAGTACATGTTACAAGTCACTAGTTGAAAATCTCCCAAAATGGTTGTAGCGTTTCTCATGTCCAGAAACGAATACGTTTGCTACTTCAACTAAGTCCAAATCATCAGTAACATCTTTATGTGTCGTTAGTATTGCCAATGCGTTGAACCTTTTTTGTGTCATGGTGGTCCGTAGCCATGTTTTCACCCTTCGCATCATCGAAAACGAACGCTCAGCAGTCGCAGTTGTTGCTGCCACTACTAGCAAAAGCTTTTATTTTTAATCTTAATTGCTTCATTTTTTTATTTTGTTTTTTGTTTTTTTTTTTGCTTAGCAAAAAAGTGCCCCCCCCCCCCCCCCCCCCCCCCCCCCCCCCCCACCTTTGGCGTCCAGGAAGCTCTCTTCTTCTTGCAGTTACAAAGATTCATCAAAATTCATCGAACTTAAACCTTTTAAAAGCATTTTACATTTTTTTTTTATATTTTGTACGTGTGTAATTGGTTTGCTTGTCTACAAAAATGTCTTGGATTAAAGTTGGAAACGGTTTTACTTCGTTTCTTATATTTTTAGATGACGTTTGTTTTTTTTTTTCTTTTCGGTCTTACGGCTTTCTTTTTATAAAAAAAACTCTGATAGTTTCGTGTATTGTGCATATTTCTTTTGTTTGTATCAAATAGTTTTCTGGTGGTTTTAGTTAAGCCCTGTTTACACTTTTTCAAATGAAAATTGCCTTAATATAAGCCTAAGAGATAAACAAAGTTCGACAAAGCTTCATGGGGCTTGTAGACTAATTAATTTAGAATCTTTTTATTTTTGTACATTGTGAGTTGAAATGCTGCTACCGTTTTGTGCCATATGGCTCTTGTTTTCTTTATTTCCCTTACCTGTTTGTGCTACAATACCAACCTCGAACCCAGAGTCTCTTGCCTTGAGACCCTGGGTTCGAGGTTGCTACAATACAGGCTTGCATTATAACACTCCTTCAATCATGACAAATGAGTTTGAGTTATTATTTTTGACATTCCGAAAACTTTCTCCAAGTATGTATTGGCTTGGGCGTAAATTGGCGTAAATTTCAACGATTGCGCCCTTGCGTGTGTTTGGCAAAAAAAATTTGCCTAACCCTTAAAAAATCCTAGATCCGCCCCTGGCTAAAGAGTCATTTACCGCATGTTTAACGGTATTTTTGACTGTTTTCCTTTTTCTGATATCTGATTCTGATATTTCAAATCGAACGCAAAAACTGTTTTAAGGTAATTATCAGGAGATTCTTTTAAAATTTATATTTATATTTTGAAAAACTGCGAAAAAGTATAGCAAACAGAAAAATGACGCAAAGAAAGCCAAGAAGTCTTGGTTGTCAAGTCGAGAAAGTGAAAAAACAGACAAGAAACACTCGAGGTCTATAAATTTATTTTCTGACTTGACAAATTTATTTTTATCAGGGAAGGTCGATCAAATGTTCCAACGGCAAAAGACGGTAATTCTGAGGATGAGGGGGAGTTGCACGGTTACACCAGCTTCGAGGGACAATCCCATCAAAACCAAAGCGACAATTGCAATGAAAAAGATGAATCTCAGCAAATGTTCGACATCAACAGAACAAGTTCCTACGCTCCTTTAGTACCTAAGAAAAATAAAGCGCATTTTAAATCGAACAAAACAAAGACCAAGGCTTCAACTGAGCCAACCATCAAAAACCAAGCAGATAAAGAAAAAGGGGCAAAAAACGAATACTTGGAGGAGATAGAACTAAATTTGATACGCGATTTGAGTAAATCGATGAAGCAAGATTCCACTCCCAGAGATCTTCATAGTATAGAAATGTATGGTAGAGCTCTTGCTGCCGATTTGCGAACGTTTTCGGAGCGCAGTTATTTCATGGCTACAAATAAAATTCAAGGGGTGATTTTCAAATACCAAATGAATCAACTCGATCGGAGTGAAGGGGCATCCGGACTAGCAACGAGTGGCGATATTGAAAATTAGCACTTTCTGCAATTAGGGCAAGGCCAAAGACGTTCTAGATTTCCGGCTAATAATGAAGCAAACTTTATGAACAATATCACTAATGGACTTTACACAAGACGGGTTAGAAACTAAACTTTTTCATAACATATTTGAATTTTACCAAAAGACCTTAATAGCACAAGTTGCGCAATAATTTTTCAAAATATGACGATTTTTTTAATAGACATATTTCGACATTTCTTCTGTCATCATCAGTATAAATTAATTACAAGCTGGATCCTAAGAATATATATACGGTGTGTCCACCAGAAAGTGGGCACCTTGTTTAAGACACAACTTTTCGAATTTTCAACAATACAATGCAATTTTATTTTAAAGAATATTAAGTATTTTTTGTTTCCATACGGTTGTTAATTTTGTAATGATCAATAAAACAGACTTTTAATGAGCAATTAACCTTTTGCTTCGTTGAAACAACCGTGTTGGTGGTGTTGCGCTAATTTTGTCACAAACTTTTTCATTGTGTAAACTTATCATTTTTTATTATGATTTAATAATTTCATATTCCCAACGCATTGCCAAAATCTTTATAAGCGAGAAAACAAACTTTTTATGAAATTCATTCAATCATAAGAAGAACGTTTCGTGAGACAAAAAGTTATGTAGCTGTTAGTCAGGCCATAGAAATTCGTTTTAAACAACAGTTTCTGGGTAGAAATCCACCATCAAAAAGCACGATTCAAAGTTTTTAAATCTTTGTAAAAGAGTTTTAGAAATGAAACTTTCATGTTTCAAGCTTGTAAAAACGTAAAGTTTTCCTTGTATAAACACAGCTTTATTACAATATTTTAGCTTTTTTGATTTTCCATGCTACTCGAGTCGTTATCTGAAAAGATCAATATAAACTTAATCTTATTTTATACCCCCAAAAGAAGGAATGTTTTATGTCATTCAGATGTAATTAAGTTGATTAGTGTATATGTGAAATGAAGTTTCCCATAGTGTCATATATATACAGTTTTGCAGTGCCCTAAGGTGTATATGTAATCTGAAATGTAATATTATTTTGTAAAAATCATTCAACCTTTCCTAAAGTTTGATAAAGAAACTTTTTAAAAAGATCATGAATGTCAACTTAGATCAAGAATGTAAGTGCATGCCATATTGTTAATGAAACTAAAACAAAGCCTGTATTTATACAGGGTGGCCCAAAAAAAAGCCTACCCTGGTTTAAATAGCTAATTCAGCCAAAAATATTTACATTGAAATTTTGATTCTTATACCATTCGAAAGAAAATTTTATAAGCTTTCTAAAAATACATGATACGTATCTTCAGCATTATTACTTTGCGAGAAAATCAAATTTTTATCTTTCACTCAAAGTAATTAAGATTTAAAGATCAATTAAAACACTTTCAAAATAGAAATTAATGATACGTTAAATTACAAAGTAATAAACACAAATTACAAAGTAATGAAAAGGACAATGAAATATGACGTGTCCATCAAATGTTTTGACTTAAAAAATCAAACAAATGTTTTTGCATGATAAAGAGGTTGAAAATGCAGTTGACAGTGGAGCAACGAGTCTTTGTGGTAACAAAATATCATGAAACAAAAAGCTACATTGCTGTTAGGGAAGCATTCCGCCAACGGTTTCCCGGGCGTGCCGCCTCATGCAAGAAAACGATACACAAGAACATTCAAAGATATCAGCAAAATGGTGCAAGTCTTAACATGAATAAGGGACATTCAGGTCGACGTAGATCTTCTCGCACGCCCCAAAATGTGAATATTGTAAGAAATGCTCTCGTTGCCAATCCTAGAGTAAGTACACGGAGGAATGGAATTCCATTAAGCCGTTCAACTTTTCAGAGGATTGTTCAAAATGATTTAAGGTGGCATCCCTTCAAAATGCATGTCCGGCATGAGCTAAAACAAGGAGATTCTGTGAGAAGAGTCAGATTTTTCCAATGGTTTGAAAATCAATGCCATAACCCAAGGTTTTTGTACAACCTATTGATTGGTGACGAAGCATCATTTGCTTTAAATGGACAGGTAAATAACTATAACGTCCGAATGTATGCAGAAAAAGGTAACCCCCCTGCATTTCAATTTGATGTGTCAAGTGATCGTCGTAAGCTGACAGTATGGGCAGGAATTTGTGGGAACGGAACACTTGTCGGGCCTTACTTTTTTGATGGGAACGTTAATGTAAGCTCCTACTTACAGATGGTTGATACGTTTGCGTTGCGAAATTTGCAGAGATTCTATCCTGTTCTTTTATATTCTGTTTGGTGGGCCCAAGATGGAGCTCCAGCTTACCGTACAAGAAATGTTACCAATCGACTGCGTCAAATTTTTGGCAGAAATGTAATTGCTATTGGGCAGAATACAGAATGGCCTGCACGCTCCCCTGACTTGACCCCGCTTGATTTTTTCCTCTGGGGCTATCTGAAAGACAAAGTTTACCAGACACCTGCAGCAACCCTTGCTGATTTAAGAAGAAGAATTCAAGATGCATGTACACAACTCACACAAACTCCATTTATCCAAAACTCAATAAGAGAAATGAGAAGGAGATCTGTGTTGTGTATTCAAAGAAATGGACACCAGGTAGAAGGACATTACCCTTAGTTTTACTTTTTTATTAGTTTTCTTTGTTGTGTTTATTAATTTGTAATTTAACGTATCATTAATTTCTATTTTGAAAGTGTTTTAATTGATCTTTAAATCTTAATTACTTTGAGTGAAAGATAAAAATTTGATTTTGTCGCAAAGTAATAATGCTGAAGATACGTATCATATATTTTTAGAAAGCTTATAAAATTTTCTTTCGAATGGTATAAGAATCAAAATTTCAATGTAAATATTTTTGGCTGAATTAGCTATTTAAACCAGGGTAGGCTTTTTTTTGGGCCACCCTGTATATATGTTGAATTTAGTCTATAAATTGATTTTTTACTTCTTTAATCGATAGTGCTCAATATCAATGATAGAGAGGAATGTATAAGTCATTATAAGTTATTATGTATATACTAATGAAAAAAATTAATATGGTAAAAAAAAAAAAAAAAAAAAAAAAAAAACTATCTTATTATACTAATTCGCAATTGTGCATCCCACTTTTATTTTAGAGAGTGACATATCTGATTTTTTTTCACGGTCAAATCCTTCTTATTTTTTCCCTTTTTGTCGTAAAACCACGTAGATGCGAGAACACTTTTTTTGATTTTCCGCGATTAGTATATGCTCCTCCGTTTTGTTATTTTTGGTTTGCGCAGTGGAAATCAGCCGAAAAACGTCTTTGGAGGAGTGCGAGCAATGCAATCTTCTTCGTTCGAAATTTGTCAACGATCATTTCGTGAGCAAGAAACTTCGCGAAGAAGACGTGTTTCTTTTTGTATACGAATATTTTAATTTAAATTTGATTGTTTTAGGCAGCAAATCGACGAAAGAACTGACGAAGAAACACAGGTTTGTATGCACGAAGGTATTGTTATTATTATAAAACGTTTTATTATCGTGTTTATTGCTAAACTTTTACTCTTATTAATAAAACAACACGGGTAGCAAGTGAGTTAGTTATTTGTTTACAATGAAAAATCATATTTAGATATACAGAAGAAGTGCAGTGAAGTTTTTAAAAGATAAGCTGCAGAAAGATCGAACGATTAATAAAAGAACAGGCAGCAGCATGTGTGTAAGTGATTAGTTAGCAGGTAGCACACATGCGTAGGTGAGTTTTTGAACAGATGTTTGTTTTTTTTATATATATAGGTTTTTTCAGATGAAAACCAAACGAAGAACGAGTGGAAGAAAGTCGTGCTGATTTTACAAATTTCTTTTTATAGTTATCAAATAGTTATGGGAGTGCAGCAGTACAGAAGTAGTGTAGATGAAGTTGACATTGGTGAAAATGGTTTTACTTTTTTTCGGTGGAAAATTGTTTGGAAAAGATATAAAGTAATATACGTAAGTACATGAGTCAAACGGATTTAATAAATACAGCGTTAAAAGAGAATAAAAACAGAGTTAAAACGATCAGATCATAAAGATGCAGGTCCTACACGAGCAGTTACTGATTTGTTTTGGTAACGAACTGTTCCTTATTTTATTTATTTCAAAATGGCTCCACAGTTATGAAGTTACGAAGAAAGCATTTTATGTCTTTCACTGTATAAAAATGGTAGTGAAATTGCAGTAGAAAACAAATAGAAAGTGTATGTTTACAATCGGAAAGTATGCTGGAAAGTTAATCGAGTGTTATTAATTTGTTTACAGGTGTGAAATATAGAAAGTAAAAGAGTTTAGAAGTGTTTGATAATGGCTACAACAGAACATGATCAATATTGTTGTTTACTATCATGATGATGTGAATTGGTATTGAAAGGTAAAGTTAAAATAGTATCTATTTAGTTAAAACACAGTTAGTATTAGTGGATAAATAAAGGATAAGAGGGATGTTTACTGTTGTGTTTTGAATTTTCCAGCGCAGAGGAGGAGTTTTGAACTGGAAATAAAAAATGACTCCACGAATGTTTTCATATGTTAAAAATTTTTCAGCTATACTAATTCTGTCATTACGTTTGTGTTTTTAATTATTATTTTTAAGGTTAATATATTTTCAAAGTTTCTTTTACTTTGTTTTGTTTTTCTTTAGATTTCCTCATGGCATGATTAGGTTTTTTGTATATGTTTTTTTAATGTTTTCATCTGTTAAGTAGAAATGAAGCACATGATGGGTTATAATGTTGAGAGGGTTACTTAAGAGAAGAATGGATTATGTAATTTAAATGACTGTGCAATGAAACTATCCTACAAAAAATAAGCGTTGTTGGCTGTATTTTTCTTAAGTTTATATTTTATCGCGTTTATGCATATTCTGTGTTATGGTAATCGTTTACGTACTATGCCTAGGTATATAACTTTGGCTGTATGATTTTATTTGTGACTTTTTATCTTCTGTGTAAATTTTTGTTCTTAGTTATTGTTTTTAGGATAAATGCGTACTTGAACTTCCTTTTTTTTTTGTTTTTTGTTTTGTTTTTTTTTATTTTCGGTATTACAATTGAAATATTATTCTTTTAGGCAATAATAAAAAAAGCACAAAGAAATGAAACTCATGGTTTTAATCATGATGTTGATGGTTTTGGGAAGAACAGACTATATAACATTTCAAAAATTCATTAATGGTTGCAGTCCAGTAGTAACTTTGGAACAAAAGAAAAAGTTGGAAGGTATCAATTTGTTTTGAATTAACATTTTGTAATGTTTGGCTTCGTATGTCTGGGTAAACAGTTCTGTGTTATATATTGCCATTTTTTTACATTAAAGTTACTTCTCTTCTGCGTATAAATATATTATTCTGAGCCATGTTGCTATTTGTTTCTGTTTTTAATCTTCTGAATGTAAGAAATGAATTAAAAAATTAATGCCTGTAGAAACTTTTACACGAGTTAAATTTCGCAACACAACGCATACTATGGGTGGCGAGCGACCCCGCCTGGGATGTTTTTGAGTTGCGATTCTATGATTTATTTTTTCGTCATGGGGTACGTACACGGGAATGGTGGATTTGACCTGATGTTTTCGAAGTTAAGTTCGGTAAAAAGTTTTTACCCGGGATACTAGTCTACTTATACTAATTCGCGATCGTGTGCAACACATTTAACTTAGAGAGTGTTGTGTTTTTTCTAAATTTACGGTGAAAATCATCTTAATCGTGGTCATTTTTTCGTTAGACCATTGATAATTGACGATTAGTATAATAGCACGCGGCGTGACGTCAGTTATTTTTGTCGTATCACGGGGGAGCCATTGCATTGCATCCCCAATCGAACGCGACGTTTTTGGGGAAATATCTCGAGAACCAATAGCGATAACTGACGTTTTTTAGGGTCGGCAACACGGGTGATGGGGTAACGCAACATTTGGGCCTAAATTTTATTTGGTACTGCGGCTATGACGTCATCAAAATCTTTGATTGATGATATCTCTCCAACGGTTGGTCGTAGCGAAACGATCCCATACATTTTTTTGATCATCAGTTTTTCGAGCTCTACAACATGGGTACGGTCTCTTTTCGAGATTTGGTACTTTAATTTTTCGTCACCTATTTTCGTGACAACATTTTCGAAATTAAAGTCGTAAAAAACTTTTACGCGAGATACCAGTATATACTAATCCGCAATCGTGCATCCCACTTTTATTTTAGAGAGTGTTGTGTTTTTTCTAAATTTACGGTCAAAATCTTCTTAATCGTGGTCATTTTTTCGTTAGACCATTGATAATTGACGATTAGTATAATAGCACGCGGCGTGACGTCAGTTATTTTTGTCGTATCACGGGGGAGCCATTGCATTGCATCCCCAATCGAACGCGGCGTTTTTGGGGAAATATCTCGAGAACCAATAGGGATAACTGACGTTTTTTGGGGTCCGCGATACGGGTGACGAAGTGATGCAACATTTGGTCCTAAATTTTATTTGGTACTGCGGATATGACGTCATCAAAATCTTTGATCGAGGATATCTCTGCAACGGTTGGTCGTAAGGAAACAATCCCATACATTTTTTTGCTCAGATTTTCAAGCTCTACATCATCAGTATACTTTCCAGTCCCGATTCCGTAATTGAAAATTTCGTCACGGGGTACACACACGGGAACGCGGGATTTCTGCAGATCCTTTTCGAAATAATAGCCGTAAAATACTTTTACGCAAGTCACATCAGTACACTTTCCATTTCCAATTCCGCAATTAAAATTTTCGTCATGGGGTACACACACAGGAACGCGTCTATTTCTGCAGATCCTTTTCGAAATTAAAGTCGTAAAAAACTTTTACGCGAGATACTAGTCTTATTATAATAATCCGCGTTGTGCATCCCACTTTTATTTTAGAGAGTGATATATTTGTTTAATTTTTACGGTCATCGTCCTCTTATGTGCGCGTAAAACCACGTAGAGGCGAGAGACACTTTTTTCACGATCATTCCAAAAGCTTGTGGTATCATTTGACGTCAGTTTATTTAAAATCACGGGGAACCATTACATTGCATCCCCAATCGAACGCGACGTTTTTGGGGAAATATCTAAAGAACCAATAGGGATAACTGACGTTTTTTGGGGTTCACGATACGGGCGATGAGGTGACGCAACATTTGGGTCTAAATATTATTTGGTACTGCGGATATGACGTCATGAAAATCTTTGATCGACGATATCTCTGCAACGGTTGGTCGTAGCGAAACGATCCCATACATTGTTTTGATCAGTTTTTCGAGCTCTACAACATGGGTACACTTTTGAGTTGTGATTCTATGATTTATTTTTTCGTCACGGGGTACGTACACGGGAATGGTGGATTTGACCTAATGTTTTCGAAGTTAAGTTCGGTAAAAAGTTTTTACCCGGGATACTAGTCTACTTATACTAATTTGCAATCGTGTGTAACACATTTAACTTAGAGAGTGTTGTGTTTTTGTTTTTTTAATGGTCAAAATCTTCTTAATCGTGGTCATTAAGCGGCGGTTCGACCACGCAAGACACATTCACGATTAGTATAATAGCACGTGGCATCATTTGACGTCAGATATTTTTATTATCACGGGGAACCATTGCATTGCATCCCCAATCGAACGCGACGTTTTTGGAGAAATATCTCGAGAACCAATGGGGATAACTGACGTTTTTTAGGGTCCGCGATACGGGTGATTGGGTGACACAACATTTGGACCTAAATTTTATTTGGTACTGCGGATATGACGTCATCAAAATCTTTAATCGACGATATCTCTGCAACCGTTGATCGTAGCGAAACAATCCCATACATTTTTTTGATCAGTTTTTCAAGCTCTACAACATGGGTACACTTTCTATATATGATTCCATGGTTTAACTTTTCTTCGCCTATTTTCGACACATCCTTTCCGAAAATAAAGCCGTAAAAAACTTTTACGCGAGATACTAGTCTTATTATAATAATCCGCGATTGTGTGTCACACTTTTATTTTAGAGAGTGTTGTGTTTTTGCTTTTTTAATGGTCAAAATCTTCTTAATCGTGGTCATTTTTTCGTTAGACCATTGATAATTGACGATTAGTATAATAGCACGCGGCGTGACGTCAGTTATTTTTGTCGTATCACGGGGGAGCCATTGCATTGCATCCCCAATCGAACGCGACGTTTTTGGGGAAATATCTCGAGAACCAATAGCGATAACTGACGTTTTTTAGGTTCGGCAATACGGGTGATGGGGTAACGCAACATTTGGGCCTAAATTTTATTTGGTACTGCGGATATGACGTCATCAAAATCTTTGATTGATGATATCTCTCCAACGGTTGGTGGTAGCGAAACGATCCCATACATTTTTTTGATCAGTTTTTCGAGCTCTACGACATGGGTACGGTCTCTTTTCGAGATTTGGTACTTTAATTTTTCGTCACCTATTTTCGTGACAACATTTTTGAAATTAAAGTCGTAAAAAACTTTTACGCGAGATACTAGTCTACTTATAATAATCCGCAATCGTGTGTAACACATTTAAGTTAGAGAGTGATGGTTTTTTTAAAAATTTACGGCGAAAATCTTCTTAATCGTGGTCATCTAGCGGCAGTTAGACCACGCAAGACACATTCACGATTAGTATAATAGCAAACGTCAGTTATTTTTAAGCCAATCAAAACGCAAGAAATTATTATTTCGCCGTTTTGATTGGTTGCCGACGGAATCCGTTAGTAAATCCCGTAGTCTACAGACAGTTTAGCACGAAGCAGACGAAGGTGAAAGGTGAAAGGTTTACTACACTTACTGCAAAGAAAAGAAAGTTTACAGAGGTATTTAGTGTATGTTTATAGTAGAAAATCTTCTGCAAAATAGAGAAAGTTACCTCACATAAGCATAAAAGCAGTTTTTCCAAACGAAGAAAGCAGTTTTATGTTTTTCAGTGTATAAATATGGTAGCGTAATTTCAGTGGAAAAGAAATAGCAGAAGAAAGTGTTTTAAGTATATGTTTACAGTAGGAAAGTGTGCTGGAAAGTAGTAGTATAAATTAGTAGTAGTTTAAAGTAGTATTCAGACATGAAATATGGAAAGTAAAGAGTTTATAAGTGTTTGAAAATGACTGCAGAAGATGTTGCTGTTTACTAACACGATGATGTGAATTAGTATGGATAGGTATATTCTCTTTGTTTGAAGTTAAACCAAAGTTAAAATATTATAGATCTATTTAGTTTGAACACAGTTTATTTATCCAGCATTTTTGTTGTTTTTACTACTATCATGAAAGATGTATTATGAATATTTTGATGTGTGTCAGATCTTCCGATTAAAAAGTTTTTCTGTTCATAACTCCGGTGCTGATAGTGAACTAAAAATGCTTTAGCTGGAATACCTAGAGTTTCTTAATTAAAAAGCTGAGAAGTGTTTTTTTTTCGTATTGACGTTAGATTTTTCATCACGGGCAACCATTGCATTGCATCTTCAATCGATACAATTTATTTTACAAAGTGAAAAAAGCCGATGCACACGCAGCGCGTATTTTTATTTTTGATGGGTTTAAGATCTTCCAAGTAAAACGACTGTTCTGCGCTCCTATTTCTAAAGTTTAAAGTACTTACAGCACTGATACCCTTTCTGTTCATCATGCTGTGATTTAATTTTTGGACACCAGGTTTGAGATGTCACTTTCAGAATTAAAACCCGTAAAAAATTTTTACACGGGATACTAGTATATATATAAGTCAGAAAAAACAACAGTGTTTTTTGTACTTAAAGTTTCATGACCTGTTACTGGTCAATCTTCAGCAAAAGTGAACCGTTTATGAAAACTACATTATCATGTCTTTCTGATCATTAATTGACGTCATTACGTCAATCGGCTGGAATGTCAGCGATTGTGAAAAGCTTGTGTTTCTTTCGGTGTCTACATTTGGCAATAACTTCGGTTCTTTTGTTTAGTAAGTTCGTGTCAGGAATTTAGTCTATATAAATGTATTGCGAATCACCAAAATTTTATATGTTCTTTGAAAAATATTTTGAGTTCAGTTACGAGCATACGAGAATATCTGAAGGGGGTGTGGATGTAGCATAGTAGAAACATGTGCTATAGTAGAAACCCATTCATAATTCTTAAAATTGAAAGGGATTCCTTTTATTGAGAGATCTTTTGTTAACATATTTTGTTAATTTAAGAAACAAGGATGGTTTCTATTTAGAGAGTTCAGTTGTATCTTTATTAAACATAAGTTAAGAGAAAATGAAAAATGTGTTAAAATGGGCAATGTTAAGCCTTCTGTGTTTTAGAATATATGTACATTTAAAAAAAGGCCTATGCAAAACTTTAACGGACTTGTCCCAAACAGGAAAGGTGAATTTGACACATCACTTTCGAAGTTAAACTCGGTAAAAAATTTACCCGGGTTACTATTCTTATTATGGTAATTCGCGTTGTGTGTCACACTTTTGTTCTAGAGAGTGATATATTTAATTAAATTTTATGGTCAAGTTAATGTATCTAATGAAATGTTCCATTGTGAAATCAGATAAATATTTTTTACTGTTTGACAGTTCCAGCTTATTATATATTTCCCCATAGGGCGAAATATATGTTAAAACCGGCATTTCCTTCTCCTCCTTCTCCTTTTCGTTCACTTTTATAACCGCGGTTCAGTATTGAATTTTCACCTAGCCGCCAAAGTAGATAAGAATAGAGGCTAGTCTACAGTGAAGTAGTGCGCCATTTTTTTTTCAGTCAGTGCAGATGGTCAGTAGAAGACTTTGCTTTTCCTGCCAGCTTTTAAAATGATTCAAAAGATAAAAGGTTTTTAAATGATGGAAATAAATCGTTTTAGTCCAGTGTTGTTATGAACGGTTTTGTAAAAACTTTTTAATGAACGTGTAAAATACAGAAAAAAAATTGTTTTGTTTTTTTGTTGATAACAATAATGCTATATGGATGATTGGTTGGTAGTTAAATGTTTGGAACAGCAAAACATTGAAGCTGTGATTTCAGTGCAAAGGCGAAAATTCATTATCAATACAGGCTGATGATTTATTTTTATTTTACATCCTGATTTGACAGGATGATGTATATAGCGCCAAACTGAACTGACACAGCACACACATGATGTACAGCCACCACAAGGGAAACCTTTTATACGTGGAGAACAAGTAGTTCAACCAATTATGTTAATTCAAAGAGTACATTACAAAAACAGCAAGTAAAAACGTGATGTCGTATATGCAATAAAATAAGATGTTCAGAAAACCAATTATATACGTATATACAATATTTTTTATACACAGGATTGAGACAGATAATAACTTGAAAGAACCTGGTTGAATGTGCTTCCCTGGCCTGGATAGGCTGGATACTATGGATTAATTCCATGATCACGCATACTGTTTTGATACTGTATTATGATATTTTATTTTGTAAAAAGTATATATATATAATATAATAATACTGTCAACTTTCCTTACACAAACAACAAACATAAATCAAAACACAATCCAACATAAGAATCTGTAAATTAAATCAAACCAGAACTTAAACTTCTTTTTTTAGCTTCGTAGTGATTTGGTTATGGATGTGTATTTTCACTACCAAAATCTGTTTGTTTTTTTCATTTGAGATTTACGAAAGTCATTTTTATCACATAGTAATAATGAGTGTCCACATATTTTTGTGACTGAGATGTTTATTCTGAATACTTGAATTTAATTTTATAAATTGTCACTTTAAGACCATCTCTTTTTGGAAAATAACTCTTGTCCTCATTTGAAATGCTATATACACAGTACAAATTTTGATTGTTTTTAATAGTTATTTGCAGTCTACCCCAAAGTATTTTTAATACTTAGACTGTAGTATTAAAATTAGGTTTGACAATTTTCTTTTCTTCTTTTGTAAACTTGTAAACAAATTTCATTGTATATATGATGTTGTAAAATAGCTTAATACGAGTTACGAAAAGCTGTGTTCTGTTGAATTACATTGTTTGCCATGATATTAAAAAGGATGTCAAGCTTCTGCAGCAATGAAGATCATACGTTTATTAGATGAATTTACCTTATACACATTGATGCAGTTGTTGATATTCAGTTGTTTAAACAGAAATATTAGTTGCATTTAGGTCTTCCAATTTTTAGCTTTGTCCATAATAACTTCTCATAATTCATAACTTTTTTTAACTCCTCAGCAAAAATTATAAGAGAAACCATGTCATATGACCATGAATATCTTCTTTTCATAATAAGTTCGAAATAAGTTCTTTTGTGGTATTAAATTGAATTCTACCCTGATTAGTATGGACAGCATTTTTAATTGCGTTGATGGTAGTTATACCACTTTTCTTATGGTCTTCCATGTACACACAATAATTGATAAAAAGTTTTGCAACTTTGGGGAAATATATAGTCGCATTTTTGCGAATCTTGTTAATTGAAAGCATGAAAAAGTACTGCGAAGATTTAAGGAAGCAGTTCAGAAAAGATGGAAGTGATGTTAATTTCGATTTCACCATTTCAAATGCTGTTAGCCAACAGAGATCAAGGAAAACTGGTTACCGTTTTCATTTGATTGTTGATGAGGTTGATGCCGAAGTAATTAATGTAAAAGTTTTTTTACGGCTTTAATTTCAAAACGGATATGCAAGAATCCCGCGTTCCCGTGTGCGAACCCCGTGACGAAAATTTCAATCACGGAATCGGGACTGGAAAGTGTACTGATGTTGTCGAGCTTGAAAATCTGAGCAAAAAAATGTATGGGATCGTTTCGCTACGACCAACCGTTGAAAGATTTTGATGACGTAATAGCTGCAGTACCAAATAAAATATTTTATTTACAATGCTATCAAACCAAGCACAATAGTGCAAATACCAAAATACCAAACCGTGATTCATCATTCACGGTAGCTATGCTATCCGTGTTTAAAATCGTCAGTGGTTACTCCTCCGAGATTTGTCAATTGGAAATCGGTTACCTGAATGGAAAACATGTAGAAAATAATATGGCGCTGTGAAAGGTCGTGCTTGTATTTCGTGCTTGATACTTTTGTCTAGAAATGTCGAAAGTTGCTTATGTACAAGCCGTTCCATAATTAAAGAACTGTATATGATTTGTAAATAAACAGGATTATAGTTTGCATATCAAAATATTCGTGAATTCCAGCTACATTTTGAGAATTTATTTCCAGTGTTTGTGAGAGAGAGAACAAGATGCCCTTATGGGCAGAAAGATTTCTGCAAAATCTGTTGAAGCATGAAAAATGAAAAATGTTATGACAATTATGAAATTCGACAAAAAATATTGTAAGTGTAAGTATTGTAAGTGGGCTCGAACAACCGACTTTTCGGTTAGCAGCCAAGTGGTGAAAAGCAGGTTGTAATGTATTTCTTGCAAAAATCCAAAATCGAAATATTTTATGACATTTAAAAATTTGATCAACGTGGGGTACTAACCCACTGTGCCGCGGAAGCCATGTACGTCAATATAGATATAAATTTATATAGCTCTTTTGACTCTTCTGTTTACAAACCGTTGAGAACTTCTTTTTAGTTAAAAAAGAATGATTACAGTCCAAGATAATTATAAGCTTCTTCTATATATTTTCGGTTTTCACCTTAAAATATGTACATCTTCTTTAAAATCCATTTAATATTGATCAAAGAAACTTTTGTAAATCTTTTGCTGACATGCAATGTACGGTGCTTTGGTTTCATGTAAATGCACGCACGAAATTTCAAAAAACCGCAAGGTTTGGAAAATATGAAAAAGACCAAGATGCCCTTGCAGGCACATGGATTTCTGCAAAATGAGCTGAAGTATGAAAAAAGAAAGACTATGACATTCTTGAATTTAAAAAAGGTTGAATCATTTTCACAATATATGTTAATAAAATTTCTGATCATATACTCCCAAAAATCCGGAAAAATATAATTGTCAATGCAAAACTTTATACCAATAAACACCAACAAATTTGATTATATCTAAATGACATCCCAGCCGGCACATAAACGTTGTTTCAACGTTGAAAATATGTCGTCGGCAATGTTGAAACGACGTCGAGATTTAGTTGCAAATGAAACGATCGACGACGTCGGTAACACGACTGAATTTCAACGTCGATGAAACAACGTATTTCGACGTTGAACCGACGTCGATAGTTACGTTGAACCGACGTCTAAATTTGGTTAAAAATGAAACAATCGACGAGGTCGTTGCACGACTGAATTTCAACGTCGATGAAACAACTTCAAAACAACCTCTTTTCCATGTTGTTTCGACACTGAATCAACGTCGATAGTATGTTGAAAGGACTTCTAAATTTGGTTAACGTCATAAACGCAGTTGAATTTCAACGAAATAACAGCCTTATTCCAACCTCGTATTCATGTAATTTCAATATCGAGTAGACAATGGAAAAGACTTTCAGAAAATTTAATGAATAACTTAAAATTTTTTTTAGAAAATATAAATATAAATAATACAACCTTTCAAACAACTCTACAAATAAAAATTAGTAATGTGATGATATTTACAACTTTCATGTTTATAAAAATGAGGAAGGGACACTTATCACGTGAATTTGCGCACCAAACAAACCCATCCAGTTCAGATTGATAGTAAAAAATCACTTGAATCAATTTCCAGTTCCCTCAATGAATACTAAACATTTGACGTATCATATTTAGTTATCTCTATAATACAGCATGAAAATGTCACAAAGAATGCTCAAGTTAATATGTTAATAGTTAGATTTCTTCGAAAGCAAGAAAGCTGTTACAACCGGCTTTGTTTTTCTTTTTCTGCTGTCCAAACCTAGCGGTTTTTTTGAAAACTCGTGCGTGCCTTTACATGAAACCAAAACGCCGTGAAACACATTTCACCCAGCGAAGAAACTAAAAACAAGTTAGCCGCACATTCGCAGCGACACATTCGGCATCCACACATTCCAGCGACACATTCAGATTTTTCCAGCGACACATTCGCAATCTTTGCCAAATAGCAACGTCAGCAAAAATGCAAAGAAGATAAAAGTCTTATTCCCCTAAACTACTAAATCTAGGCAACACATACCACATCACTATTTGCTTCTATCAATTCCAAATTTCCTGGAAAAAGTCGAAATATGACGGAATAAGAGATCACAGCAAAACACAAGTTGAACTTTGAAGAGGTCTGAAAACTAAATTGCAAGTGTTTTCACCAATTTTAATTCTTATTCCCCTAATGCCCATGTCATGGCCAACACAAAACAATAACAAGTTACTTGCAGCGACATTTCAACTTCCTGGAAAAATTCGAAATGTGACGAAACAAGAGGTCACAGTTAAACGCGACTTGAAGATTCAAGAGGTTTGGAAACTAAATTGCAAGTTGTTCACCAATTTTCATTCTTATTCCCCTAATGCCCATGTAATGGCCAACACAAAACAATAACAAGTTACTTGCAGTGACATTTCAACTTCCTGGAAAAATTCGAAATGTGACGAAACAAGAGGTCACAGTTAAACGCGACTTGAAGATTCAAGAGGTTTGGAAACTAAATTGCAAGTTGTTCACCAATTTTCATTCTTATTGCCCTAATGCCCATGTCATGGTCAACACAAAACAATAACAAGTTACTTGCAGTGACATTTCAACTTCCTGGAAAAATTCGAAATGTGACGAAACAAGGGGTCACAGTTAAACGCGACTTGAAGATTCAAAAGGTTTGGAAACTAAATTGCAAGTGTTTTCACCAATTTTCATTCTTATTCCCCTAATGCCCATGTCATGGCCAACACAAAACAATAACAAGTTACTTGCAGTGACATTTCAACTTCCTGGAAAAATTCGAAATGTGACGAAACAAGAGGTCACAGTTAAACGCGACTTGAAGATTCAAAAGGTTTGGAAACTAAACTAAACTAAACTAAACTAAACTAAACTAAGCTGTGATCTCTTATTCCGTCATATTTCGACTTTTTCCAGGAAATTTGGAATTGATAGAAGCAAATAGCGATGTGGTATGTGTTGCCTAGATTTAGTAGTTTAGGGGAATAAGACTTTTATCTTCTTTGCATTTTTGCTGACGTTGCTATTTGGCAAAGATTGCGAATGTGTCGCTGGAAAAATCTGAATGTGTCGCTGGAATGTGTGGATGCCGAATGTGTCGCTGCGAATGTGCGGCTAACTTGGTTTTAGTAGCGAAGAAACCCTTTTAGATTTACAAGTTTCTTTGGTCAATATTAAATTTTTAAGAGCATATGCATATTTTAAGATGAACAAGATGCCCATATGGGCAGAAAGATTTCTGCAAAATCTGTTGAAGCATAAAAAATGAAAAATGTTATGACAATTATGAAATTCGACAAAAAATGTTACACGATCAAAGAGGGCTCGAACCACCGACTTTTCGGTTAGCAGCCAAGTAACTGCGCCACAGAACTACATATGTCTCTGTAATGTATAAACTGCTAGCTTTAAACAGTAAGAAAAAAATGGAGGTGAAAAGCCGGTTGTAATGTATTTCTTGCTTTCGCAAAAATCCAAAATTGAAATATTTTATGACATTTAAAAATTTCATCAACGCAGAATCGAACCACCGACACTTAGGTTAGTAGTTGCTGTACTAACCGACTGTGCCACGGAAGCCACGCACGTTAGCATAGATATAAATATATATAGCTCTCTTGACTCTTCTGTTTACAAACCGTTAAGAACTTCTGTTTAGTTGAAAAAGAATGATCACAGTCCAAGATAATTATAAGCTTCTTTTATATATTTTCTGTTTTCACCTTAAAATATGTACATCTTCTTTAAAATCCATTTAATGTTGATCAAAGAAACTTTCGTAAATCTTTCGCTGACATGCAATGCACGGTGCTTTGGTTTCATGTAAATGCACGCACGAAATTTCAAAAAACCGCTAGGTTTGGACAGTAAGAAAAAAACGAAGAAAAACAAGATGCCCTACCGGGCAGAAAGATTTCTGCAAGCTTTGCTGCTGAAAATGCCACAAAAATGCAACACTAGCACACTAGTCCTGCAAAACTAAGACAGTCACATCATTCAGCTCGAGAAGCATCAGCATTAAATAAACAAAAATATTGATGCGACTGACAATGTTCGTCAAGAAAGTCAGCCTACCATAACATAAAAAAGGGGCTTTTCTTTATGCTATCGCGGAGATCATTTATGAAGATCTGTTTTTTTGTACGAATAAGCTGAATGATTGTTACTGGATATTTGCCACCCACGTACTCCAAAAAAGTGCATCGACACAATACGAAACTTTAATTTAACCACATTAAATATAACGAATCCTATAAAAAGATTGTGTATACTGGCGGTAACCAACATATCGTTTGGGCAGCACAAACTAATATATAAAGTTTCTATATTGATCTCCTCAGAATGAAAAATATAAATATCACAATAATAATTACTTAGAAATTAAAGCTCATATCTAATCTAAAAGTTAAAAAAAATACAACATACGCAGGGAGAAAAGAGATAAGCTGATATAGCCAGAATACATCCAACAATTGCTACTAAATATAGTATAAATAGCTGTATAAAGTGCATATGTTGGTGATGTTGGGGAGGAGCTGAAAGGAAGCTAAGCTGAGCTTTAAAAATCCAAAAGCTTCTAAAACATGCATACACATACAAAATACACGAAGGTCTTTCATATTTAAAAAGGCTTGGAGCAAAAATAAGTACTAGTAATCACATGTTTGAGAGGGAAATTTGGGATAAATTTCACGAGTTCATTTTTGAAATTTTGAAATTTTGAGATTTCAAATTTTCAAAAATTGAACGAGGGTAATTTATCCGAAATTTCACGAAACTTAACATGTGATTACTGGTTAATCACTTGATGACAAATCATACAAATTGACTCTCCATTTTCAAAAATCAAAATAAACACAGACCTTCTACGAAAGAATGACAGCGTAAATCAAAACATTCGAAAGTTGTCAATTTCATGTTCGATCGGCTATTCGAATGTTGAAAAAAGAAAACAGCAGGAAATCAGCCAATAAACTATCGCTATTTAAGTGGAGGTGGCTAAATTAGCACCCTTTCGTAGAAATCGGGCATTATGCACCAATGACAATTTAAGACGGCTTTTTTATGAACCAATGAAATTTAAGAAACAAAAATGCGTAGGTTTGGACAGTAAGATGAAACAAGATGCCCTTGCAGGCATAAGGATTTCTGCAAAATCAGCTGAAGAATGAAAATTGAAAGACTATGAGGTAGTTTACACGGTCAAACTTGTGCCTTGTCTAATGTAAATCAATTGACCTGCGATTAAACAATACCTTTACTTAAGAATGCAAGAGTTTTCTTAAGTACAGGTCATTAGATTTACATTAGACAAGGCAAAAGTTCGACCGTATAAACTACACTTAAGACATTCTTAAAATTTAAAAAAAATTAATCATTTCCACGATATATGTTTATTAAACTTCTAATCATGTACTCCCCAAAAATCTGGAAAAACATAGTCACTACGCAAAATTTTATACCAATAAACAATAAACTTGATTATAGAACGCCATAATGTTCTTTATTTTGTTGGCATGTAATGATATCAAGGACACAGTGATTTACTCAGGTAAGACAATGAGTATGCATGTAATTCAATCGAAATGTTATAAATTTATATACATGAATGCAATATGTCTATTCTATCTTCCTAACCGGAATTCCTAAATCACAAGCACAGAAAGGAAAACATAGATTTTGATCATGCAAAATATATAATACATACAAAATCAATAGACATATAACTGAAAACAGAAATTTGTGCTTTAGTTCGATTAACAATGTCGTTGCCATCTTTTTAATTTACAAACATTACAAACAAAGCATTACCTGAACTTAAATTTTATGAAAAGATTATAAAGATTTATACAGAAACTTAAAAAGCATTTAATTTTTAATTACGCATACACCCCAGGGCATTATGAAAGCATAACTGACACAATACGAAACTGGCAATAAACTTAATGAACAAAATAACATTAAATTTAAATAGATGCTTTCAGATATCACAACGATTTCAACATATGTATATATATAAGTCTTTCAACAATATGTACGGTCAATCTTACAAATTACGAAAAGAGTTCCCAAACACAAAAAGTAAACAAAACTTATCAAAATTAGCAAACATAACTGAAAGCAGAAATTTGCGTTAAAGGATGTCCAGTATTTAGAATTTACAGACAATCAAAGTAAGTAAATAGTAAGTCCCCATTCCTAATTCAAGACATTGATAATACAGCCAAGAACTATACAAGTAAATAAGCTAAAATAGCTAGAGAAACATCAAACATAAAATGATGCACCACAGCCACAGGCACAGGCAGAGGGTACACAAGCAAGACATTCTTGTATGTTGTTGGAGCTGAAGAGGAAACTGAGCTGAGCTGTATGTATCCAGAGCTTAAAAAGCACTACAGTCTACACATGAAACAAACGATATTTCGTATTTAGAAAGGCTTAAAAGAATCCCAGACATTTTCCAAAAAATAAAAGCATTCTTTTTCACACACACTGTTTTTATAAAACATTGAGAACTTGTTTTTAGAAAAGAATGAACACAGTAGAATCATTGTAAGATAAATAATAAATTTTCTACCCTTTACTTTCGGTTTTGGAAGTGTAAATCTTCTTTTAAATATATTCCACATTGATCAATCAACTTTTGGAAATCTAAGTGAGTTTCTTCGGTACCGCTGATAGTACACCATTATGCGAACGGCGTGCAAATGTAAAGTCGAAAAATACCCGGATAATCACATGGCACGGCGCAGATCAAGCCAATAAACTGTCGCTATTGAAGTTAAGGTGGCTATATTAGCACCCTTTCGTAGAAATCGGGCATTATGCACCAATCACGATTGAGACGCCTTTTTTATGAACCAATGAAATTCGAGAAACAAATATGAGCCGGTTTGGACAGTAAGATGAAAAAAAAAAAAAAAATCAGAAAAACACGGACGATCGTAAAGTATTTCTTGCTTACGCAGAAATCCAAAAACAGAAAAACACGGACGATCGTAAAGTATTTCTTGCTTACGCAGAAATCCAAAAAAACGAAAGCCGGTTGTAATAGCTTTCTTGCTTTCGCAGAAATCTAAAAAAATCTATAGAAGAAACTTCGAATTATTTTGAACTGTGATCATTCTTTTCTAAAGAAGATTTCAACGTTTTTTGTAAACAGAAGAGTCAAAAAGGTACCTATACTTTTTTGTTTGTTTTTAGTGAAAACACAAAACATCTTCGTTTGTTTCGTGTATGGGCTGTTATTCTTTTTAAGCTGTGGATAATTAAGCTCAGCTTAGATTCTTAGGCAAGTTTAGAGCATAGGTGTATATATTTGTTAAATGATCAAAATCTTTGTTTGGTTTTTGTGTTTGCAATTTGGGAATTACATTTGAAATTAAGAAGACATATCAAATGTTTAAAGTTTATGATTTACGTACATATACAAATATCAATATAAACATAAGCTGATTTTGTATTCCCAAAGGAAGGGATGTTTTATGTCATTCAGATATAATTTAGTTTATCAGTGGTGTATACGCATATGCAATGAAGTTTCTTATAGTGCCAATTACAGTTTTGCAATGCCTTTGGGTGCACATGTAATCAGAAATGTAATGTTATGTTGTAAAAATTATTCAACCTTAAATTTCCTAAAGATCTTTTTAAAACTGATCATGAATTTCAACTTATATGCAGCATGTAATTGCATGTCATACTAAAAAACTAAAACAAACTAAAAGAGAAATTTCTTTATGAGTTAACTGTAAATGTTGATTTTAGTCGATATGAATGTATTTTGCATGACCAAAATTTATATGTTCTTGGGAAAATGTTTTGAGTTTATGATTTAGGATCATACTCAATAAGATATCTGAAAGGATCCATGTATCTTTTATATTATATATATTTTGTATCAACAAATATGTTGTTCAGTTTATTGGCAGTATATATACATTCTAATAAAGTTTCTCATTGTGTTTATTATGCCTTCAAAATGTCCTGAGAAGCACGTAATTAGGAATGTAATATATTGTAGAAATTATTCAACCATTCAATGATTCAAAATCATTCAAGTTTCAAGAATGCTACTATAGTATTTTTCATTTTTTCAGTTTTCAACTGATTTTGCAGAAATCTTTCTGCCCGTAAGGGCATCTTGTTAATATTATTTACAAGTCATATAAAATGTTCATCGACCTCCACCATGTGCTCGATCTGGGGCGTACTTCAGTTGGGCACCTACTCGCTGTTCTACGCCATGAACGGTCGCTGTTTTGTCATTTTTTAATGCACTTTTTACAAAATAAAACATCAGAGAACAGATTATGAAATTTGACATTTATATACTTCGTTTCCAATAAATTGATTAGATAATTGTAACCTATTATCGCCTTCATCGTTTTTGTTTCTGCAAAAGCTCGTTTTTGCTTGTTTCCACGTAAATTAAATTTCGCCATTAAGCTATTTGACATCAGCCTTAAAAAAGTGTGAAAACAAATTATTCCTATAAAATATTGATTCAATACCAAGAAGTTACCCATCCCGTCCTTTCCTGTTATGGTTGAAAATATTAAGCAAACAAGACCAAGAGGAACCTCACCTAAGACGAACTGAAAACAAAATTCATTAATGCATCATACCTCTGTAAAACATTCTTAACGTGCTCCTTCATACCAGAACCACCAATTCGAAACAGATGCTGAATCTGCAACATAAGAAGTTTTAAAATTACACTATAACAGTATTATTATTACATACGTTACTATCTACAAAGAAAATCATATTGTTACTGATATACTTACAAATTCACTGGTTTTCTCATCATCAAGACTTTCTTCGAATTGGTCGAACTCCTCCAAAGATGTCATTCTTTCTATCACCAGTGAACTAGATAATGATTGGCCTTTCGACTCGAGAGATTCGGCTACTGATTTAACAACGCCTAAAGTTTCAACCATCATTTCTTTGACTTCCAGCATTAAAAACATCATTTTTGATTGAAATTCTACGCAAATACATAAAACAATTTTTTTTGATACAAACAATATTTTTTGATACTCTTTTAACTTATTTTTCCCATTATCCATCTTACCGAACCTACATCAATAGATTCTACAATATGTTTGGAAGGAGATGAACTGCTATCTAACAAAGCATGTTTGGAAATTCAACATTTTGAAGATAACAACAAACTGGCTTGAAGATGAACTTACTCTTTTCAGAAAGTGGAAATTTTTCTTTATTATGTTTAGCGCCATTAGATTTTTTTGATCTTGATTCATTATCTGTCTTCTGTGTCAAAAGGCGTGTTTCTAGGAAGTCAATTTTGAAAGTTTGCACTGTGTTCACAGTATCTCAAGAGTCAAAGTTCTAACAAATTACAACAATTATACATACTTGGTGATTTGTTAAGTCTTGGAGATTTTCTTGGAGTACTTGAAAAAGAAGATGTTGATGTTGAACTGCAACTTGTCGATTTTCTGTTTTTGCTAGATACGTTATTTCTAATCGGCGAAACAGACTCGATAACAAAAGAATTGTTATCTTCCAGCAAATCACATGAGTCATCGCTCTCACTGACAATTCTTCGCCTCTTTGTAGAATAGTCAGATGGAGGATCTGGAAGTACAGGTCTTTTTTTATCTGTAAATTAATTTTGAAGTGTTACAAAATTTTGTAGTAACAATAAATTTGTAAGGTAAACACTAGTGACTTCTCACCTCCTTTATTGTCCTTTTTTTTCTTCAGTGATGAATCTGTTTCATAATCTGTGAGGTGCTTCTGATAATCCTCACATACTGATTTGTCTTCTACAAAATAATTACACCAATTATTTCAGTATGAGTCATATTCATTATTTTCAGTCAACAATCAATTAAATAGACCAACCTGAAGTCAATTTTTTGCATATCAACTTGTATTTTAACCAGGTCTCGATATCCGGAATTTCGTTTATTTTCTTCAATTGACTACAACCATTTGGCCAATACAAAAATTCGTCAACAATCCATTTGACTGGGACTGTACTGACAGTTTCTTCGCCATTTTCTATATATACTGCTACACACCACAACATTTTTTTTCTATATACATAGAGAATAATTATATATATATATATTTTCAGCAAACTGTCAGACTTTCCCTTAAACTACACAACCATGATTTCAAAAACATTCACTCCAAGAAAAACAACACAGGTTAAACAAGTTCTTTCATAAACTTCTTGTGATAAAAATAAACATAAACCTTTCCTTCAATATTTACAAAAGTTTTGTCGTCAAACTCTCTCTATCCTTTTCAAAGAGGAAATTTCTCGTACTTCTGTTAATTTATACATCAAATTAGTTGCGCTAATTTTCAGTTTCCATGATTCATGATAATTACGAGAAACAGTGATGATGCTAAATATACTTAATAGGAAAAATTATAACTGTAGATGTCACTCAATAGTTTAAAAACGAAGCACAAATCATTGAATTACTCCCCCTAAAAACTATGTTTCGTAATTTCTCTACATAAATGTTTCTACATATATCAATGTTCCAAATTCTCTAATAAATACACTGACAATTTTAATAGATTCAATATGAGAACTCTAGGGGAGTCATTTTAGAGTGCCTGTGGCGACTCCTTTTGCGAGTCATTTTGATTCCCTTACGAGTATCTTTTTTTACTCCCTTTAGCTTCTCATTACCATGAATGACTCTCTTTCAGTTCTCAAAAATGGCGATATTTGTGGCTCTCCAAAGGGAGTCGTTTGAAAATGACTCTCTTACGATTCTCATTTCGTGACTCCCGTTTCAGTATCATTTTGAATTAATGCTCAAACAGGAGTCATTTTTTTATCACCTTAAGAGCTTCAATCCGCTATGACTCCCTTCAGAGCATCATTGCGTTGATATCAAATGACGCCCTTCTGAGCATAATGTGTTAATATTAAATGACTCCCAGTATAATAATATTCTCAACGCTTGGTCATCTTGCTGATCTTGCCCCCGGATTTCATGGTGATCTCAAGATAATTAAGAAAACAATGCCATTTACTTGAAATCATGTTAACTGGCTAGGGCTTCTAACACAAAAACAAAGCAAAATTGGGAGATTTGGGGGATATCAGGGAAGGACACTCCAGCAGGCTTAGTAAGGAATAGAAACGCTTGACTCTGGCCGTCTACTAGGACGGGGAGCGCCATCTACCAGGATGTGCGCCCAATGGCAAACTAACTCAGCTCATCTTAACGCTAGCCGTCTACTAGGAGGGGGAGCGCCATCTACAAAGATGTGCACCCAATGGCGAACTGACTTAGGTCCATCTACCGGATGGATGAGCACTGTCAACTAGGACAAGTGCCCAATACAAAATAGTGCCTAACTAGTGACCTACCGTCAACCAGGACGGCGAGTGCTATCAACAAGGATAGTCACCCTATACCAAAACTTATCTAGAACTAGCTACCGACTACAAGGCCGGCGAGTGCTATCAACGAGGACAGACACCCTGTGACGTATGCTGGAGTGGACCCCCCAAATTTCCCCCAAATCGAAGTAAAGTTAAGGTAAAGAAAAGGAACTTAGAGACACCTGATCCCAGCCTCGTGTAAGGGGATAGATTGTGGCTAAATGATGTGATAGCTGCACGACAACTTCCTCATTGTGATGAATATATCGACGGTAAGCGTCACTGGACCAACGACTCAATATTTGAATGGTACTGTCTGAGATGCCAGCCGACGCAGCGGCAGACGCTCCACCAATGCGAAATGAATGTGTGTTTATATTGGAAAGGTTGGGCAACGCCCGTAGCAAAAGTTCCACCATGTCTTGGCGTGTCAAGAATTGATGATCTGAGAACGCGAATAGAGGGAGGTTCGGGCCTGGATGTAACAGCAACCATTCCCGCATGGACGTGACTGGGCAAATAACGTGACCAGATTGCCCGACGCGGATGGTACATCCCGCGCGGAACGGGTCTGTCTTTGAAGAACGAATGTTTACGTACAGAATCCGACCAGAGATGGTGACGTCGTGCACCATTAAATCGTGAACTCGATCAAACGTGGCAGCAGACTGGCAAGTGTACTCGGAGACACGAAGGAGACCAAAAAACGCTAAGGCTGATGCAGCTTTGAGTAAAGAACGGACCAGTGATGGGTAACTGAGAAAGTCCAAACGATAAAAGATAACTTGGAGATGGTGGAACGTAATAGGCTGACGACGAGTCCTGCTGAACGCTGAACCTTGAACACGACGGATACCTCGCAGAGTGTAAGACAGTCTTCCCATGTGGGACAGGGCAGCAGAATAACCTGCCATAATTGCATGAAATTGGATGCCAAATAGATAAACTTTTAATGTCTTGAAACCGAATTGTCTAGCTCGCGATGCAACAAAACGAATTAATGTGTCTTCAGATAATGGAAAAACCGGAACCCTGACCAAAGTGCAAAAGTGAGAGAATGATCGAAAAGCAACAGAGTAGGTAGATCGTGTGGATGGAGCCAAAGCGTGAAATTGAAAATTTGTAATCATGTGGTCAATATCCGCCAGATTGAAGGTGGGATTGGTGTGGCCTCTATATCTGTTGTGGGAACCAGTCGATGAAACTTGGCGACCTGTAAACGAGACAATAAGTCAGCAGCGGCTTTAGAGTGACCAGGAATGTGACGCATGAGAATATTAAGGTTCAAACGGGCAGCAAATAGGAATAAAAATCTGACCAAAGACATAATGTGAGGGTCCCTACAAGATCCAGATTGCCAAACGTGGACGATCGAGGCGTTATCGGTGAAAAACAAAACCTGCTTATTGGTCCACTGTTGACCCCAGTTAACCACCGCTGCGACAATCGCAAATAATTCCAAAATGTTGATGTGGAAATCATTATAGCCTGGAGGCCAAGAGTGGCTTAACCATTAAGAACCGTATAAAGCACCAAACCAAACGCCAGAAGCGTCGGTGAACAAACGTAAACTAACCGACGAGACTGGTTCTCCGGGAATTGTGGCCACGCCATTCCAATCCGGGAGAAACTCTAACCACCAACTAATGTCGGCCCTAGCTTCGCGATTAAGATGGATGTGATGGTTGAGTTGAGCAACCGAGGTGGAGAGGTCGATAAGCCGACGAAGAAACATGCGACCAGGACGAACGACCTTAGCAGCAAATGACAGCGAGCCAATAAGAGAAAGTAATTCGCGTTTCGTACATTTTTTCTTATTGTCCCAATCCTGCAACAGTACCAGCAGGGCTGAGAGCTTGTCTTGAGGCAACCGAATGATCTGACGCTGAGCATCAATTTCAATGCCTAAAAAGGTAAGGGTTTGAGACGGACCCACTGTTTTGTCGGAAGAGAGTGGGACCCCTAATTCAGAACATATCGAAGTCATGGGCGCCATATCGCGCCCTACCTGTGCTGGGGAAGTCCCACAAATGAAGAAGTCGCCTGAATAATGGAAAATAAAAGGGGTGCCACTATGCACTATCAAAATCCAGCATAATAATACGGCAAAAGAATTAAAAATGAACGGATAAGATCTACTGCCAAAAGGCAATCTAGTGTCAACAAAGTAATACCCAGCCCAGTAGTAACCAAGGAGTGGCCACTGTTCAGGACGAACGGGACAAAGTTTGAATGCATGTTGTATGTCTAACTTGGCCATAAAGGCAGTGGGGCCGAGAGACGACACCAACGTAACCGCCTCGTCGAAAGAGGAATACTTGACAGAGTAAATGTCTTTACTGATACCTTCGTTAACGGAAGATCCCCGCGGGGACGAAAGGTCAAGGATAATGCGCAGAGTTCCGTCTTTCTTTGGCGCTGAACCAAGAGGAGAACAGTGGAATGGATTAAAAGGCGGGGAAAGGAACGGACCCGACGGGTGCCCTCGCCTTACCTCCTTTACAATGGATTCCGAGACAGCTAATGGATGGGACCGAGAGGAGAGTAGATACCCTGGGACGGGTATCTGAAATCGGCCCTTCGAAACCTATATGGAAACCAAAACGAAAACCATTAGTAACGAAAGAGACTAAGTCCAGGTCCGGATGTGTGTGTAGAAGAGAAACTAAGAAATCAACATGAATGGGCGTAATAATACCTGAAGGTAAGGGGCGGAATTCAAGATCTGAATCGACCAGGGCACTGTGAAGCCGAATGCAAACCGGAGCAGGAACGACAACGGTGGATGAACCGACACTGTGGGATGTGACAACCGCTGTTGGAATTGAAGAAGCGACATACGACTGGCGAGTTTCCAAGCTGTTGCTGGGGGCACGAAAGGGCTGATGTTGAGAGGCACGAAAGGGCGGGTTATGAGAACCCGAAAAAGAACTCGAGGGCTGAGAACCCGAAACGCTTGATTGGTGGTGAGTAGTGGCAGATGTACGACGAGAAGATTGAGGGCAAGCGTTGGCGAAATGAGACGTGCTATGGCAGATAAAACAGGCTTGTAAGGGAAAGCCGTGGAGAACAGTATTATACAGATCGTCATTGACCCTGTTCCAAACCAAGCTGGTGTCGTAGAAAAGCAAGTACCGAAACTGCCTGTCATACTCGGACCATGCGGAAAACGCGAAACGGGAAGCAAAATTGCAGATGGTGGATTGGTAATGTAAAAGTTCTGAGGTACGCTCCCGGAAAAACAAGTGGTGACAACGGAAAAAATTGGAACAGGCAACCATCCATGAGGCAAGATCCACCACACGTGATTGACGTTGTGGCGGAACCAGTCTGACCCCGGGAGAAATCCCCTCCACGAGCTGAAAGGTGTACTCAGTAGCCGAAGGGGGAACAGAATTGGGCAAAAGTAAATCGAAGTTAATATGATACTCACCGTTCCTTATGCGTTCGATGACTGCGGGCGGAAGCGCGGGGGCGGTGATGGGCGCACGAGGTTGATACGCTGCAATACCATTAGCAAACGGTGTAGTAAGAAAAACTGGGTTAACGGATGAGCTACACGGAATAAATGTGTCCGTAGGTGTTGTCAAGGTTGAAACATTCGTTGTCTGTGCGAATCGATTGTTGAAGTACAAGTCGAGTTGCCGGGCAAGATATGGATCCAGATGATTAGTCGATGTCGGATTAACGGCATGATCTATCGGATTGGCGGAGTTGTTAAGTGTCGCCGTTGATGTGGACGTTGGTGGGGGCGTAAAGTCGGACGCCACCGTCGCCGTCGTCACAACGTTCGGAACCAATGACGGTACATCGTGGACTATTCCGGCGGTGGCAACGGGGTTGGTACTGCCAACTGGTGGATGATGAAACAAGTGTAGACGACGCGCAAGCTGTTGCTGGCTGCCTGTGTCTACGATGTGTAGGGCGTTGCATACCAGACGCAAACCTTCTGTCGAAATTCTCAACCAATCGGCCAAGGATCGTTGTGTGTAGTCGGGCGAGGGGTTTGCGTCGTCTGCTGTCGCCCTTCTTTTGTTTGGTCGGCGATTAGTGGGAAAAACGTAATGTATCGACGACATAAACGACAGCAATACAAGGCTCTTACTACAAAACATCATTGCTGGTAGTATTCTTTATTTCGGTTAAACACGTACGGTTTCAATCACCAATAACAAACCAACGAACAAAATAAAACCGCACAAACTTTTATTTATTTATTTTATTTATTTCTTTATTTAAAGTTGGTAAAAAGACAGTAGTTACATAATGTACTAATACAAACCAACATAAAATCATAAAAATCATAAAATCATAAAACTATAAAATGTGAAATACACAGAGATAAAAAATAATTAAGAGAAATAAATAAAAGAAACGACCATCTCATAGGACTTTGCAAAGTTTGCACTGGCAATAAATTGGTGCACGGCGGACCTCAGTCTTGAATTCATTCAAGCCTGTTGCCTTTTTTGTTTCAGCCGACAAATGGTTCCAGGCTAATGTGGCTCGGAAAAGAAACGAATTTACACCAGCAATTCCTTTAGAAGAGGGAATTTCTAATACACTACCAGAGCGCAGATTAAACATTGTTGCTTTTCGGCAGAAAGTATCCCACATAAATTGAGGATTAATTTTATGCAAGGATTTAAATACTTCAATCACTAGAAGTTCAAGGTTTCTAGCATGAATCGACTTTTGCCCTGTTTTAGTGAGAATGTCAGTATAGCTGTGTCGGAACAAGCCACTTTTTGCACATAATGCTCTTCTATGAGTGATGCCGATCAGGTTGTGTGCTTGCTTGCTACAAAACATCCATACTAATGGGCAATAGTTGAAACATGGAATGACGAAAGTATTAAATAACGTATCTACAATATCCTGGCTTACAAAAGGCCGTATTCGTAACAGAGCTTTTGTCTTCAAGGAAGCCTGATGACACATTCCCTTAATATGGGAATAAAAAGAAAGCTTATCATCTAGTGTTATACCAAGGAGTTTAACTTCCTTTGAAGGGTTAATGGTTGTAGTACCAATTTTGAAAACAATGTCTTTACTATCAACACCTAGGAATAGCATCTGAAACTTTTCCGGGTTTGCGACAAGACCATTGTTGTTAAACCAGTTTAAAGCAGATGCCATGTCAGAATGCAAGCTTTCCAACACTTCATCTAAAGTGGCTTTACAACTGACAAGAGTATTGTCGTCGGCAAAGTTGCAGATGTCACACTCCAGTACCGAAAACAGCAAATCATTAATAAAAACATTGAATAAAATTGGCCCTAGAACCGATCCCTGAGGAACACCCAAAAGAATGTCCAGCCATTCGCTGAAAAATGACCCTATACGAACACGCTGCTTCCTATCAGACAAGTACACAGCAAAAACTTATTTTCTTATTTTGAGCAAAAAAATTAACAAAATAAGAAAAAAGTTCTTGAATTAAGAAATATTTGCTTGTCCGAAGAGCAAGCAAAAAAATCTAGCTTAGGTTATTTATATTCTTGAAATAAGTCTATTTTGCTTAAAACAAGTAGATCACAGCAAAAACTTATTTTCTTATTTTGAGCAAAAAATGTAACAAAATAAGAAAACAGTTCTTGAATTAAGAAATATTTGCTTGTCCGAAGAGCAAGCAAAAAAATCTAGCTTAGATTATTTGTATTCTTGAAATAAGTTTATTTTGCTAAAAACAAGTAGATTTTAACTGATTTAGTTAGTCCAAATATACTTGAAATAAGAAGGAAAAGCTTAAAGCTTATTCAGCTTTTGAATTAAATGGGATATTGGTGATTAAATTAAAACAACGAGGATTGTTCAACCGTTGATATTAACACAACACAAGCATACATACAAGTAAGTTAGGTTAGATGTTAGTTCTTATAAACGTAATATTCGGAATTGTATCTGTTATATAGTTGCATCAGATGCAACGGCACACTGTTATCGTCAAATAGTACATTTTGGAGTATGTATAAAGCTGGTTGACAGGAAATGAGATAATCGATATCCAGCAGGTAAAATATTCCAAGAAATCCCAAAACCGCTTCAATGGATGATTGGCAGAAAATGTATTGATTTGCCATCAAATAGACGTCATCGTTGTGCAAAATAATTGCAGGCGAACCTCCGTTTTTCTTAATAAACAGTTCTGGATCTTCGTGACTCTGTAAAAAGAAAATATTCTATAGCTATGAATGAATTTAAAT
The DNA here is from genome assembly GCA_027922465.2 of Turritopsis dohrnii. Classification (NCBI taxonomy): domain Eukaryota; kingdom Metazoa; phylum Cnidaria; class Hydrozoa; order Anthoathecata; family Oceaniidae; genus Turritopsis; species Turritopsis dohrnii. The sequence goes on along the minus strand of BQMF02000355.1, from coordinate 247,253 downwards.
CAACTATAACTATGATTAAACTTTTAAAACTAACCTGAAGTTCATGGATTATGGAACACAACTTCTTTTGCTTCTTGAATGGTGGAAACATCATTTGCTAATTATTCAGAATGTGGATTATTTTATCATCTGCAATATAGAATATATACATCAAGTTAAAGTTAAACGTATTTCATGATTTCAATAAAACTACAGTTGACATTCTTAGACCCAAGTAGACTTGATAATTTGTAAAATGTCATGATACATACTTTTATTAGGTTTTTTGGGTGGAGCAATGCCTTTAGACATTCCGAAGTATACCAATGTATCAATTTCATTACGAAATTTGATGATGACGTCTTTCAAGTACATCAAAGGTCTTGAATCAACTTTTAAAATCCTTTGGACTGAAAAAACAATAAAAATATAATGTTTTACAATTATAATTTCTGTTGAAGTCCAAATCATCTTTACTATTTTCACCATACTAAGCCAGAACATGTATATAAGGCATTCATTATCAATATTAAGGAGATGCATTTACCTCCACAGGGTTTTTGAAACATGGATACGCATCAAACACTTTCTGCACTCTTGTTTCAATAGGGATTTCCTTGATCCATCTTCTTCTGTTATTGAATTCTTTGTTCAGATAAAAACTGACAACTTCAGGATTCGGGTGTGTTTTTTTGCATTCTTTCAAAAGAGCACTGTAGTGCCGTTCCATAATAATGTCACATGATGGTGCTAAGATGAAAATAAAATTAGTAAATGTCAACAAATTTGCAATCACATAAATAAGTAACAAAACACATAACTATACACATACATGGACTTTCACAGTTTTCCTCTTCCAATGTGTTATCATCTGTTGCTTCATTTTGTTTTGCTAAACACAATTATACAAAGGTGAGTAATTTTAACATTGACTGGCCAGGTGACCACTAAGTTGAATGAGTAAATGAAATGAAAGAGTAAAAATGAAAGCTTGGTCTCAGATCTCTACGAAGTTACATAAATGTACAATTATGAACCGAAAAAAATAAAGAAACTGTTAATAACTACTTACGCAACTTCTGAGGAGGTGCCCCTTTTTTTCATCTAGAGTTCGTTTTTCTTTAATAATTGACGTTTTCTTGGGCTTGATATTTGCCCATCGTTTCTTTAATTTTGTTAAAAGTGTTCCCTAATAGAAAAACAAAACAAAATTTTATGTCTAAGGAAATAAAGAAAAGTGTAAGATGAGAGTATTCAATGTTCTCACATGGGTGCCTTCGACATCTTTCAAGCCTGGATATGTGACAACAAGAGCCTTGGCCATTTCTTGCAGCTCCAAATATGAAGGCTCTCGTTTAAATGCAGGCATATATGCACTGCTAACCATATTCGTTATGGTTGCTCTGATAAGCCGGTGTTGAAGATCACTAGGCAGATTTTCATTTAAACCACAATACTTTGCTAAATCACTATCTTTATAAATAGTGTATGTTGGTGATTTCGATGTAACAGTGTAAGTCTAGAGATAATAAAACTACTTTTATAGTTATCTTTCCTAAAAATTAATAGAATCAGCAAGGTTTTTTAATCAAGAACACTAACTTCTTGGATATTGCCAGTTGGAACTTTTTCAGTGGTACAATCAAATGACACATCTGCAGAGTCACTGTTGGAAAATGAGGCATCATTACTTGCACTTCCCATTGATGACATAGTTCTTGAGCCAGAGCTGCACGAAACAGTGTCAGCATATTGTGCTTGTTCATCCTAGAAAGTTTATCATAAGCAAAATAATAAGCATAAAAAGCATTTACACTTTTAACTCATCTGCGATTTTTGTTTTGACCCATACCTTCATTCTTCCTAACTTCGGACACTCTTCCTAATTTCGGACGCAATAAATAAACAGACCTGTCTGGTTTACAAAATATACATCCATACTCAACCAAACCACGAGAAATACTAAAATATTTTATAAAACAGAGAAGAGATGTTGAACAATGGTAATCATCACCGTGAAAAAAAAAACATCGTGCAAGAAATAATTATAACGGCCTATACTACACACTCAAGAGATTTAATGGGCTTTGTTTTCTCTTGATGTTCAGTGCGGAGCGGAAAATAATTTTTCTTCGGTCGCGTCAAATTGGAGAAATCCCACTACGGAATCACATAGCAGAGATTGTCTATTAGCTGCGTGCGATGAAAGTCTCAAGGGTCAACTTGAATCTGATTAGATTTCTTTTAATTAAAGTTTGTTTTAACAAGTTTAGCTTTTTTAGACATCTTTGCAGGAATCTTTAAGAAAAGTAATTATCGCGTGCAGAAAATTTTGCGAGTCTCACTAAATACTCCATTTTTTCAAATTCACGAATTTAAATTCTCGCGAAAAAGTGAAAATCTAAATCGTTTTTATCACACTCAATTCATTAGAATGGGAAATTCCTAATTGTATCCAATAGCCGACTTTTTCATTTCTTGTGAGTGCCGATGGAGTTAAATATTTACAATATTCAGTGTCCAAGCTAAACAATTATTATGGTTTCTAAGTTCTCCATTGTCAGTAAAGGTTTTAACGCGTGGTGGTGGTGACGAAAAATTTGATCTCGGAATAGTGAACGGATAGTGTATCCATCTCATAGAGCTCGAAAAACCGATGAAAAAAATGTATGGGATCGTTTCTGTACTACCAACGATTGCCGAGATATCGTGTGAGAAAGTTGCGCGAATTTTGATGTTTGTAAATTCGCGAAAATAAATTCTCGCGAAATTTTCTTCCTCTAAGGTAAGAATATGTTCCTATAATGCATGACTGGTCTTTGAACACACCAATCTTTGAACGCATATCGATCCATGAACGCACATACTTGTTTTTAAGCAAAAAAATCTTATTTTCAGAATTTTGTTTTCTCAATAAGAAAAAAAATTCAACTTAAGCAAAAAAATCTTATTTTTAGAATATCATTTCCTTGGTAGGAATAATATTCTTATTTTAAGAAAAATTTTCTGGTTAAGAATAAATACTTCTTAATTTTCTTATTTCAAGTAAAACTTTACTGAAAACAAGAAATATTTTCTTGAATAATTCTAACTAAGAATATTGGTTTTTGCTGTGTAACTGTACAGCAATTTTAATGTATCATATCCAACACCATATGCTGCCAACTTGGCTATCAATAGATCATGACGTAGACAATCAAAGGCTTTGGACAGATCCATCAAAATTGCACCCACTTTGTCGGAGTTTGAAAGGGACTTTTGCCACTGTATAAGCATATTTAACAATGCATACTGACAGCTATATCCCCGACGAAATCCACAAAGGTATTTTGACAAAATAGAGTTCAAAAAAGGCTGCATTTGCTTGGCCATCAACCTTTCAAAAATTTTAGATACAACAGGCAGCAAACTAATAGGGCGGTAATTTCCCTTATCAAGAGTATTTCCCTTCTTGTGTTGTGGAATGACATCGGCGAGAGATAACTGGTCAGGAAACACAGAAGAACCAACGATAGAGCTATTAAAGCACTTCGTGAGCACTGGTGCGCATTCCTGAGCAGCAAGTTTCAAAATGTTCGTAGGAATTTGACCGCTAACCTTCTTACTTTCATCCAAAGCTAGAATTTCCTTTAGCATATCTTCCTGAGAAACTTCAGCCAAATCAAAAGAAATATGCGATTTAAATCTAGATCGAATAGATACAATACTTGGATGAGACGCATATTTCTCAATGGATGAGAGTACCGGGTCCTGGTGATGAATTGGAGAACCACACGGTATAGAAAGTATATCTAGGTTAGCAGTGATTTTGTTGAAGTGTTGATTAAATACACTTGCAACTTCCAATTCGCTTTTAAACATTTTGCCTTCGTCAACCAAAACAATGCTTTCTTTTCCGACCACAGCTTTTTCACTGAAAAACGGTTTCACGGTTTTCCAGAAATCTTTCTTCAATGTCCTTTTGCTGAAGTTGGTAAAGAAAACTTTTTTATCTAGCCTGTTTATTTTGACAACCAAGTTTCTCTGTCTCTTATAAGCTTTTAAATCATCAGGATTACTAGAACTGTTTGCAACTTTCTTAAGACGTGAGCGTCTCATAATGGCTTTCCTGAGAGCCTTAGAGACATGAGGCTGGTTATTGGCCCGGACAAACTTGGTTTTCATTGGAGCGTGCTTGTCTAGTACAGTAATAAACTTTTGTTGAAAAACTTCATAATTTACTATATCATCAGAGTATCCAGAATATCCAGCATTCATGCAGCTACCTAGTTCTGCTAAAAAAAATATCCCTATCAAAGTCTTTGTATTTACGATAGAATACCTTTTTAGCAGAACCTTTTTCAAATGTGGTTTTCAGCATAGTGTAGATCAGAGAATGATGGTCACTTAACCCAGTTTCGATAGTTCCTGTATTCATGAGAGAGTGTTTTCTGTTGGAAAGAATCAAGTCGATGCAAGATCCAGATGAAGCTTTCCAACAGGTTTTTTCTCTCATATGATTGTGAAGAGAGTGATTCAGAAGAAATTCACCCAAATCAGGGTTTGTCGGATCTAGGTTAAAATCACCATCTATTATAATATTGTCATATTCAGCATAAAAATCAAGTGCATCAGAAAGCTGCCCTAGAAAAAACTGGATATTCTGTTTAGGTGGTCTATAAACATTACATAAAAGCCACTTTTGCTTGCGTAAATTTAGATCCACTAATATCACTTGCACATCAGGGTGAAAGCAGAACCTATCTAGGCGATGAGAGGGCAATTCATTTCGAACAAAAGTGAGAAGACCACCACTATACTCTGACACGTCTAAACGATATGGTTTTGAAAAACCTTCCATCATAAACAAACCCGAAGGAAATGAAGCATCAAGTTTTGTTTCGGCGATAGTAAGGACATCGACCGAATCATTCAGTAGACACTTCAGATTTTCAAATTTATTTCTAATAGAATTTATGTTAATATAGCCAATCATAACATTTTTTGGATATAGTTAACAGCAAAAGTTACTCAGAAAATAACGTAATAACTCGAAGAAGAACAAACGAAAATGAGGACTAGCAACACGAGGCGCGAGGAGAAATAAAGTACCGATCTTGTCGAAAGCAAAGTGGATACTAATAGGGCACGCAGTGGAAAACGCGCACAACCTCGAAATTCAATATGGTACCCCGACTGCTGCGAAGCGCGGCGCCCACCAGTTAACTTGAGTTAAGTAAACTTAACTACCATATTGATCTTTTCATATAAAACACTATGAATATATACATACAAAAACATTTATGAAAACGCAAATAGCTTATATATAAACTTGGATATTTCATGACAATAAATATTTTTGGAGTGTTTTTTAACTTCTACGATATACAATATTTCTTTTTTATATAGTACAAATTAAATTAAATGTTGGCTATATATAGCAATATAACTGTGAAAATACTATTTTTGAAACCAAGACATCACAATAGTTATGTATGTAAGTTTGTCCCCATAATACATTTCACCTATTTGTTGCTGTCCCATAAGTCATGTATACACTTGCGAAATAAAAGATGATTTTTTTCTTAGAAAGTCAACCAAATCAATTGTGGACCACCACGTTGTGGTTGTGGATTGTATTAAAGGTCAAAAAGCCTTTAATACAACGCTAACGATACCTGTCCCCATAATACAAAGTGTCCCCGCAAAACCTTTACGTGAGTATGTGTGTAGGTGAGTATGTGTGCGTCGTGCTGGCTGGTTGGTGTGTTTTTTGTGTGTGGCGTGGGAATGTGAAAAAGGTCGGTGAATGAGGATAATAATGGTGATTCAGGGATACTTTTAATAAACAACATGAGAATTTAGGGATACTTTTAATAAACAACATGAGGATTGTAACAAATAATGATGATAGAGCAATTGTTTGTGGAATAGTTTGAATAATTAACAAGGTTTGTTAGTAAAACGATATGTACTGTCTAGTGGAGTTCACTGATGTTGAGCGGAGTGTGTCAATATGTCTTTTAAAGATGGTGGGTTTTTGAATGCCTTTATGGGTGGTCGAGTCCAAATTCGTGATATGGTTGTGTCGTAGGATGGCCAATGACTTTGGATGTGGTGTGATAATGTTCTGTCTGTTTCGTTGAAAGTGGTGATGAATGGCAAGATGCGCGTGTCTTCCTTTTTGCGTTGTTGATGAATGAGTTCTTCCTGTGTGAATGTGAGTGCTCGGGTTATTTGTTCGTATATTACATGTAATGGGTAGTTCCGTACGATCAGAGTGCGTGTGAATTGATGCAAGTCTTCTTCCAAACGTTTGTCGTTAGCTGTGACCATGTTGTACCATGTTGGGCTTGTGAGTAGATGATGCTTTTTTTGATATGCGCAGGGTGATGTGAGTTGTAGTGGAGGAAACAGGAGCTGTGGGTGGGTTTCTTGTAGAGTTTTGTTTTTAGTATTCTGTCTTCATCTATGTATACGTGGAGGTCAAGAAAGTTTATTGATATCTGTGAATATTCGAACGTGTATTTTATGGTGGGATGTAGGTTGTTCATGTACTTAAAAAGGTCTTGTAGTTGGGTGAGAGATCCATCGAATATAAAAAAGATGTCATCTATTAGGCGTTTCCAAAATTGAATGTGTGTTTTAAAAGTGTCGTTGTTCAAAATTTCTTTTTCCCGTTGTCCCATGTATAAGTTGGCGTAAGGTGGTGCCATGCGTGTTCCCATTGACGTTCCGTTGATTTGGTGGTAGTGATGATCCATGAATTGAAAGGTGCTGTGTTTTAGGATGAATTCTATGATTATGTGTAATGCGAGTGGGTTCGGCGTGTATGGTGGTAAGATGTTCTTGTGTTTTTTAATGTGGTACATTGCTGTGTGGGTTCCTTCGTCTTGTGGTATGTTAGTGTATAGTGATTTGACATCTGCTGTAACAAGGTATACGTTTGGAGACAGAGGTGGGAGTGCGTCAATGAGGGTGAGAAAGTGTTTGGTGTCGCGAATGTATGACGGAAGCAGTTCAACCAGGGGTTGTAGAAAGTGTGTGATGTATCTAGAGAAGGTGTCTGTAGGACCATTGCATGCGGAGACGATAGGACGGAGTGGATGATTTTTCTTGTGGATTTTAGGGAGTCCATAAAACAGTGGGGTTCGTGCAGGTGATGGTGGCAGAAGAAATTCCTTTGTTTCGTCGTCAATCATGTGTTTATTGTGCAGATACGAAACTAGTGTTGTAGCGTCATGGGTGATGTGTGTAGTGGGATTGAAAGATAGGCGCTTGTAAGTGTTTTGGTCGTTTAGATGTTCGTTGTGGACTTTTTTTATGTAATCGTGTGCGTTCATGATGCATATATTGCTGCCTTTGTCGCTCTTTTTTATAGTGATGTTGGTGTTATGTTTTAGTTGGTTGAGTGCATGCTGTTCTTCATGGCTGAGATTTTGTTGTGGGTGTTGTTGTTGAGTATGTGTTAAATCGTTTAAGGATTCATTGATCTTTTGGAAATAAGTGTCCAGTGCGTTGTTGTTATTTGGTGGCGGATTCCACGTGGATTGTTTTTTGAGGGGTTTTATCCTTTCGGTGGTGTTGTTTTCTCCTGGTTGTGAAAGTAGTAGTGCTTGTTGATGCGTTTTTTGAAAGAGTGTACGTCGTTTCGTAGATCATCTTTGTTGTATCGAGTGGGGGTGGGTATGAATCCTAATCCCTTATGTAAGAGTTTCTTTTGTGCTGATGTGAGTATCGTTGATGATGTGTTGGCAATGAGGTTGGTGTTTGAGTTCTCCCGATGGTGTTGAATGGCAAGTTTGCATCGTTTGGCGTAGTTGACGTGTTTAGATTTGAAGTATGGTATTTGAAGTTGTAAGCTATTTTCTCAGAATTCAACAATTGCAAGCAAGCCATCTGTGTGAAAGTATAGATCAAAGAAAACAGAGCGAATGGTATGTCGCTCGAAAGATCGGAGCAGTAGGTATACTTGTATAATTCCTGGATTCGTAAAAATATCGTTCCCATTCCAAAAACATAAACACTGGCAGTTAGGTATTGATTCGAGTGATGCTCAGTAGCTCCGTCGTCGTCATCGTCGTCGTTGTTTTCGTCAATGAACATCGGAGAAAAACGCAAAAATATCAACATGCCGACGACACCAAGCGACATGTAAATACATAAGAGAGATTGGCTCCAATCATGGTTTATGATGATGTCGCTTTGTGTCGGCAAGTACTCGGCAATGACGACACCTATGGTTATGACAATTTGAACAATCATCAATATGAAAGCCATTAAAATTTTTTTTCCCAGAATGCTTTGAGGTTGATCGGGTGCTAATAAATTCACACGCATTTTTTATCGTCAGTTATATCGTGAATCTTAAATATACAATATGGAGATCATAATAACGGGTCGTCAGAAATGGAAAAGCAGAAGGGCCTTGCGTCCGACCATTGATTTCCAACCATGTTTAATGTGCCCTATAAATGTGCTTGAACGTTTTCCTATTCGTAATTCTTCTACTGTCAGGCCAACAACGGTGCTTCAATGACTGATTATTGAAAAGTTCTTGGCACACAGACCCTATTTACACCCCTTAAGGGACCTAAATGAATTATCACCCAGTGGGAAAAATTTTCAAAAATTCCCTGCGATGGAGAGTACTTTTTTTTTGAAAAGTGTGTATATTTCTATGGAAATGCACTCCTTCGCAGTGAATTTTCAACAAATTTGCTCACTTTAATAAATGCCTGAAAACCTTCGAGGATCATGTAATATCGCTTTTTGTACTGAGCCATGTTTGGAGCTGATAAATGATAAATGCACCAGATGCCGCATATAACACAAAGAAGATGCAGAAATAAATGGCTGCCAGTTTAAAACACCTCTGAAGCAAAACATAATCATCATGACGAAGACACTGAACATAGATAACGTGAGAGAATGTAAGAACACATTTCTAAAACATCAAACCAAGCTAAAACCCGAGTTACAAAATCGAGTTGTAAAGTCGAGTTTTGGATTAAGACGTCATAAATCGAGTTATTAACTCGAAGTTTTTAACTTGCGATATCACTTCGACTTACTAACAGGAAAATATATTTTTGTCAACTTCAAAAGCCAAACTTTGATTTCAAGTTACTGACTTGAAATTTCTTTTTCAAATAAATCAAGTCGAGTTTTTAACGCGAGAGTAATTGTGAAATTTGTTCGTTTTTATTTAAAATTTACTGGTGGGAACAGTTTTGTAGCGCTAGTTAAAACTCGAAGTTAATAACTCAAGTTATGACGTCATAATCCATAACTCGACTTTATAACTCGATTTTGTAACTCTCATATTTTTTTCTGCATGATCCTTATAGAACAAATTATTCATTTTGATTGGTTCGTGGAACAAAGTTCAATTCTTAAATGAAATTCTGCTTTCGTTATATAGTTTTATAAAAGATAAATAAGGAGTAATGAAGTATGCCTTAGTTTCCTTTTTGTCGCATCCTTTAAGAAAGATCAAACATCGTTTGTCACCGATCAGTCTTTCATTTGCTATACCAAACATAATCTCCGGATCTTCTAGATTATAGAGAAATTACTATGAACGACTCCTCGCATGAAAACAACATCTTTACAGCCAGATATAACACTCTTGTTAAGAAAACATCACTCTTTTTTTATCATTTCATACAAACTGACTTCGCAAATTACTTCTAATAAAGTGTATTCTTCATAAACTTTCTGGGAAAAGTTGATTATATCTCTCTGAACTTTTACAATCAAGAATAATCGTTATAAGAAAGACAACATTTAACAGCGTAAATTTTATTGATTGTTGAAAGGATTTTCCTTGAATTCAGAAACCGTTTGATCACGTGATAAATGACAAAAAAACAACAACAAAAAGCCCCCTTCTCATTTCAGACATTCCATACATTACATGCAGAATAATGTTGCTATGAAGACTATATTTACACGATATGAAAACTAAATTGTTAATTGATTCTTTTCTTTTAAGAATCAAGCTAATTTCCCGCTAAGTCGAACTTTGACAGAAATAAGATATTAGGACTTTTTTTGAATCACGTAGAAGCACAAAGTGTATAATAATTTTTAAAATAAAAACACATTTTTTTAAGGACATGTTTCGACATTCTTATGTCATCATCAGCTATAAAATATTTACAAAAAATTTTTCTACATACATAAAATAATGATTACAAAAGGTGTTACAAAAAAGCTATACATCAAAATCTCCAATTAAAATTAATGAGTTAGACTAGAAGTGTGAAAAGATGACAGAGTTAGAAAGACAATAGAAAGTGTGAAGAGTAAATGTAAAGTATGAATAAGGGAAAGATGAAAGAAAGATGAAAGAAAGATAAAAGAAACGAAAAAAGAAAGAAAAGAAAATTACACCGACAATGTTTTCCCTATGTACTTTACTTGAGTGTTAAGATTAGGATTTTCCCACCCAAAATGAAGTCCCTCCTTAAGTTTAAGTTGCCATTTAGTTTGTGCATTATCGATGATTTTAAAACAATTAGGACTTACTTTATCAAAACAATCTTCCTTTTCCCTGATATGTTTAAAAATATGAGAGTTCTTATCTGTTTTTAAATGTTCATTAATCCGTTGTCTAAAATGTCTGGTGGTTTCACCAATATAACAAGCGTTACAGCTTGTACAGTTAAATTTATAGACAACATTAGATTTAAGATTTAAAGGAACTTTGTCTTTAGTTGAAAACAGACTACCAATTTTAAAGGATGTGAAAATTATTTTTACGGATTGTGTTTTACAGTATTTTTTAACGATGTTGTTAATTTTTAATTTAAAGATGTCAGAATGTTTGCCTATGTAAGGTAATTTAAAGAAACGAGCTTCGTTTAATGTTTCTTTAGGTTCGTCTGCTTTGTACGTTTAATTCAAATACTGTTCTATTAATTTATCAGTTAATTTGACAGGATAAAGATTTTGTCTTAGTATATCTTTAACTTTATTGAGATCGTTATGAAAACCTAGCCAAGTGTTGTTAATTTTGTAAGCCCGGTCAATTAAGCAGTTAATTAATCCACGTTTATATGTAAAAGACGTGAAACTGAAATAATTAGTTAGGAGTCCAGTGAATGTTTTTTTACGATATACAGAGGTTACAGTTGAAGGTTTAGAGTTATTTATGAAAATATCCAAGAACGGGATAGTGTGATTATTTTCCTTCTCCATAGTAAATTTTATGTTAGGATGTTTAGAATTTATGTAGTTAAAGAAATCTTCTGCGTCAGCAAGATTTTTAAAAACAGCAAAAATATCATCCACATAGCGTTTATAAAGCATAGGTTTATTCTATTATAATCAACCAGCCATTGTCTTTCATGGTAGCCCATGAAGATGTTGGCTAAGACAGGAGCTAACGGTGAACCCATAGCAACCCCATCTATTTGATCATAAAATTTACCGTTAAAAAGAAAGTGAGTTTTAGCTGTAGCAAAGAGAAAAAGCTTGGTTAAATCTTCCTTAGTAACATTTAGATTCGGATGATTATCTATGATTATGTCAACAGCGATGGTTATAGTTTCGTTTAGAGGTATGTTAGTAAAAAGACTTTGAACATCATAAGATACCAAATATGTGTCTTTTAAGTTAACTTCATTTAGTTCTTTAACAAAAGTAAAAGTATCTTTAGTGCAATGTTCTCTAGGTATAAAAGGAGTTAACAAATTACAAAGATGTTTAGCTAAGTTATAATTATAAGTACCGATAGATGAAACAATAGGCCGGAAAGGAATAGAATGAGCAGAAGTAGAATATAAATTCGAAACAGAAACTTTGTGAAGTTTAGGAAGTCCGTATATACGAGCAGGAGAAGAGCCATTAGGATAAATATTATCATATTCAGAGTCTGTAAAAAGTCCTTTAGATTTTAACTTTCTTACCAATCTTTGTAGCTGACCTTCTCTTTGTCTCATTGTCGGTGTAATTTTCTTTTCGTTCTTTTTTCGTTTCTTTTATCTTTCTTTCATCTTTCTTTCATCTTTCCCTTATTCATACTTTACATTTACTCTTCACACTTTCTATTGTCTTTCTAACTCTGTCATCTTTTCACACTTCTAGTCTAACTCATTAATTTTAATTGGAGATTTTGATGTATAGCTTTTTTGTAACACCTTTTGTAATCATTATTTTATGTATGTAGAAAAATTTTTTGTAAATATTTTATAGCTGATGATGACATAAGAATGTCGAAACATGTCCTTAAAAAAATGTGTTTTTATTTTAAAAATTTTTTTGAATCATTATAATATCAAATACAATCTTTTTTTATATACAACTTATCTTATGACGAACATTTATACAGGATAAAAGCGTTTCAATAAATGTACAATTAAAAATAATATATACAGATACTGTTATCAACACGCGTCCTGTTAGATAAAAAAGGATAAAACAAAGTCAAATTAAATGTACAGGGTGGACATAAAAAGGCGGGGCTGTGTAAGGACAATGCACAGTTGAAAGATGGTTAAACTCTGTAAATCTTAACTATTAAACTCTGTTAAGTCTTAACTATTAAACTATTAATCATGTGAAAAATAGCAGACATAAGAGCACATGATATAGAAATAGGAATGAGAATAGCAATATCAAAAGTGCAAAGTGTAAAACGAAAGAATATTAAAAAGTGTCTAAAAGTTGTGGTTTTTCAAAATAATTTTAAAATTGTCATCTTTATATTGATTCCTAATATTAATCGGAAGTTCATTAAATATCTTTTGCACCCATGTATCGAATTGACCGCCGACCATATTCCAGTTTCACCTTCGGGAGTCGCACGAACAAGCCCATGCTCCTGGTAGTGACCCTCGTATTAGATATTTCAAAGTAGCCATCAAGAGGTGGTTTTATTTTGCCGAGAAGAACATCCTGAACAAAAAAACATAATCGACGTTTCCCACAATCTTTCATGTTAACATTATGTTGACGACCACCGCCTATCAGGTCACACGCTCTGCGTTCAAAAGATGTAATTCGTTTCGATTGGGTTTCATTGAATGTAGGCTTCAGAAGACAACAGTAGGTGAACAATGGTAAAATCACCACATTGATAATGTTATGGGCAGCATCAGTTGTCATAAATCTTCTCATTTTACCCAGTAGCTTTAGACGATTTGACATTTTCTTATACATTTTCTCAAAATGGGAGTTCAAGTTCAAGGTGGGGTCTATTTCGACACCTAGGTATTTATAATGTTGAGTGACATTTATCTTTTGATCCATAATCTTCACTTCGATCTCTCTGCGTTGATTAGTTATTCTTTTGGATGTACCAAATAACAAAACTTCGGTTTTTCCTAGTTTTAAGTTCAGCAACAGTTCATTTTCTTTAAACCATTCATGTAGGTTTAAGAGATCTTCATTTAAAAATCTTTCAACATCATCAAGAACATTGCTTTCACAGGTGATAACAGTATCGTCAGCATATTTCACGATTTTCGAGTGAAGCAGGTTTTCAGTTACGTCATTGAAGAAGATTATGAATAAAAGCGGTCCCAAAATGGAACCTTGCGGTACACCTGAGAATACTGCTTTCTTTTCTGATAATGTACCATTCAGACAAACACGTATGTGACGATTGAACAGGTAGTCTCGAAACCAATCTAGCTCTTTATTACGTACACCATAACATTCCAGCTTTTCAATTAGCTTATTGTGTGCAATAGTATCAAATGCTTATGAAGGTCGATGAAGCAGGCACCAACTAGCTTTCCAGAGTCAACGGAGTTTCGGATGTTGCCAAGTAATGTTAAAGTGGCATGTTCAGTGGATTTACCTTTTCGAAACCCAAATTGATACGGAGAAATTACTTTCCCCTCTTCTAGATAGTCATTGAGCTGAGAATAAACTTCACGCTCCATTATTTTAGATAATACTGCTAGGATGGAGATTGGTCGATAATTCTCAACATCGCTTTTGCATCCTGACTTATACACCGGGACAACCTTGGCAATTTTCCAATCTGTTGGAAATTTGGAAGTTTTGAGAGAGAGGTTGATGAGGTATGTTAGAGCATATGTGATTTCGTCTGCAGAGTCCTTTAGTAAATTTGGTGGCAGAAGGTCCAATCCACATGATTTGTTTTTCTTTAATTTCTTGAGGTGTTTTTTGATTTGCGTAGCAGATATGTATCGAAAATGGAAAGTTTTAAATGATCGATTAGCACATGGTTTACTTTTTCTCCAAATGATATTACTCAGAGGGAACAATGGTTTCTTGATGTGTGATATGATTGTAGAGTAAAAGTTGCAGAAACCATTTACGATTTTCGATTGATTTGATGTCAGATTTCCATCAATTTTATAAGATTTGCTGTTTGTTGATGTACATTTGACAGGAAAAACTTTTTTCAAAATTTTCCAAAACTTATCAGTCTTGGTAATGTTTTCATTCAACAAATCTTTGTAATAATCAGCTTTTGCTTTTCGCAAAGCTATGTTCACTTCATTCCGTAGTCTTTTGTAGGCATTTACGTCACAAGTTGAATTCGTTTGTCTCATCTTTCGAAGGGCAGCATCACGATTGATCATCTTTGTTTTTATTTCGTTTGACAGCCATGGACAGGGTTTTCCACGCACTCTCTTTTGAGTAAGTGGCGCATGCTTTTGGAAAATATCGCGGAGAATTGATTTTAGATGTTGCCAAGCATCATTAACGTCGGTGTACTGATCAATTTCATTTATTTTCGATGCACGAATATCTCTTTTCATTTTTTCCGGGTCATATCGACGATAATCTCTGCATTGGATGTTTTTATGAGAGAAGTTCAAGTTATTAACTTTATAGACACAACCAATCATGTCATGATCTCCAATTGACATCGGTATGACATCACTCTTTGTGATTGATGCATCACTTTTTACGAAGATTAGATCAGTTAATGATGACGTATTGTGATGTAAATCGTAGCGTGTTGCTTTGTTTATGATTTGAGACAGACCATTAAATATAAAAATGTCTTTAATTTCTTTATGGTCGTTTGGTTCGTAGTAATTAACATTTAAGTCTCCTAGTAGTAGAAGTTCTTTGTTCTCTCTCGTTGCTAATGACAGCGTGTTTTGTAGAAGGTTTGTAAAGTTGTGTGAGAGGTGGCGAGATGAAACAGGGGGTCTGTAAAATGTTGATATCAATATATTTCTGGTATTTTTTAATCGTAATTCAATAAAAATACTCTCTAAACCGTTTTTTTCCAGGTCCTCTCTGCGAATAAAATCATGTTTATTTGCAATGTACATACCGACTCCGCCTCCTCTCGCATCGTTCCTGCTTTTGCCAACATAGGTGTACCCCGGAATTTCAAAAGCGTTGAAGTTATCAGTAACTTGCGTGTGAGTTTCACTCAAAGTTAAAATGTCGATGTTTTTCCTTTCTGTGAGAAATTCAGTGATTAATTCCAGATTTCCATGTAATCCTCTCACATTCTGGTGAAACAATTTAAAGCCTTTGCAAGCAAATAATTTGTCTAACTCGGGTACTACCCTAGGACCAGGGTTCAACTCAATATCTCCAGCCAGTAATAAAAGCAAAACGCAAGAATTTTTCAAACGATACTTTCTTCCATTATTCCATAAAGAGCCACAGATAAAACTTTCACTTCCAGTAAATAAAACAAGAGCATTCAATGTAAGACTAATGCCATCTGATGTTAAAAAGCGAACTTTATTTTCTTGTGTAAGTGTCAATAGTATCAGCAAAAAACAGAGCACGTCCGTTCTTAACGACGCCATTATTTCCAACTAAAGAATGGAAGAATGTAACAAACGAATGGTTACACAATCAACCTCGAACCCAGGGTTTCTTGCCTTTTCGATATACGGATAGTGGCTATCCGTATATCGAAAAGGCAAGAGACCCTGGATTCGAGGTTATATAGGTTTATTAGCCTGTTGAGAAACACATTTTAGGAAAAGATACAGTCCCAATATGTTCTCATAAAATGTTAGCGGTTATGGATATCTTTATCTGTTTGATAACTGCTGTTGCATTGGAGTTACTTCAGATACCCTTTCTTTCTTCTTTCAGTGGTTAAACATTATATTGATATAACCTATAAAAACATTATTTATGTACTTAAATCTCATGGATTGAATGGTATTTGGTTGCTGCACCCTGCTAATTTGTGATAAATTTGGACCAAACGTTTCTATTGTGTCAACACTATTCTTCCCCCCGTTGTTTTTGTGCTTTTTGATGGGAAAAGTAGCCCTTTTTTTCCATTCACAGGTGGTGATATTGCAGTTGTCTGTAACGTCTATTTTTCAGTTGTTTTAGATGATTGTTGAAGTGACAAATCGTTGTATCAGCTTTTAAATTGTCCACATGTTAAAGACGAAATAATTAACTTGCTGTCAGGGCATAACTTAAAAGAATGTTATCAAGGATCACGCTCAATGGTTTGTATGGTACATCATTTGGTGTCAAGATGAATTATGGTTAGCTTGAGTTTGGCTGTGGTTTAACATTATTAAATTTAGCAACCAAAAAATATTTGATTTTCACGTTTTTGTTGCGTTCCAATTTAGCATCGAATCGCCAACCACAAGAATAGAATCGTTAACCGCATCTTTATTCTCATCAACAGTTCGCTTATCATTTTTTGATTTGAAAAAGTCATTACCTTATCGGCCCTTATAACGCCGGCCCTTACTGGCGTTATTTTTTTGGCGGGTGGCGGAATTAGGGCCGGCGTTAATAAGGGCCGGCGTAAAAAAAGGCCCAAAAATCAAGAAAAATCAGTCAAAAGTGGCGTTAATTTTTTTACTGTTTGTTTTGAATATTCAGGCTTAAAGGCAGGAACAGGGTTAAAGATAACGATGAACACAACAACAATTTGTAACAAAATATTAACAGTTTTTTTCAAAATAAAACAAACGTGTCATGTTCCGAGGGAGCTCTCGAGATACATTTTCTATTTCATCCAAGAGGGAGGCTCAGTTACCGGCACTGTCGCAAGCACTGTTGCCAATATTTCACCTATTCCTGAAGGAGGATTAGAAATCCCTATTGTTATGATTTTTGCACACGGCAACCAGGCAATTACGTCCAAGATGGAAGAATTTGTGACCAAGCAAACAAAAAAGATGGAAGAAGAATTAGATGCAGATAGCTTAATGAATGAAACGGAATTACATCAGCAACCTGACAACGAAGAAAATGACAACGAAAGTGCTACCATTGAAGTGCAGTCAGACGAAGAACAACCATCAGAAGCAATTGTAATAGATTAGCTGTTTACAAAAATATAAACGTGAAAAGGTTGAATTTTCTTTGTTTTTTCTGTGGTGGCGTAAAAAACGGCCCTAAAGGGCGTTAATTCGAAAATCCGGGGTGGCGGAATAAGGGCCGGCGTTAAAAGGGCCGGCGTTAATTAAGGGCCGGCGTTATAAGGGCCGATAAGGTATGTTTTCTCTTCCTAACCTCCAATAAAGCCTGGTTCACACCTGGCGATTGAAAAATAAATCAATCGTCGCAATCGCCAATCGCCAGGTGTGAACACTCTCAAGTATCAAGTATACACTGATTCGCTTTATTAAACCTTGTCCGTACCTGGCGATTACGCATCCAACAGTGATGCAAATTACGCAAAGTAACTCTGTTACCGTTATCTGCGATAGTGGAAATAACACACCCTTGGACTACGACTATTACTACCTCCCCTCCGGCCAAAATGAAAGTTTAATCTGCGCTTTAGAGTCTGCAAATTCCCTTAGCGAAAATATATAAATTGTCATGAACGTATGCAGGCTAGTTATTTTAGAACTCTTCCAAAATATTCATTATAAAAGTAGTTTTGGTGCAAAAAAGACAATTCCTCGTATATCTAACGGTTTTTTCGAAATAGTTTTAAATGAAAATATCAGATTTATAGTAGAGGTTGCAATTCTTTAAGGAAAAAACGTATTGTAACATAACATAACATATCACAGTGTGAGCTCTTGTGATTGACTCACAAACTTGTTCTCAAATTTTCCGGTGAAAACTAAACATTTATATGTTGTTATCAAATGAAAATGGATAAATTGAATAAATAGATTCAATAAAAATGCGTACAAATGGAAAACTAACATGAGAGATATAAAACCTATAGACTGTTTGCGAGTGTCGTGCCATAGACTTTCACTTTCACTTTCTGATTTCAAAATCCAAACGACCATCGTATCAGTTAAGTTCTGTTAGCATATCTCAAGTGCACAAAAACTTTCAAACCGATTTCCGTTCAATTTGAATACTGTTTGGATTCTCTCAGTCGAAGTCTTAATTTTGATTTGTCACTTTTGAATAACTGGCTCAATGCCAATAAAATTGCACTAAATTCTGCGAAGACGGAATACATTTTATTCAGAAACAGATTTAAGACTTTCCTAGACAACCTTGACCTCTATTTGGGTGGGAACAAACTGAATCCTAGTTCTAGTCCTAAATACCTAGGTGTTTATCTTGATGAGCACCTAACTTGGAACCCTCACATTTCCGAGCTTGCCAAAAAGCTTAGAATAACAAACGGTGCATTATCTAAAATCCGGCATTATATACCTCAACCTATTTTAATGAATATTTTTCATGCACTTTTTGGCTCACACTTGAGGTATGCTTGTCAACTCTGGAGGCTGTATCCAAACAACATTTCTCGCAGGATACTCATACTCCAAAAGTGTGCTATTAGGCTTATTTTCCTTTTCGTCTCCTCGTTCTCTAACTTCTTCTTTGTTTTCAAATCTCAAAATCTTAAATATTTTTGATCTTGTTAAATTGTTCAATATTCTTTTCATTCACCAGTATTTGAAATCTAAACTTCCTTCTGACCTTTATAATACTTTCAGATTTAGAAAGTTGAATCATTCTTATCCCACTCGTGGTCAAAATTTGGGTTTACTAGAGCTTCCGAAAAATGAGGACTACTAAGTATGGTTCCAGCTCCCTCAGTTATCAGGCAACTAAAGTCTGGAATCAAATGTTTTACTTCCCAAAATGACTGTGTCGGATCTGAAATTGTTAGTGACCTCCTTTGTTTTAGATCAATACTAATGCTCGTTGATTTTCTACTCTAAAGCGGACAAACGTTGTGCCCTTTCTTTTTTTATTATTTTATTTTATTTATTTTTTTTTTTATTTTATTATCCTTATGTTTATCATTATTATTGTTCTATATTAGGTGGCCACCTCCGTTTAGGTTTGACTATTGTGAGGGTCTCCTAGCCATAGTGTATTTTTTTGTCTAAAAATATCTGCTGGCAAAATAAATATATAAATGAATGAATGAAATGAAGATTTAGAACATTTCGATACGATGTAACATGGTTTAAACGCATGTTCAATTTGTAAGAACCACAGCATAATTTACTTGAACACGTAAGTAAAAAGTGTGTCTATGGTGGAAACAGTATGACAAAAACGTCATGAAAATCTTATTAACTAAAACATTAACATGGCAGGCGAAAAACGCTAAACGCTGCAGCTCAAGATGTCGATATAGTCTCTTCTTAAACAAGAAGGGGGTGGATGAGAGGTTCTATCTTTTCATGAAAAAGAAGACGTTGAAGCAAAAATCGTAAGGTAAGAATTATTTTGTCCTATCTCCAATTTGTTTAAAATGAGAAAATTAAGTTTTAAATTTCATAACCTCACTGAATCTTGAAGAAACCAACAAGATAAGACCGGCGTTTGAAGAAGATTTTGCGCTTGTTTTTGGAAAAAGCTCACTGAGAAAGAACAAAATAATCCTGAAAAACTTGGAAACAAACAGGGCTCATTTTTCCCCAAAAATAGAGATAGAACAAAATAATTCTCACCTAACGAAATGTTAAACAATCATCCCATTCAGCATGCTTATTTACCTTCGAGTTTTTTTTTGTTATAAAACATTATTTTTTTCCAATGGAGGTGAACAAGCGATAGCATAAGTATGTTTAATCACCTTCTCCATTCTGTTTGAGCTTCAAAGAGTCTCTTACAACACTAAGTGCTCAACCGACAGTCAATTTTATCTTGTACCCTTCATTCATTTTTCGATAAAAACGATTTCAAACACCGTCAATATGGAATACTGGTTATTGTTTGGGATATTTCTCTTTGCTTCAACATTTTCTAGTATGTTTACAAGTACAATCACGGGATATTGTTAGACTAAAATGTACATTATGTTTTTCAATAATATTTTCAGGAAATTTGTCTGCGGTGATAATGATATCGTTATATTTGTTTTTTAACTTTTGAACTGTTTAGAACCCTGCAAGGACAGGGTAAATGAACAAACTTGTCTTTTGTGGAAGTACAGAGGAGAATGCAAAGTTTCACATTACTTCTGCGAAAAACCATGCGGATTTTGCACAACGAACACACTTCCTCCAGCCAATTCCTCATCTGCTCCAACAACATGCGGCAAATCAAGTGTTACACAGAGCCGTATTATCAACGGTGTGGATGCTAAGCCTGGTGCCTGGCCATGGATTGCATCGTTACAAAGCATGATCACCATTTCTGTGGAGGAACGTTGACAGCTTTAAACTTGCTAAGTACTATTTTGTCTTTAATATCTATACTGAGAGTTGGGGAAAAGTTGAAGCATGTTTTAATTTCATCTCATTTTTAATTTCGTATTTTAAGTTTGAATTTCTTTTTATTTAGATTCTGACGGCTGGCCATTGCGTCAAAAAAAAATCAAAAGCGACTATCACCTATACAATGTCAAACTTGGTGCACACAATCACACTAGTCGTAGTAAAGCACACTTACAAGTTAGAAACACATCAAAGCTATTGCAACACATCAGAAATTTAGCATGAAAACGCGAATTGCTGATTTGGCAGTGATTGAATTAAGAAGACCAGCAACACTTATTAACCGAGTAGGTTTGGTGTGCCTTCCAGAAGAAAATAAATATCCATCTCTTGGTAAACAATATTATCTTGCAGGTCAGTTTCGCGACCTTAATTCCATCGCTATCTCACTGCACGTTCTCGTTATGAACATCAACCACTCCCAATCTAAATAGACTGAGCAATAGTACTTATCGACGGCTATTTAAAATCAGAGACGCGTCATTTCGTAAACCTAGTGTTGTTAAGCCTTAAATGGTCAGTTGCGTAACTGCATCATCACACTACTCCTTACTTTCCATCTTATCATCCTCTTCGATATAATTCAATAAATGTTATCTCTAAAGCTTGGTTCCCACTAGAGCCAAAATGAGATAGAAATGAGACAGAAATGAGATAAGATTTGAGATGAGCGATCGATCATTCACACTATATCTCAAATTGATCTCAAAAGCACCCAGGCAAGCTACATAAGTGAAAAAGGAAATATGGACGATATCAGTCTATAATTTTGAGAAAGAAACTCTTAGTTATTTTATTTTTACGACGAATGCGAAGAAAACGCTGACTAAAACCAAAAGATCGGCAACGTAGACGAATTTCGGTTCGTGTAATATTTCAGAGACGAGGAAAACATGTAGAATTTCATCGTCTTGTTCAGGAACTGAAGTTTCACGATATAGAATTTTTTTCTGTACGTGCCACGTGAAGTTCTTGTTCGTCGAAATCTACAAAGATTCTGTTTAAAAAGTCATTATATTTCTTTAGATACCTAAGAATGTCACCAAACCTTTTTGAGCACTTGCTTTCTATAATAGCTCCCCTAACTCAAAAGCAAGAAACAAAGATGAGAAAACCAATATCATCAGCAGAAAGACTTGTTATTACCTTGAGGTATTTGGCAACGGGTGATGCTGAAATCAAATATTCTGAAAATGACATAGAGCATTCTCATTAGATTCGAAAATTATCTCATCTCATCCTATCCCATTTCTATAACCAAGCTTTAGTAGACAAAAAAGAGAAATATTTAAGAATCTTCGTGCCACTGCCATATTGAAATTGCATTTAAATATAATTGAACACTATGTTAAATATTTACAAAACCAAACCAAAAGCAAAGCATTTTGATCCCATTGCATTGAAGTTCAACTCAGTTGCAGAAAGTCAAAGTTGAAAATCCTAAGACAATACCATTAGAACTTCGTCGTATTAATTTGGGGAAGTATCAAACATCCTGGTCGCTCTCACCACACTTTCCAACAAACAATGCTATCAGTAGTCGAAAGTTGGCATTGCAAGTATGAACAAGAGGTGTTTTGTGTCGGTAATGGTTTCAAGAACCAAACTGATGGAAAACAACAACCAAATGCATGTCGTGGTGATTCTGGTGGTCCTTTGGTCTGTCAACAAAGCAAGGGATCCTGGCAGTTGGAAGTTGTTGCTAGCTTTGTGCACAACTACTGCAAATATTACACAGGATATGCGCCAGTCAACAAACATCTTTCGTGGATCAAGAACTTATGAACTAGTCTTGTAATTAAATTATAATATCGCATAAAATATTTAATTCGATACTAATTAACCAACAATGTACTTCATTTTATTTAGAATATATTTCGATCATCTTGTGATCATCATCAGCTAAAATAAAGTTAAATACAAGTTTAAAAACTGTTCAGATAAAAAACATATCACACTATTCACAATAATTACAACGTAAGACTGAAGATTGAAAACACATCCTATAGTCCGTTCATCACATTCATGGCCAAAGTGGTTCAATACAATGCTTGTTTAGCTATTACTGGCTGCTTTCGTGGGTCATTTAGGGAAAAGTTATATTCTGAGGTCAGTTTAGCTGACCGGCGTTACAGCAGGAGGCTATTTTTCTTCTATAAAATCTTAAACGGTCTTGCTCCACAATATTTATTTAAATAATCTACCAGCTCAGAATTTAGCTTTACTCAACCTTAGAAAGCGACCTCCTTTTCTAGTGGAAGGTCGTACACAACGATACCTCAACTCTTTTTTTCCTTTTTGCATGTCGCAGTGGAACAGCCTGAATAGTCATATAAGAGAACTTCCATCTGTTTCTTGTTTCAAACGTGCTATTTTTGAATTTTTGAGACCAAAAGCTACACCGTCTTATAATCTACGAAATAATCTACCTTGGTCTCACATTACTTACACTGATGAGGTTGGCTTCAGTCACTTACGTGAGCATAAGTTTAGACATGGCTTTTTAGATACTCTTGATCCTTTTTGTACATGTCGCACTAATTCTATTGAAACCACTGAGCACTACCTATTGCATTGTCCCAACTTCTCTAATGAACGGCTTGCTCTTTTCAACAGACTTCACAATCTTGACATAATAATGCCTGTACTGCTCAATCCTCATTATTTATGTCGGATATGGTTAGATGGTGATCAGTGTCTTACATGTAAATTAAATTTTGAGATTTTAAGATCTACCATAAAGTTCGTATTAGATTCCAACAGGTTTTGTGGACCTCTCTTTTGATACGTTAGATGTATCTCTTTTGTTTTACTTTAATATGTGTAGTTACCAATATAATAATTTATGTATTTATTTGTTGTTTATTTGTTTGTTTTTTTTTATCATTTACTTTTTATTTCATCCTCCTGGCGACATCACTTTAATGGCCTGCGGGAGGATGGAAAAATTGTATTTTTTATTTTTGTATTTTTGTGATTTGTATTTTTGTATTCGCATTTGTGCGTCTTGTAATAAAAATTTCATATAAAAAAAACCCCAAATAAAACAAAACAAAAAAAACAAAAAAGATAGCTCATGTTCTTCACACCATTTCAAGAAAGCCACTATATACTCACATTCGACTCCGTGTTTTGTATATTATATTGATAATTATAGAGCAAGTAGGTAACACATGAAAAGGAATATTTTCATGCTACAAGATTCATTGAGCAGACTGGCAGAAATCCATATACCCGTTTGAATTTTGTGAAAAAAACTGTTTTGATTGACTTGGATCTCAAAAAGTATCCAGTGCCAGATAATTTGACAAGATCCTACATTATAGGAACTTCTTGTCATAAATAGTCTAACCACAAGAACCAGTTTGAGCATCAGATTCTCCCCTCTGAAAGAAAAATCTTTGTAAAACTGTCGTGTTATTAAAAGCAACACTGAATCAAAGCCAGGTTCCTAAGCGAATCCAATGAAACCTCCGAATAGCAATTGTTCCATCTAGCAGATCCTTTCAAATAACGGGCAGACCGTTAAGACCAGAAATTTTTACTATAAAATCTTTATGAAAATCTCTTTACAACAGACAGTAAAAGGGGGCACCTGTCATTAGTGGACGGATAAACCAAGTCTTATTTGAACTTTTCTTGTGAAATTTACTTCTAAACAGCGGAAAGTGGTATGGAAAGTGTTGTGCTGCAGGGATTTACCTGTTTGGGTCAATACTACTAGAAGAAGCATCAAAAATTAAAGAAAGTTGTATAGTTGAGTGGTTGGAAAAATGGAAATAGAACATACGAAGAAATATATCTCAACTACAGATTTCTGTAGTTCCACACTATTTATAGCCTCTTTCTTTGCCTTGTACTCCTAAAACGTTTAAATAACGCCTTAGATTGAATATAAGAGCTAAAAGCGCACCAAATGTCGATTACATAGATTACAGAAGTGCAAACCTGGAGTAAGTTTCAAAATCAAATCAAATTTTCTGATTGAACTTTTATTTTTGGTGCATTGCGAACTCCCCATTCGTATGAAACTTGCCAATAACTTAAGAGCTCTATTTGTCGTTGTTCTGGAGGGTGACAGCGAAGGTAAAAAGGTTAAACAGTATGAACATGCAAACAGGCCTTGAGAACAAGGCTAAGCTTTATCCTGCTTTTTATTATCACCAGCGGGCACAAGACGTCTTTGAGACGTCTCATTTTAATCGTAAAGTGGTCGTTTGCTTTCCAGATCATTTTGCGACGTCGTAGGGACGTCTGAAACGGGACGTCGCAATTGGGATCCTTTTACGACGTTTTTGGGACGTCTTTATACGGATTGAATAACGACCTTCGAAACAATTATAAACTTAAGATCATTTTGGGACGTCGTAGGGACGTCTGAAACGGGACGTCGCAATTGGGATCCTTTTACTACGTTTTTGGGACGTCTTTATACGGATTGAATAACGACCTTCGAAACAATTATAAACTTAAGATCATTTTGGGACGTCGTAGGGACGTTTGAAACGGGACGTCGCAATTGGGATCCTTTTACGACGTTTTTGGGACGTCTCTGTGCAGATTCAATAACGATCTTCAAAACAATTATAAACTTTCAAAAGCAATCAGTCTGTATAGAATAATTTATTGTAAATGTTTTTAAACGTCTTGACAACAAGCAGCAGTGGCATAACGGTTACGAGTTCGGCTGGCACACCAGAGGTTCCAGGTTCGGGTCCGCCTGTGGCCTATTACAGTATTTGAAAGAGTAAATTTCATAATCCTGCGACGTCGTTACGATGTCGTTGGGATGTCATCGAGACGTCTCAATGAAGATGTAATTGGGACGTCTTTTGAGATTCCCACTTCGCGACCATTTTGCGACATCTTAGGGACGTCTTGAAAAGACGTCTTTGTGCCCGCTGGGCATTGCATTTTGCTCAAAATTTTGTCATGAAACGATAGAAAAGCTATTCCTATAGTCATTATTTAACTTACATTCTTATCTTTATTCAGTTTTAACCATCAACCATCTCTTGAATACAACATTGATATCAATTGAAAACTTGAATGATTTGTGTAATGGTAACAAAATTTGTTCATTCATTCGATTCGAACAGGTGTATAGGAAAATATAAAAGAGAATGTATATTTATCTTCTTATCATATTGTACAGTGCAGAGAAATGGATCACAAGTAGGTACATATTCGTTCAGAAAGCCGAGTGTGTTCATCTTACAAATCGTTACCATTACATTGATAGGTTGAAAACTCTTATAAAAGTATTTAATATAAGCCAACCCTGAGCCTTACCCTTACTAACTCAAATACATTTCACAAAGTTTGCAGCGTAAAGAATCATGGTAACGATTTCAGACGAACGTATTAAGCCACAAAAATCACTGTCTTCTCCAATTTTCTTTTCCTTTCGAGGTGTTTTCACATGTGCTTGATATGGACTTTTTATTGACTTTTCAACCATAAAATACAGTCTGTGAAAATATCGATGTACTTTGAACATTTTGTTTCAACGATAATTTGATGGCAACCCTTTAGGTTATAACTACCCATTTACATGAGCGGCTTGCAGTTTTAAGTGACTGAGGCAAAAAAAGGTTTTTCCTGAAACATAATTGCCCAATATGGTTATACGACGGAGAAAAGTTTGGGTTCAAGAAACTCTTAAAACGACTCAGAGGCTTTTAAAAAACGCATTTTATTTGTTGATAATGCACACAAATGTACTAATGAAATTAAATCATTCTTATGAAAAGTCACTGGAGATCCTTTGAGTTCCGACGCCTTGCTGCTTCTATCAATGATATTTTATCTGCTATATCAGTTTGGACATTTAAAATTGACAACGAATTGAATCCTTTTTGACCCACAGTTCATCTGATCCAAGTTTCGATAATCTTTTGTTTAAAAAAGAGCGTTCAGACTTGTCAGTGTGATCAGAATTATGGTCAAGACGTTCCTTATCAATTGTCGTTTTCGCATATTTCGCGAAAATCAGCTGGTGCAGACTGATAAAAAATGGAGGGAAGGAGATGTTGGAGGTGGATTTCGCCGGAGATTTCGATCGTGTTCATTTGGAAAGCAATTTCATCTCCTTCACTCCATTTTTTATCAGTGTGAATAGACCGTACTCGAATTTTTTTGTGCTTTGTCTAAACCAACAAGTATGGTCTCCTTTTAAAGATGTAAATTGCTTTTAATTATCCCACCACGGAATGGAAATAATAAATGAATAAGTAAGAAGAAATATAGAATAAAAGTAGAATGTACAGAAACGAGGGGAAACTTGATAACAGGTGTATAAACATACAACTTTTAATAGTGTTCGGCAAACGATTAAGTTGATCTATATGCGAATTTTCAAATAAATGAAATGAAAGCACTTTGATTTGCGTCCGAGAATTGAAATGTTTATGGAATCAAGTCAAATGTCGAATTTGTTGGTGATGAGATTTTAACCATTCAATTCTTCTACATCTTCTGGTATCTTTATCATTTTAGAATTCTTGTCTTTGTGTGTTGTTGGTTCGTTGCGATTTGCAAGATATTGCGGTTACCTTGCAAGTTTGACGCTGACTTTTCAGCCATCAATCCAGATACATATCTACAAAGCAATTTAACTGCACTACACGAAGATGTTGTTGTGACAGAGTGCATCAAGTTATGTATTCTGGAAACGACATGCAAATCATTTAGCTACAATAAGGTAGAAAGTAAATGTGCTTTGTTTGACGCTGTCTTGGAAGATGTTGGTGCTGAAGATGTCGAACGTCTGGGTTGGATTCATTATCAAACTGAAGCAAAGAAAACAAAGGTAACCGTCATTTTCTTAGTGACTAAGCTATTGAATCCGAAACAACGTTTGACCTTGAGAAGGTTTGAATCTCAGATGTAGCATTAAAACATTAATTCTTTCACATTAATCTAAGTCTTCCGAAACTAAAGTTAAATTCACGTCACCAGTTTAAAGTTTTATAAGAGGTCTTGATAAAACAACAGCTACACAGCGGCGTATCGTGAAAAATAAATGGAGGGTCCAATTAAAGAATAAAAAGGGCACTGAATTTTAAAATTATAGCTTAATACTTATTTGTGTTATGAGCATCGAACTTCTATTTTTGATTGTTTTTAGAATTCAAAGCGGTATAACAATTTATTAGAACAACTAATTACATCTCTTAATATTTTTTCTACGAGAAAATCTCCAACAAGATAGGCTTGATTACCTTGTTTGTTTGAGAAGTTGTTATTAATAATACCTGCTCGTTCCAATCCCGTCTCTTATTGTTCAAACTTATTGTTCTTTCTAGTTATGACAGTTCCCATAAAAGCCGTTAAAAGTTTTCACTGCAATTTACATATACAGTGTGTCCACCAGAAAGTGGGCACCTTGTTTAAAACACAAATAACTTTTCGAATTTTCAACAATACAATGCGGTTTTTATACCGTTGGATAGAGGATTTTTTGAGCTTTCCAAAAATATAAGTTGTTACTTATAGAAATTTTTATTTTAAAGAATATTAAGTATTTTTTGTTTCGACACGGTTGTTAATTTTGTAATGATCAATAAAACAGACTTTTAACGAGCAATTAACCTTTTGTTTCGATGAAACAACCGCTGTTGGTGGTATTGTGCTAATTTTGTCACGAAACTTTTTGAAAAGACACAGACTTTTTTTCATTGTGTAAACTTACCTTAAAATTTTTATTATGATTGAATAATTTCATATTCCAAACGCATTGCCAAAATCTTTATAAGCGAGAAAACAAACTTTTTATGAAATTCATTCAATCATAAGAAGAAAGTTTTATGAGTCAAAAAGTTATGTAGCTGTTAGTCAGGATTTTAGACAACAGTTTCTGGGTAGAAATCCACCAACAAAAAGCACGGTTCAAAGTTCTTAAATCGTTGTAAAGGCGTTTTAGAAATGAAACTTCATGTTTCAAGCCTGTAAAAACGTAAAGTTTTCCTTGTATAAACGCAGCTTTATTACAATATTTAAGCTTTTTATGATTTCCCATGTTAATCGAGTCATTAACTCCTATTCAAGCAAGCGTTAATTGATCATTATTGATTTAATGTCATGGTTTCATGGTAAAATCGATTATATTTCCCGAAAAATTGTTTTTTCTATGAAAAAGGTCATATATTTAGAAAGAGCAAAAAATTTTCTTTCTGTTAATATAAAAATTGAAAAAAACAAGGACGAAAAACAAAAGATATACTTATTGAAAGTTAGGTGCCCACTTTCTCGTGGACACACTGTACACACCGTACATAGCTAAATGACAGTGAATCCCAATAGAAAGAAATTACCAAGAAGAATAAATTTCAGAATGAATGTTCTCATGTTGTTTTATTATTTCAGATAATGTCGAGTAAATCATTTTTGCAAAAGTATCTGATACTCATTTTTTACAGGTTGGTGAAGTTTGCCAAGAATTAGATCCATGCCCTCTTCAGTATTGCGAAGATATATGCGAAGCGCCGGGATTTCATTGTGGCTTAGGTAATCTTAAACGCATATTCAGTCAATTTTAGGACAGGATATTTCCCCCTCCCTTGAAGATGAGTGAGGTCTTTTACCAACGCGATATGAAGCAACTCAACAATTTCAATTTATTAGTGGGTGTAACATTGTCATTCCACTAAAAGCAGTCTCTGAGTAGGTTAAAATGCAAATAGCTTTCTGTCTAGAAGCTGTTAGATTGAGAAAAAGCTGACTAAACAGTAATATTAAATTTGAAACTAAAAACTATTTTTTAGTATTATGCGAATTCAAAGCCGGCGATGGTCTTGGCAGTAGTGAAACTTACATTGGTGATGGTTTCACTGAAAAACAATGCGTTGAAAGGTGTTGGAACACTAAGAAAAAGATTTCTACAACAAATGGGGCAACTATCAGCACCGATGGTCAAGGAAGGTGTTATTGTGAAAAAAACATGTCAAAAAGAGAGGAAAACCCATTGTACAACAGCTGCATCTTTGGAGAATGATAGAACTACAACCATGATATGTTCATGCAGGTTTTTCGTGTTCTCTACTTTCAATATAGAGATTTGCTAAGAGGTCGTTGCATTTGGTTCCTTCCAAATGCTGAACAAGACGACGTTAAATGTCTTACACCATGAAGCTGTGATGCCTCAATGTGGCGATTTTAACAGGGCTCCTAATAAGAAACGTATCACACACAACAGTGAATATTACAAACCCGAACTGAGTCTACAAAACTTTTTGTAAGAAACAAAAGATTGTTGTTATAAGAAAAAACACGAAAATTTCTTATTTTTCGCTGACGTCAGCACGCAAAATTTTTTTTTTTCAATTTTTGCTTTGGTTTCCCGATTTCTCACACTTTGAACAAGCTCTGTACAAAATTTGAAGAATATATCTTCAATTGACATAGAGTTACGGCTGTTTTTCTTGATAATCTAGATATTTATTAATTCTCGTCTGTAACATACACACCCTGAAGAAATTTGAAAACTGCTTACATTGTTATTTTGAAACTTCAGATATATACCTTCAATATGGCATAGGTCCCAATCTGTTCAATTGACAGTCAAGGTTGACTGACACTGACACTAGCTGACAGACTATAAGTGGCTGTAATCTCCAACACTCTCAAGCAAGGTAAGAAACAATGAAACAATAGCTGAAATATTTTGTATGTAGCTAGGTGCTACCACACTCAGTGATAGTGCAAACATTAGGCATGCCAAAAAATAAATGCATTTTTTTAAGAAACACAATATCCTAAGACGATATCCTAAACAAAGGAAGCAAGCTGATTCATATCGAAACTCAGCATCATTCGCAACACTGCACAATGTTAGCGTAGTAGACAGTACCTGTTGTAAGTCGACAGGCGGAAAAAATAATCGGAAGAGATTACAATTACTTAACCAATGCAGGGCCAATTTTCAAGGTTGAAAATAATTTAGAGGAGGTACTATTTTGCAGGCAAGAATCATGAATGAATATGGAAGGATTATTTTGAGATAACGAGACAACAGACATTCGTGATAAGAATTATTGACTGGTAGCCTTACGATTGAGTGCTCGCTTCCTGCTGCAGAGGTTGTTGGTTCAATATCAGCGACTATAAAAGTGTGAATCTTTCCTCTAGCGCGAGGCTAGAAATGAAGTCTATGTTGGCTGTCTAGTTGGGCGCTTCCTGTCACTACATCTTCCGTTACCCAAATCGTGACTCCAGAATTTACTTCGCGGGACCCTTATTTATAAAAGTACCTTGAGGAATTGAAGAGGCCATAAAAGGAATAATCGGAAACACTAATAATACAACTTTCAAACAAAAAGATGCAAATTATTAAAAAGGTAAAAATAATTGATCTAGTTGTAATTCAGTCGTCTGTTGGTGGCATTTCCATATTCTGAACGAGAAACACGTTGTAACGCGTCACAAAGCCGACAAGCTCAAAATACACAGACGATCCAATGTACCACATGCCATACTTTCCTTGAATATCTATGATTTTCCAGAATACGCCATTGTCGATATCCTTAACGGAATGACGTGGAAAGTACCTCCAGTACTTGCAATACACGATGTTCACGCCACTTGACGAAATACCTCGGAAATAATCTGTTAATAGTTTGTTTAAGTCCATTGACGAACGCTTAGGTATGCTCTGTTGGTAGGTAACATACGTAGTGACGTTTTTGCCGTCTTCTCCCATGGGATACCGACTACTTTCATACTTTGATCCGGCGTAATTTTGTATTGCAGAGTACGTATCGCCGTACATGCTTATTTTTCCATCGCCTGGTATATCCAAGTTGCCACCTATTATTCTAATTGGTGTTAAACCATGTTGCTCATCTTTTGAATCCACAACACAAACTCTATAATGTGTCGGTATTGTTTTACCTAGAAGTTCCCTTTCATCAGGAATATTATTCATCCATTGATCCATGCTTATCTCCATTTCAGGACTCCAGATTAAAAAGTCAAACTGTTCCCACTTAGCCTGCTTTTTTCCTTTTGTCATGTACAACCATACTTTTGAATGATCATCTTTGTATTCACGATAAACTTTGTGAATATCAATATCGAAAGCTACATCCAAGCCTTCCTCCTCAACTACGACCTCCCATAGCTTTTGGTATCCATTTTTCAGGAAAAACGCCTTAACTATAATAGCAGATATATAAAAAAAAAGAAACTGTAAGTGGAAGTATCAGATCTTTATCTTGCAAAGTAATAACCAAACCCAAAACAACATACAAAACAATAAGTCATAAACAGAAACTGGGAATTAAGTTAGTAAACTATGCAATGCATCAGACGATCTGTGAATAATACTCTGCAATACCCATTCAGCCTTTCATGAACTTAGAATATTTAACTTTGATTTTTGTCTTAGAAAGCCCACAGGAGAAAAGAAGCAATCTAAAAATTATCAGGTGATGAAATCCAAGTTGTATTTGCAACCACGTATGGTATCAGACTTGATGTCAGCGGAATAGGAACTCGTTCATAAAATGAAAAACGTTTTGTCATTCGGCCACTAAAATAGTAATAACAGAACAGTGGAAAAGTTAGACAAGGTGCACAAAGCTTCTTCTTACTTCGGAGATATTTCGTCACCAACTTGAATGGTGAAATGATGTGAATGGATTGGCGATAAAAATGTTTATTGTTTGAATAATAGTTGTGTTCTAGTTTTAAAAACTGATTTCTTTGACTTACATGACACTGAAACATTGTATGTTGAAACTACAAATTTATTGAACCATGGAAATATGAAAGAAAATCCTTAAGGATTCATGAACAGAGCTAGAACTATCACATTTTAATGAAAACTTACTTACCATCCACAGGAAAAGGCGGCAAAAATTTGACAATCAACAAATAAAATGCTGGAATTATTGTTTGGTAACTATATCCGTAGACTTGAATGTAACAAAGAAAGATTGGATGTAGGATTGTAAAGTTGTTTCGCTCAAGAAATTCTTCAGCAGTCCCTCTGATCAAGTCCATGTTCTAAAAACAAAACTGAAGATAAACATAAAATGGAAAATGAATATTGAATAGGAGATTAGTTGTTGATGGAAGAGATAGTCAAAACTGCACTTTCCCAGTAGTCAAAACCGTTAAAAAATTACTGCGTTGAAGGACATTAAAATAGTGTGTTTATTTCTATATAAATGCTCTGCTTTATAGTGATTTTTTAACAAATTTTCCTACTCCGTTAAATCATATACACTGCTACAGACAGGTTTCTTAAAGTATAGGAATTTATTTATTAATCAACTCTAATCACTGTATTTTTCGTTTGAAATTCTTACAATTGTGTTTGAATAAATAATCATAATCATAATAATCATAAAATAAGTAAAAAACAATTTGTTTTTAGCCAAAACGTTTCTAACACGCCGAACGTTTCAATGATTTTTAAGCCATAACCGTTCAAGGGGCCAATATCAGCATTGAAAATGTAAAAACATATTCTCAGAATGACGGATAAGCATATGTATAAAAACAACAGAACCACGAGAATTCGAAGCACAGCTTAAGTATTCTATAGAACAGGAACCGGTCAGCTAGAAAACCACACTAGACATCATTCCCACTTTGTTGCTGATATCAACAAACAATGATCATAAAAACGAATGATTCACTTGTTATAAACAATGTCATAACTTGGTCGGGGATTAAACCCAAGATCATTTCGAACAGGAAAGCTAGCACCGCAAGAATACCAATCAATGAAGAAGGACTTTGATGTTAATCTTCACCGGAAGAAGTGGCGTGTTACAGTTGAATTTTAATCGCAAAGACAGTTTCTTTGAAACTTCAGATCTACCGAAATAGGTCTTTCACAATATTATCTGAAAGGATACGAACTTCACGTGAGCTGTTTGAAAAGGATTGTAAAGAGAACGTGTATTAAAACAATCTGGGGGTGCATGTACTCACCATTGTACTTAGCTGTATTAGGTGTATGTATTATTTCTATATATTTGCCTAAAATACTACGTAAGAATAAAATGTTCCGTGATACCTTTGGTTTTGGAAGGACATGTCCATCAAATCTGCCAAAGATTTTACCATGCAATTTGTTATATCTTTTTGCAGCTTCAGCATACTCAGCAAGAATACTATCATCATCCATATTTCTGTAGTTCCCCCCAATATCCCTTCTGATGTAATTGATCACGAACTCGGTAATGGTCATTTGCTTGTTGTCATACCAAAATGTTTTTTGTGGCATTCTGAGTAACTCATTTGGCAAAAACTTTTTTACAAGTTCCAAAACGTGAACGTAGTCTTGAAGTATCATAATTGCGCCCATATTTAAGGCGGTATTTCGATGATACATGGTGTACACCTTCCCACCTATTCTCGAAGACTTTTCCAAGATATGAACATTTGTGAAGCCTTTTTGTTTGAGTAAGTAAGCCATGTGAATACCAGAGGCACCAGCTCCAACGATAGCAATTCTATCATGATAAGAGTTTGGGCCCTTGATTTTATAAGGTAGATTCCTCTCGGAAAGTAATATGCTTTCCACTACATGTTTGTATGAAAACATGAAACACATGAAGAGACTCATATTTACTTCCATATGCAACATCTCTTTAATGTTCACTAAAGAAGTAACAATCTTTTGAATCAATACAATCATAAAAATTCGAAAAGAGATACAGTGTGTTTCAAAAAAGTGGCAACAAGAATTATAACCGCTTATATTTCAATAAATTCTGATCATTGGATGATAATTTTTATATCATTGACAACCTTATTGTTCCCTCTTTCCAATGATGTATTTTTTTTCGAACTTGGAAAAATAGAAAAAGAGAAAATCGAAAAAATAACTCCAGAAAAACTCATTATTTTCTTAACGATCAATTAAGACGTTGCACAAAAAGTATAATTTAGCACAACAAAGAGAATCATTTCAGAAGTTCAATATTAATAATTTTCTTTAAGTCACCGTTTACACCAAAGACGAGTTACAATTTTATCAAAATAAAAAATAAAGTTTCTGTTTTAAGAAAACTCTTGGTCTCTAGGAATACTGACACTAGACAAGTGCGCTGCTCCACAGTTAAATATTCAGGCATGATAAACACTTCTCAAAACTCATTTACTGTGCGTTAACTTGCCTCTCGTGTCTCTTCTGCTTTATTTTCAAGCAAGCAAATTTATGGAAAACCAAGCAATTAACTGCCTTAATTGGAAGTCTCAAATGTAAAGTAAACTTGATAAAAGATTTCGCAACTTTAAAACAATGAAGATACGGTCGTAAATTTTTGTTTTAATTGATCGTTAAGAAAATAATGAGTTTTTCTAGAGTTATTTTTTCGATTTTCTCCTCTTCAATCCAATTTTATTGATACAAATTTTCGGTGGCTTCCGCACACCATGATCACGTACAAGTTTTTTTTCGTAAAAGTTCGTAATTTATAAAACATTGACAATAGAAAATTATACGCTAGAATAATTCTAAAGGTAGTGAAGTAATAGTTCTATTAAGAGAAGTTTTGTCTCGGTTGATGAGCAAGCTCTCCTTCAGAGTTAATTTAAAGTCATTACTATCACTACCTATGCTAGTAATATTACGAAACGATAGAGTATAATCACAAACAAATCTATGGTCCCGAACCGCAGAAGGATGGTATAGACCGCTCACGGGTTTATCAGTGAGATGCGATATACGTAAGTGTTCACACATTCGGACCTTAAAATGGCGGCTGATAGTTTTGCAGTAATAGGTGGCGTTGCAGCCACCGCACTTAAACTGATAAACAAGGCCAGAGCGTAGTAGCTTAGGAATGCGATCTTTAAACTGAAAAAAATTCCTGAGTCTACATGTAGAGCGGAATACAAATCGAACCGAGCATTGAGGTAAATTGCTACGGAAAATACGAGACAAACGAGTTCGAACCTGCAAAGAGGGACTGCCAAGAAACGGTAACATAATAGATGAGTTTCTTAGTAACGTAATGTTTATATACATCAGTGTTCTTTGCTCGATAATGACGGTATATTGCAACATAGAATATCATTAATCAAGTCATTTTCCTGTGAGTATGCGCACGCAGCCTCGCAGGAAATAAAAGTCTCTTTATACACTTCAAAATGTTGTCACTTTATTTGGTTTTCTGGAGTCCCCTTAAAGACAATCGACATTAGAAAGTTTCAATACACATTAGCACTTCCTATCTATTTTCATACATTGTATTTGATTTTTAGTATGTACAAGGTATAAAAGTGTAATTAACATTGGAAACTCGTCTATAAACATTCTCTCTTAGCAACCATGGGAATAGCTTCTTTACTAGGAAGACGTATCTTGTTGAGAAAAACTTTGATACAAAAATCTATGACATTCCTAGGATATTTGTTTTTACATAATATGATTCTGAGGTAACTAACTTCTTGATGGAACCTATCATAATCCGAACATAAACGATAACAACGGTACAAAAGTGAAAAAATTAGTCCGTGCTTAAAATATTCGGGAATGAAACTATCAAAATGGCTATAAACACCACTAAATGTGGGTTTACGATAGACATTGGTACAAAAACTACCACTCTCACGACTAACCAAAATATCCAAGAAAGGCAAACAATTATTATGCTCAACCTCCTTGGTGAAACGAATATTAGGATGGAGAGAGTTCATATACGTAACAAAAGATGCAACATGTTCAGCAGAGGAAAATAAAACAAATATATCATCAACATAACGTCGATAATACAAAGGTTTAAATTCAACAGGACACTCTTCAAGCCATTTCTTTTCATAATAACACATGAAGACATTAGCTAAGGTTGGCCCAAGAGGACTACCCATGGCCACGCCATCGACCTGTTTATAATAAACATCATTAAAAACAGAAAAAGATTCAGTGGCGGCTAATTCAAGAAGTTTATGAAACTCTTTTTTTAGGTAAACCGTTAACTCTTGTGCTATCGTCATCAAAAAACTCATTAACACATATATCAATAGTCTCTTGAAGAGGGATGTTAGTGAACAAGGACTCAACATCGAGACTAGCCATAAACATAGAGTTCTCTTTCAAAATCTCTTCAGAAAAATTGAAGGAATCTTTAATTGTATATTCATTGATAGTAAGGCAAGCTAAAATAGGTACAAGAAACTTGGTCAAGCTGTATGTAGGAGTGCCTATAGCAGAAAGAATGGGTCGAAAAGGAGGCATACCATTCTTGGGTTCTTTATGAACTTTAGCTAAACCATAAAGAACACCAGGTCTAGAGCCAGTTGGACTGAGTTTCTTGTAAGTAGCATCGTCAATATAGCCATTACTGAGCATGCTTCTAAACGCAGATTTCAATCTATTTTCCATATTAATAATAAAATTAATATCCTTTCCAGGTGGAATATCAATCTTAACAATTTTAGATTGATCTGTGAGTAATGACTCAACAGCATTAACATATACAGATTTATCAATGATAACAACAGTGGTACCCTTATCAGCTTTTTCAATGACGAGGTTCTTTTGTTGAATAAGATTAGAAAATGCCTCACTCCTCTTTAGAGAGATTAGAGGGCCTAGAGCTGTTAGAATTATAATCGTGAAATGAAGTGAGACAATAACAACTTATATTTTTGGAAAGCTCGAAAAATCCTCTTTCCAACAGTATAAAAATCACATTGTATTGTTGAAGTTCGAAAAGTTATTTGTGTTTTAAACAAGGTGCCCACTTTCTGGTGGACACACTGTACAAAATATTACATCTTATCACCAATCTTTAGTAGCTAATTAAAACAAAAGTTTTCTCTACTGAGATCCAGGAGTATGTTTATCTGCCAATATGAGACCATCAAACTTATTGGTGAAAATTCTTATAAAAGCGTTTGAAAAACTTAGGCATAGCCTGGCCCTAACCTCACTGACCCAAACAAATTTAAAAAGGTTTACACTGTCAAGTTTTGATGGCCTCAAACTGGCAGTTAAACTGTATGCCAGAGTCTATCAGGTAATTGTTGACGCAGCAAATAATCTTAGACAAAATCAAAATTTTATTCGTCGCTCTTCATTTAATGACAACAAGAGCAAATCGCTGTGTTCAGAGAAGCGTGGGACATGTTAAAAACAGCTTAAAATTTTGTTTTTTTATGGAATCGCTGTAAAAATCGCTGAAATCTGATGTGTGAAAAGTTAGAAGCTGTTAAAATCACAGACTGAACTTCTCTGTGACACACTGTATATGTTTTCAAGTTTGTGAAAATTGCAATCGTCTGGTGTGCAGAGGTTGAGTTATAAGATAATTCTGTGCTGTATTATCTCTATGCGGCCTTACTGTTAAAATGACCCTGATGTTCATCCATTGAGAGTAGAGAAGAATCACTCGTTAGTAAATTCAATTACCACAAATTAAAGTGAAAATTTATTTTACTTTGTACCTATGGGATAGTTAGTCACGAGAGAGAGCAGCTTTTTGAAATTTTAACTGACAAACCTGTCTTTTCTGACTAAACAACGTTGTGGTAGCTTACAAACTGGTCTATCTTTCAACTGTATCTTGCGCATGAAATTTGAAAGAAAGATATATAGGTTAAGCATTGCGAGAATGTTCTGACCGCCATGTCAGATTGCATAAATAATTAATCCCGGTAACTCGAACCCCCGATAACTCGAACTTTCAATAACTCGAACCAATTTCGAATTCCCCTTCACCAATACTTTCTCATAAAATACCCCCGATAACTCGAACATTCGGTAAGTCGAACTATTTTCTCGGTCCCATGGGGGTTCGAGTTATCGTGATTCTACTGTATTAATTATACATTATTATTCGCATTCATTTATTCACTGTCCGACCTGGTTCCGGAAGTAAATATGGTCGTTTATTTTACGTTATCTTATACGGAAAGCTCTATTTGTACGAAATATTGAGCAATATTTTTGGAAAGAAGGAAATACATTTCTAATATCCGAAATTATAAATTCATCTAGCGTAAACGAACTGTTTACTTTAATGGCAGAAACTTTCGCGTTTTTGGCATTTTTTCGCGAAAGTTTCTGCCAGGTAAGAAATTAAACAAGAAATTTGCGAAAGTTAATTTCGCGAAAAATGAAATTTTCCTAAAAATCGCGAAAGCTTTTTCCAAGTTTTAAAAGCCGAAAAATCGAAACAAAACGAGGACTCGGTGAAGGGCCGGGAAAGGGTAAAAATAATTTCGTCCTATAAGGGAATGTAGATTCTCAAGACAGTTAATAAAAGACAGCTTTTTTAAAAATGCTTCGATAGCTTATTTTTGTATTTTCTATAATGATTTACGCAATAGTGATACAATTTCCTTGCTCTTTTCTCTTCTTTTTACCACCTGAGAACATTTCACGAATATCTCTGCTTCCATTTCCAGCTTCTTCATTCGACTTTTTCTTCCTTTTCTTTTTCTCGAATGGGGTGGTGGGTAGCGGAGGTAATGTCATCACGAAATTGAAAACAAGTTCACCCATCAGCTTTTCATCTACAGGTTCAGTATATATATTGTGAACCAATTCTAGGTAACGTGTTGTCAATCTTGACTGAAGCAATGTTAACCGTGCATTAATCATGACTTCACACTTAATTTCAAGTCCTCCTTGAACTAATGGTGAGCGGCGGTAATGATTTGAAGTCAGTTTACATTGCATTGTGAAACCTCTATCCAAAAAATA
Source organism: Turritopsis dohrnii (assembly GCA_027922465.2). Lineage (NCBI taxonomy): Eukaryota > Metazoa > Cnidaria > Hydrozoa > Anthoathecata > Oceaniidae > Turritopsis > Turritopsis dohrnii. The sequence goes on along the minus strand of BQMF02000355.1, from coordinate 208,037 downwards.
CTTTGTCACTCGTGATATTTCTTTCGGTAAGTGGCCAACAGTGTCTCCATCTTTAGTGACTGTTTTTATAGCGAATCTGTCAAACACATTATCTGGTTCATAGATACAATCAGTTACCGTTGAGGGCAGTGCAGATAAGCGAATGATAACAGGGACATTTGCGATAACTTTACAAGGTGAATTTTTACCAATCCAATTAATTTATGGGGGTAAAACTGCTCAATCTTTGCCTCGGTTCAAGTTTCCTAAAGATTTTTCTCTCAGCGTTAACCCAAAACATTTTTCGAACACTGCTGAGTCTTTGAAATTTTTGAAAGAAATCATTAAGCCGTATGCTGAAAAGAAGAGAAAATCTCTTAAATGTGCCGCGGATCAAAAGGTTCTCGTAATCATGGATGTGTTTACTGGTCAAATGACCACAGAAGTAATTAACGCTTACGAAAAAGCAAACATCCTGATCGTCAAAGTCCCAGCTAACATGACCAAGTATTATCAACCCCTTGATCTTACGGTGAACGGATATGCGAAAAGCTTCTTCAAGAGAAAATTTACTGAATGGTATTCGACACATCTCGATAATGCCACTAGTATTGACAATATCGAAATTGGTCTGCAGTTGAGTAAGATGAAACCACTCCATGCTGGTTGGATCCTCGATTTTTACAATCTCATGACTACTGCTCTGAGTAAAGAGATCATTGATAGTGGGTGGAAAGCTGCTGGAATTGCAGATGCTGTTCGTGTTGGCCTATCAGAACTTCCGCCAATTGACCCTTTCAACGACATTGATCCGATTCTAGAAGGAGAACCTGACATAGGTAACCAGCATTTACTGCCAATCGCAGATATATCTCCGGAGGAATTCGAATTATTGTGCGGAAGGAGAGTCGATATTATCGCCGAAGATAGCAGTGACGAGGATTCGGAATGGGAGGAAGAAGTGTAAATAGTTTATTTTTAATTTATTAGCATATCACTCTTTCGATTGAAGAAAAAAATGAGATTTGAAATAATTTTTTATTCACTTTCCCTAGCCATTCGCGAAAGTTATTGCTACTAAAATTGAACATTCACAAAAAACCGCGAAAGTTTCTTCCGTAAATGTTCTTCAAAAAGTAAAAATCGCGAAACTTAAATCCGCGAAATTTCGCGACTTTTCGGTCTCGCGAAAGTTTCTGCCCGCGAAAGTTTCTGCCCTTAAAGTAGAAAGACGGTGGAGTTTGTGTATATATGTTAAAAATGGATTGAATTGGAATAGACGAGAAGATCTGGCAAACGTAAGTATTGAATATTTGTGGATCGAATTTTTACACATCCAAAGCGAAAAACTTTCTCATACCTTTTTTCTATCGTCCACTGAAAAGATCAAATCATTACTCACAAAAATTCAATGAACGTTTTTTAAAACTTGATATTGTAAAAAGAACAAACGAGATTATCGTAAAGTAACAAAACCGTAAGCCATTAAAGATAATGTGCGATGATAAGAGTCGCACGAAAAGATGACTCATCAGTTTTTGTGCGGGAATCCCCACTCAAGAAACCATGCTTTTAGTAAGATGATAGCCATAACTGCGGTTCTATGTCCTGTAGTCGCTGAGCTGTGAAGTCCTACACTATAAGTATTCTAAGTAGCCTTTGGCCATTAATATTATTATACTTTTATGCTGGTTTGTAATGTACTTATTTAAAATGGCAAATAAACAATTACTACTACTTAGAGACGATTGAGATTAATGCAATTCAAAATGGTGATTTGCTTTTTCAGCAACGAACGAAACAGTTATATAACCTTAGTGACATACCATCTCATTCAAAGAGAAAGACGAATAAAAGATAGAAAAAAAGATAACGTTATCGTTTTTTGTTGATTTTTTTTCGTTTCTTTTTCCCAACTGAGGAAGCTAGGTAATTTTTACCTACAGACAAAAACCATGATCATGTTTATATATTATATGTTCAAAAAATTAAAATTACAACTTTTTAAAAATCAATATTTCAATAAATCTATCTATGAAGACTTATCGATAAATCTTGATAAACATAATGAATTTATCGAAATATCAAATCCTTTAAAAAAACAGACTCTTTCGTTAAAAAATATATACGAAAGTCTACCATAAATCATGAAAAATTATGTTTGATTAACAAAATACTGATGGCCCATTTGAAAATGGATGCTACATATGTTAACAATTTAGTTCACTTTGCTAAAACTAGTGCAGCAGGTTCGACTCCTGTGCCAGGCTTTATTTTGAGGTAAGTATATTACCGGTGATAAAGTGACAGATCGTCTGGTAGTCACACACTTGTTTTACTGAAGTGATTGAAAATTGTTCATATCATATTTATTACTGCTTCTAAATCAAACATAAAACAAAGAATAAAAACAAAAGCTTTATTTTAAAAATTTTTGAATATCTCCCTGACTTGAAGGTAGCAATCAACCTGTCATTGTACAATGTTTCTGGAGTTGAAGTTGATAAATGAAAGAAGAAAGAGAAAACGATGAGGATAACATTTTCCAAGTATAGCAATTAATTCTTTCTAACGTGTTCAACTGAACAAGGTAAACTTGATATGGTTTTGGTCAATACTATGGGACAAATTAACAGGCTGTCAAGTCATGTATGTCATAAAAAATGACAAAAATTTTGAGCAAAATGACAAAAAATGAAAATTTTAAAGAATAAAATGGCAAAATGACACGTTTTGAATATTTTTCTTAACAACATAATATTGAAACGATTTTATGCGGAATAAACAAAAGCAATGAATGATAGCATGAAGATAAAATAGCATTAATGTATAATTCCAAACACAATGAAACCAGGTAAATCAGAAAAATCTGAAGGGCACTACTTGATAAAGTTATTATAATTCAGGTAGTAAGGAACGGGAAAAAAAACATTCAGAAATCAAAATCAAAAATCAATTTCTGCGTCATTTCTACAAATTAATCTGAATTCACGATTCAAGATTTTGTATTTAAAATTGTATTTTAGTTGTATTTGAAATTGTATATTAGTGAAAATGTTCCAAAGAAGGCAAAGATATTCGAGCAACTAAACTGTTTCTGTACAACTTGTCTATTTTCAGAATCTTTTAATGAACTGAAAATAAAAAATAAAAAATGTTTTCTGATAAAAAATGTTTTCTAATAAAAAAAAAGAAACAAATAATAATTTTGGTGAAAAAAATGAAAATGATATATAGCTCTTTTCGAAAAAAATTTAAAAAATGATGCACTTGACAACCTGAATTAATCCTATAAATGAACTGTGTATAATCTATGCTTTCGTGTACTAAGCCTACGAAGAAACACATTCCACCCTCAGATCTTTGTCAATTGCAAAAAGAGCAAAGAAATAATGCCAAAGCTGAGTGTGAGTATCAAATTCTATAATATATACATGAAAAAATTTAAAACAAAATTTCTTGCAATGAAAATGCACACCTTTTTTATAACAAACATGCACATAAGAAACACGAGGCTCAAATTCTTAAAATCTTAAGAACCTTGTAAGAAACAAAACATGATTTGAGGTAGGAATTTTCTCCCTGTGCTGTGAAGCCCTATAATATGAGATGAAAAAAGGGCAAAATCTACTACTTGCGCTGAACTCATTGTCCGCAACTAGGATCATGTTGAGATGCACAAGACAAAAGCCACTCAAAACAACTGGAGTTTGTGTCAAAATTACATCTTAAAACTTCGAACTTTTGAAGTAAATCCAACGCTTTTTTGAGATACCCGATTGCGAACTTTATTTGTTTACCACGCTTATTCGCCATTTTGATTTGAACTGAAACTCTGTCGCTCGTTCCAGACCTATTTTCTATTGTTCTAATGGGAGATTCCCACTGATGACATCAGCACAGTGCATCCTGCAGCTCTACTTATAACAGTTCATTATCTTTAAGTAATCATAACACGAGCTTATGAATGTTATAACCATCAAAGTTTGTTGATCGATTTAGAACCATCGACTGGAGCCCTGTTCATCACGACCTAAATGTATTTTTAGATGCTTTTTTACCAACACATTCAAACGCCGTGCCCTCCAAAAGAATTAAAGAAAAGCAAACACTCTCCATGAAGTATACAAACATTCTGTAAGGCAACATAGTCCAAACGATATTCAGATTTAAAACTTGATAAAAGACCCCGAGATTTTTGTTGAAGCCGTCTACGATTGGCTAGAAAAAAATATCATCGCGGTTATTAGAAAGGAACAATGAAAATCCAGAAGTATCCGTTAAGTGGGACACGCAAGAAGAGAAAGTGTTTTTTGTTCTTACTGTTGAGGGGTTTCACAGCAAACCGTGGCGAAAAGGAGTGCTTTTATTAATGGCAAAAACTATGTATGAGAGCCATTCAAAAAAGCTTATACATTTAAAAAATAATTGTATTCATCACAAAAAACATTAAATTATTGGTAGACACTTTGCTCGTAAAAAGTTCTAAGTAACTTTAACAATTTTGACTGTTAAAAAAAATGTAAAAAGTAGTTCTGACCTATTCGTAGTTGCTCAGAGTAGCGTTTTTCGATGTCACAAAGCCAATAGTGGTTATTTAACAGCTGTAATGTTTTTGTTTTAATCAAAGCAGTGACCTAATGTTTGAAATAATAAAATGAACAAATTCATTTAAATTTTTAGATTGATCTTATAGATATGACAACATCTGCAGATCAAGACTATAAATGGATTGGTCATGTTGTTGATCAAATTTTATGTTCTGTTCCCAATGAAACGCAAAGAAGCTTCAGAGGTTTCAAAAAATCTTATTTCGCGTGTGTTTGCATATTTTGATGTCTTCCATATATTTTGCATTCAGACAGAGGTAAAGAATTTGTGAACAATGTAATAGCAAATGTGGTGAAAGATTGGCCAGGAGAATGCAAGTTGATAAATGGTAAACCTAGGTCACCATGGGTACGAGGCTTGGTAGAACACTGGAATGAATAATTGGGCCAGCTGGTTGCCTCAAACACAGTGTAAGGTTGTTTTTTAATATTTCAACTGTTCTTGGTAATTGTCCCTTATGCCAATGTTTATCCAAACTTAATCCAAACTTACATTAGCTTAGTGAATGTAGTTTATAGTCATTTTGAAGTAATTTGAGCTAGAAGTTAATTTTTTAGTTGACTTGGTTAAGGGAAGGTTCTACTTAGTTTCAGTGTTGGTGAACTTGGTTTAAAGACTTCTCAACTGATTTTAAATAGATTTCAGCTTGGTTTAATGATAGAGTTAACTTGGTTTAAGTGTTGGTCAATTTGGTTTAGTGGAGGTCAACTTGGTTTAGGAGGAGATCAATTTGGTTGAAGCCTTTTTCAGTTGATTAGCGACAAGTCAACTTGGTTTAAAGGAAGTCCATTTGGTTTAAGCCTTTTTCAACTTGGTTTACCTAAAAGTCAACTTGGTTTAGGTGTAGGTCTACTTGATTTAGTTGTAGATCAAGTTGGTTTAAAGGAAGGTGAGCTAGTGGTTACTATTTAGTGGTAACTATTTTTATTATTAACCTTAGTTTCATTAAATACACGCAAGTCAAGGCCAACTAAGAAGACTCCATTTGAAACTGTTTATGGACAGCTCTCAAATTCTCTTGAGATGGGATGGGATGGATGGGATTATACATGAAGAAGACCTACCCGATTTTATACAAGAAAGTTGTGAAATCAGAGGAATTCAAAATGAGACTCTTGAAAATCCATTGGAAACTGATAAGATTGTTACTCAACCTGTTCCCGCACCACGACCTGTACCTGCACAACGTCCTATTCCTACGAAAGAGATTGCGTCCAATACCACCTCCACGACCTAAGAAAACTGAAACTGAATGCAGTATAGTAGTTCTTCAGTCACCAGAAGAAGTTGATGAATCAGTATCAATGCCATTTGTCGTTGATGAAAATGTTGTTGATGATTATCTTCCAAAAGTACACTTTCATGTTCAACAAACTGTAGAAGCTTTGGTTGAGGAAAGTTCGTCCCCACACTTTGTGCTTAAAGATCTTTTAGAAGATATTAAGAAAAATAAGGATAGGAAAGCCAGTTGTGAAATACAAGCTTTCGTGAAACCATTAGAAGCAATTTTTGTAATTGATGATTTAGACGATGATGTTGATGTAAGTCCCCCAAAATTGGGAAGCCTGATGAACCAACAATTACACGGACATGTATTGACATTGACGAGGTAACTTCTTTCGTAAGAGACAAAATTGATGATGTCATGAGCTTGAGAGTTAATAAAAATACTTTTAAGGAAGATACACTTGGATGGGATTATCATAAGGTATGAAGATGAGATAAGAATTGTGCAATCAATTTTATGTGGGTAGGATTCAAACTTGAAATCGTCGAATGGCTTCTTCGTTAATAAATTATTGTATTTGTCTGCACGAAGTATAAAAGAATTCCTTGAGTTTAAAAGAGAGGGGGAAAATGTGAAGCAGTTGAAAACGAAGTTCGTGAAAATATTACTGCTAATACAATAAAGACGAAGGAACAGTTTTCCAGGAGAAAAAGACTTAAAGTAAAGGTGTTTCAATTGGGGGATTCTGTTACTGTTAAAAATCCTAAAAATGATCGATCTAAATTGTCAATGAGAAGAGGTTGCTCGTGTAAATATTTTCTTTTTCCTGAAAAAAGAAAGTGTTATTGTTAACATCTTTGTTGTTTTATCCTGAATACGGAATGTCCCTATATTCTTGGTGCAAGTGTGGAAGTTTGATCCCGCGAAATATTTTTGTCTTCATGCCTTCATTGTAACTCGAAAGGTCAACTTGGTTTAACGTTCACTATTTAACTCGAAATGGCCAACTTGGTTTAACGTAATAACGGGACCCTTTAGAGTAAATTTCTATGTCTCCTTAATACAGCTAATATAATGCAAAGAGGATAAAATCTTTTAAAATGTTTCAATAAATTGACTTTTCCCGAATTTCCATGGCCTGGCCACTAAATTTCGCCTCCTTTCAAACTCTTAATTACTTTTAGTTAATCTACTGGGGAACTGAAATAACAAGTAACTACAGTGTAATTCAAAACACTGGAATCAAAAAATGTTATCGAAGTTTTTGGTCAGTCGTTGCGTAAACAATTACTTTAATTGAGAGTTTCAGATGTAACATAACGGCATAAAAGATTTTGTACCTTTAAACAATAAGGATACGGCTGTTAACGTTTGTCTTAATTTATCGTTAAGAAATTAATGAGTTTTTTCAAACTTATTTTTTCGATTTTCTCTTCTTCTTCGTTTCTATTTCCTATGAAAACTACATCATGAGAAAATCAAAGAAATAAGGATTTCATTGATATAAAATTTATAAGAATATAATGGATATTGACTTGTTTCCAATTTTTTGAAACACACTGTGCAATGTAAAATAATAAGTATAGTGGATTCAAAATATTTTTATATCTATAGACCTGTGGGCAAACTGATATGTTTTTAGCGTTGTGTCAGAGAGGTAAAGAAATAGTCTATTTCCAACGTTTTTCATGAATTTAGTGATCTTATTAAGTTGAGATATTTGTAAGTAGTTATTGTATTTCATTATAGCTTTTCGTCTTACCTCGTTTTACCTTGAATTTCTTTCGCACTAGCAATTTATTTTTTCCTTTATATAAAATTAATTTTTATTTGCAAGTAGGGCGTATCAATTTTAGAAAAATAGTGTATAAGCATGTTGTAAGACATTTTTAGACAAACCTGACGAAAAAGAAATCAAAAACGTAGTTTTTTGACTACATATTGTTATGTTAACTACGGATGCTGCTATTGGAACGAATATGTATAATATAATATACCGGGTGAGTCAAAAAAAAGTACCGTTGTTTCACAAAACGTATCTTTCGATTGACTAATTATGAAAGCTAGTATTTTTTATTTCTGAATAGAGGAATCCTTTACCTACATTTTGGTGTATCATTTATCAAATTTGGTTGAGTAGAAAAAAAGTTATGGGGAAAAAACTGGAGGTGGTCTTTGTAAAAATCGTCGAAAAATGACGAAAATATCTAAACAAAACTTCTCCAAACAAGATTTTCTGTTCTTATTGCAAACCGTATGGGATTGAAACTCATACACGCTTCAATGTGTTAAAACTTATTTTTTTAATTCCCAATGCTTAAATTAAGTAAAAAGTTCAAACTTTTTTCAAAATTTTATTAAAACTTTACTTGATGAAGTTTTTTATAAAGACTGTTTTGTAAAAAATGCCACAACTCACGTTACAACAAAGAATTTGGGTATGTATCCAGTTTCCAGTTTCGAGAAGTTTTGTTAAGCTTTTTTCGTCATTTTTCGACGATTTTTACAAGGACCACCTCCAGTTTTTTGCCCATAACTTTTTTTCTACTCAACCAAATTTGACAAATGATACACCAAAATGTAGGTAAATGATTCCTCTATTCAGAAATAAAAAACACTAGCTTTCATAATTAGTCAATCGAAAGATACGTTTTGTGAAACAACGGTACTTTTTTTTGACTCACCCGGTATATATGAAATATATAAAATGTATAATGTAAAAAAATACGGTCAGTTGTTCTGATTAATGAATTATAATTTACTATGCAAATGGAAATGTAGGTACCTATTTCATTATAATTTATTACATATATTTTCACATATATAGGCCTGTAGGCAAACTAATTTTTGGCAATTTTTCTAATTACATAAACATAATACACTTTTGAAATTCTAAATTCCAAATTAATTAGGATGCATTAGAAATATTTATATATCAAAAGATGTCTGGGGAAATTAATATTTTTCAACAAAAGGTTTGCTTACATTTTGTAAATATTATTATATTGTCAATTTTCCTATAAGAACAACCTCCCTTACAACGAAAGCATAGTCATTCCGAGACACACAACAGTCTGTCAATTAAACACATTGAACATCCTGCACTGAACTTTACAATTTATGTGGTGGGCTTAAACACTATATGTAATGATTTGGTTATGGATGTATTGTTAGTAGAGAGAAACAGAAGTTGAAACCAAAGTCGTAAGGACTTTTCAGTATCGAAGTAATATATACTTCATTCAACAAAAATCATTTAATCTAGACTGATTGTTTGTTTAGTGATCATAATATTATCATAAAATCAGTTTTCGATTTTGTTTATCATCATCATCCTCCAGCCTTTGGTGTTGCTGTTACACGGTTGTATACAATTATTAGCTGACTTTTCGCGTTTCAAAGCATGTTAGTGGGAGGCAGAATGTTTTTTCATTGTGTTATTTAGGAAGGTGATATACTAAAATCGCTTAGACATTTTTTGCCCCTGCAGCGAGCGTAAATAGTAGTTTTACGAGATAGGCGAGAGTCAGTTTTCGATTTTGTTCATCATCATCTTCCAACTTTTCGTGTTGCTGTTACACGGTGGTATACAATTATCAGCTGATTTTGCTTTTTTCCCGTTTCAAAGCATGGTACTTTAGGTAGGAGAAAGAATGATTTTTTGTATCTTTTTCTAATTTATTATTATATTATACTATGTAGTTTAGGAAGGTAGTATACTTAAATTGCTTAGACATTTTTCATATTACTTTTGTGTTGTTTTAGTGAAGGGAACGAAAGGATTTTGAAGCACAGCTTGTAATCTGAAATTGTGCCAACCATGCTTTTTATTTTTGTATATATGATGTTTTAGCTCTAAAACTTGAGGTTTTTTTATTTTGAATCAAAGCTTGAAGCGCTTGAAATGATTTCTAGTGGATTTTTCGCTTTAATTTTTTTTTCGAAAAAGTTTCGTTTTTTCTTTTGGCTCACATAATCTTACATCTTTAATAAATCTAATTTTAATTATAAAATACGTATCCATGGTTGCAGTTCACACATTTCTTCTGTTTAGGGTATTAGGGTATGATATTACTTGTTAAGCCTTATTTACACGTTTAAAAAAGTATATTAGCATGAGTGTGACTTATGCCTAAGTGATCTCGATTTATATTTGAAATATTGTATATCTTGATTTTTGGCGGATCTTGTAATTGGATTTCTGTGTATGCAAGAAAGCCATATTACATATTGTTGTTCTTCGTGTTTTTCTAGGGTAAATAGAATTGATCATGATCAATAAAACATTTTCATATTTTTTCTTGTTTTTTTTAATAAAATAAACTTTTTGGTTAATTTCTTGTTTTCAATCAAAGTTTGAAACGCAGATTTCTAATGAAATCTGAAAAAGTTTGCTTCTGTTTGGGTTTGTTTTTTTGGGGGGCTTTTACATAATTTCTTTTATAAATCTTATTTTGATCATAAATTATATTCCAAGTTAGTTTTGAAATACCGCCGCAGCTACACTATGCCACTTGGTTCCACTACTCATTAAACTATTCCTTTTATTGTAAAACCTGTCCAACCATGCTTATTCTGTTGCGGGGGCATTCTTAATAGCGAGAACTACTTGCTAGTAGATATATATTTCATTGTTACATGTACTAATAATTTGAGTGAATTTAATTATACTAAGGATTTCCTCTCAGATGTTATCTATGCAAAAGAGCTGTGTATCGATATGCATGGGAATGATGTAGTAATTGCTAAGGCTCATTACACAAACTGTTTTTGATTGCTTTTGATAGTTTGTGACGTGTTTGGCTTCACCCCAATTATTTTTGATACTGCCACAGTTTGAGTCTTAAAAACTCAAATTAAAAATTCAAATTGAATTTGAAGCTGACTGAAAATAACTGGATTATGATAATAAAGTTTACACCGTTGGATAGGAAATTTTGCCAGCTTTCCAATGATATAAGAATTCAAATTGAAAGCATTTCTGCTGACTGGAAAAGGCAAATTCCTTCAGTTCAACAGAGCGTTAAGCTTTAATGATCAACTATCTTATTTTAGTTGTTAAGACTATTCAAAAATGAGTTCTGATTAAATGTTGGTTCTGTTCCGAATACAAAGTTATGATAGAGCGTTTTTATGAATCCTAACCTAAGTGGAAAACATCAAACCTATCACAATCTTATAAACATTCTATCATTTCACCTAACCATTACAGCCATTGTGAATTAATTCACGCAGTCCCTTGAAATGCCAATAAGCATGTTTACGCTGTTATGATTATAAGCACAAACAAGTCAAGACAATTTCTTATTCGTTATAACGCGTTAAAATTATTATATGCTATCTCCAAAAGCCCAGCAAATGCGTATTATTCTATGTACAGGTTATTAATTTGTCCTGAAACCGCTGTCAGATTATCCTCTAAATAGTGGAGATCGTTTGTTTTTATTGTATTTTGAAAATGGCGAACGTGGAAGCGATTTATCAATCATAAGATGCTGATAAAGCCTTAAAAGTGCATTGAAATTCGGTGGTTTAAATGTAGTCACAAAACTCACATGCGAACATACAAAGGACATAATCAATTGATAAAATAGCCAACCTCACTCTAAAAAATTTAATGCAATCTTTAAATATACAGTTTTAAACTATAAATTGCATAAAATGTACCAAAGTTATTTTTTCCCCTTTAATGTAGTCTTATAAAAAGCAGCATCAGTAGGAGGCATACAGGCAAACATACTCTCAAGCTCGTCCTTTTTTGGCTTTGAAATCAATCTGCTAGCTTTCAAAACTTTCGGAAACCGGATTTCGCGAGGTTTATGGGCAGAATTTCTGGTTTGTTGACTCTTGGTCAGTTTAGCCTGTTTAAAAGCCGCGGTAAACTTTTCTTTATAAAAGACATGATTTGAAGTGTTTTTGCGATGAATAACTGTTTTAATTGAAAAATAGGGAACAAATTTATAAGTAATCAATGCAGCAACTTGAATGAAGTTCTTAATGCTGTCTGATTGCACTTGTATCACCACAAACGGATATTTTTGATTCACATTTTTGGTGGCAATTGCACCAACCCGATGGAGAAAATATGTCAACTGGAGAGAAGGCCCTGTCAATTTGACGATGAATATTATCAACTTCTTGAATGATGGAACGACCAGGTTAACGAAACCTCTGTTCGATTATAATTATCTTTGAATGTCGAATAATAAACTATTGAAGGACAGAACAGAAATATAACTTTTTCGAATCAAACCAAAGTATAACTTTTTAATGGAAGGATAATCCTAAAGAATTCTTTCCATCGTTGACATTGTAGTACTGGCAATGTTATTCCCTCCCCTTCCAGCATAGCTCTTATGCCAAAGCTTACAATACCCTTTTTTGTTTAATGAACAATATTTCACATTAAGTTGTATTGTGATAGCTTTCTTTCGTGTTAAAAGTTTCCTAAATTAGATTTTGGCAAGGTAATAACATTTTTTAAGTCAATACAAACAAGAGCTACCTTTTCATCTTTAATTTCTCGAACGTTTTTTCGTTCAGCCCTGCTGTCACTTTTGGATGTAACGTGTTTGTTGTATTTTACAGTCAGCTCATGCCAAAGATTTTTAAGGAAAATTTGTAGTTTAAGATTTTGGAGTGCCCAAGCAACTCCAAGTGACATACACAGAAGCAACATAAAAGGAAAATTGATGTTTAAAAGTGAATTTGCAAGAGCTTGGAGTTAAAACAAAATAATTGTAATAAAACGCTTGTTCGCTACTATTTTGTTATCTCCAATTGCAAACTTTCCCTGGAGTAGAGTGGGTACTATCAAATTTGAAATAAATTTTGGTCAGGGTCTCCAAATACGATGTATTCAAAAAGTACCAAGTAATTTTCCATAGAAAGGTTTCTTAAAGATTTTGTGACCTTATGAAATTTAAAACTTAATTTTGTCAGTATTAAAGAAATTGGAGATAGCACAAAATAATTCTCACCTAACGATATGGGAAACCTCTGTTGAGCCGTGTTAGTGCTCACCATTATTCATGATTTTCTAGTTAAAGTCCTTAACAAGAGCTTTTTTCGTCTGCAGTATCTCCTTTAATGTTTGTAATGTTACTTTTTCAGTGTACATTATTATCTGGAGATGATGCATTGCCTATTTCTAATCCTGTTGGTTGTTAAGCAGATCTTTTGCCAGTGTCCAGAAACATGCAGCTGCTCAAAATTTTCGGTCACCTGCTTGAATGATAACATAACAAAGTATGGTTTTAAAAATTTGGATTTGTCTTCCGTAAAACATTTTCAACTACCAAAAACGGCTTACTGGGTTAACCTTGGAAATACCAACCTATCATTGTCAATAATATTGAAAGTCGTCCAGATGAAAAGATTAAAGAACCTCTATCTCAATAATAACAATTTATCATTTCTTACAGGAGAAGAGTTTAATCAAATGAAAAGCTTACGTAAGTTATACCTCAAATACTGCAGCATGAAATCAATTTTATTAAAAAACTTGCCGAAGATGTATTCCGTAGATTTGTCAGGGAATATTAATATGGATGCCAATTCGATTTTTCTGAAAAACCTTTCAATATTGACTAGATTCCGAGCGGATTACATGAATCTCACTGAAGTTCCGAACTTTTCGGAAGTAACTTCGTTGAAATACATAATTTTGCGTGGTAACAAGATACAGCACATTGCTCAGAAGTTCAAATATCTAAACAATTTACTTTGGTTGGATTTATCCCTCAATAAACTGACGAACACTTTTATTAATTCAACAATTAACGATAAAACCGGTTTGGAAAGTCTTAAAAGCTTGGAACGACTTCAATATTTATTTCTGGGTGATAACTTCCTACAATATCTACCTCCATTTCTAAATCTAAAGAAATTGAATGTGAAAAATAACTTATTAGTGTTTCTAAACATAACGTCACGTCCTTTCAGCCGACAGTCTATCAATGCAGCGAACAACATGATTCAATCTTTTTATATCAATAGACATTTCAGTAATCGCGGATACCGTCTCAAAATTAATCTGAAAAATAATCCAATACAATGCACATGTAATCTAAAATTTTACATGAATATAAATATTCAGGCAACAGGATCATGTTATGAACCAGTAGCACTGAGAAACGTTTCCTTACGGGATTTCTTCAGAGAATATACAATTGCACCATGTTTAAATAATGGTGGCTGTACTAAACACTCGGATGATTGTAAATGCATTAGCGATTATTATTACGGAAAATATTGTGAAAAAAAATCAGCGCCGTGCCAACCCAACCCTTGTTTGAAAAATGCTTCTTGCATCATCACAAATAAGACGAATACGGGCTTTTATTGCAATTGCGACGAAGATCGTGTTGGATTGAAATGTGAAGCAAAGATAGATTGTTCTTTGAAACCATGTGGAAATGGTGGCACTTGCATTGACGACTCGAAAGGATTTCATTGTAAATGCTTAAAAAATTTCACTGGCAGAAAATGTTTAACGAAGATTGATTGTTCTTTAAAACCATGTGGAAATGGTAGCACTTGTATTGATGACTCGGAAGGATTTTATTGCCAATGTTTAAAAGATTTCAATGGAAAAAACGTTTCAACGGAGTTTATTGAGACAAAAAAATTGGAAATAAATGTACAGAATATTACTATTACCGATTGTTCTTTAAAACCATGTGAAAATGGTGGTACTTGTATTAGTGACTCAAAAAGATTTTATTGCAAATGCTTAAAAGATTTCACAGGAAAAAAATGTCTGACGGAGATTGTTAAGAAAGGAAAAACGGTGTATGAACAGAACATTACTGTCATCGTGGTACTGAGCGCTTTAATCTTGATCATTCTTTCCATCATGACCGTATTTTGTTACATCATTCAACGAGTAAGTAATATCAATATCTCTTGAATGTTCTTTAATTCAATTTGAATTTAAAGTTCGTTTCCAAATGTGGTGTTACACGCATGCAAGCTCTCTATTTAATTTTCACCCTAACAAATCATTTAACCGTGTTTATCTTGGTACAAATGATGCGGGAGCATAGAACAAGAGATTTTGAAAGTAGAGAATTATAAAAAAAATGTTTTAGTAAAATCATTCTGTTACCAACTCACCGACTAACATTGTCTTTGTTTTCTCGATAGCGAATACCAAAAACCAAAGCTGGCACAGATTGCAGCGCATGAGAATAATTACGACAAGTTAAGACTTAAGTTAATTAAAATCCATCAAAATTTGCACTTATATTTAACTAACGTTAAAGTTTTGTTTACATCTGATTAAGAAGAGTATGAAATATTACTTTGATTATCAAAATTATATTGTAGTTCTTTGCGAATTATCTAAATAACTGAAACCAATGTGCTGTATTCTATATATTTATTAATGATATCTGCACACTATGTACTTCGTCTGCTACAACCTAGTGCAATGACAAGTGGTCGGTAGCTTAGTGGCTAGAGCAATCGCCCGGCAAGCGAGAGGGTTCAAGTCCCACTCGATCCGATAACTTTGCAATGTAATTGGAAAGGTACATTGTGTGCGGATATCATTAATAAATTATCGAAATCTTAATTCACTCTTAGCGTTAAATAGGCTTTATCTTGATAAAAATGATCCGAGAGCATAAGTTAAGACATTTCAGAACTGATATGAAACTAGAGAATAAATAAAACGTTTTAGTAAAATAGTCCTCTTATCAAATAACCAAATAGTAGTGTTTTTTATTTCTCATTTAGCGAAAGCAGAAACAGTTTGCGTTGAATGAAAATATTAATGATAAGGTAAGGGTTTCGGATGAGATATTTTGCAATTTTGTTAATGCATCTGATGCGATAATCAAGATCTTTACAATGGTTTGTTTAAAATATACGAATTTCCTTAAGGGAATGAAGGTTTTTTTGAAGGGAATGAAGGGTTTTTTGGAGTTTTACTTTAGTTCTTTATAGAAATTTTAACATAGGTAATGATCACTGCTGCTATTTTTTTGTTTTTACATACTCAGTACTGAGTTCAATGTTATGAGCTTTGATTTCTCTGGGACGAAGTTAAGAAATGTTACCATCAAAGTGCAAAAGAGAATCAATCAGCTTGAATAAACTTAGATTTGAAACCTGAAAAAAACATTAGAACCAAAGAAAAATGATCATCTTATATCCCGCAAAAACGAAACTAAGACACTGACTTTCTTTTGAAGAAACACAAAATTCACAAGTAATTCAAGGTACAAAAATTAAGAATGACATAAAAAGATAAGGGGTAAGGAAAAGATTCATTAAAAGTACTATTGAAAAACTTAAGTACGAATGAAAATCTTAGAATATTTAACTTCTCTTAACATTTTTATAATGGCTGCTTACGACGAGTATGAAAAATTACCTTGATATTGAAAATTAGCACCTGTAGAAATTTTTAGTGAAAATGGAAGATATGTTGTGTACTTTACTCTAATATGGGTGCCATAGAGTCAACAAGTACCTATATAACGTGCAGGAGTCAAAGATGTAAAGTTGTTTAAACCTTGTATTTAGATTCAACCGTCATTGAACCTCAGCTACATTGGCCAAGAAGATTCAATTTGTCAAGAATTAAACACAGAAAAGGTTGCAAAAGAGAATTTCAAGAAGTAAAAGTACAATGTAAACAATATTATGATGAGTAAATTCTTGGAACCACCATACCTCATCTATTATCAATGCAAGGTTGGATATTGTTCTCTTTGAATGTATATAATTATGCTAAAACTACAAACAGTATTTCAACGTTCTATAACTTCACAAAAGGATAATAATTTTCAAATTCTAATGATACAGAAAATGAATAACCTTTGTGACGATGAAGGAGACCATAAAGTGTTATATAATAAAATGATGTTAATTTTGTGTTAGTAACGATAAATGAACAATTTTTATTGTTATTTTTTTGTTCTTGTTAACGTTATAATGTTATTCATGCAACTTTTCATGGTTTTTTATTTAATTTCCGCGCTTATAGCGTAGGAAATTGTTTGGTTTACACATTCTATCTATCTCTGTCACAGTTTTTCGTCGTTTTCGGAAAGTAAGTAAGTAAGTAAGTAAGTAACGGGAGTTTTTAGTCCTTGGGCTTCCATCCGTAATGGTTGGTTCTTCCGCCCGCCGACTTGCTATTAGTTGACTTACCGCCAGAGATACGTATAGCATTGCTCTAACTTGCCCGAAGGCCAGTGTGCAGTCAGTCGATGGCTCCTAATGGGCTGATACGCTGCTTTTAAAACGCATCGGAGTGTGGTGTATTGAGATACGACATGACTGGACTCGAACACGGGTCGCAGCGGTCGCACTCAAAGGTACTAACCACTACACCATCGCTGCACAAGTCCGTTCGGATTTCTTTTGACTAAAGTCCGTTCGGATTTCGGATTGTTTGTTTATTCAGAATTGTTAATGACTGACCTATGCTGGGAACTTAGGACAGTTTGAATTGGGCAATTTAGTTAAGGTGCTGATTTCAAATTTGACAGTCATTTTGTCAGAATTGGGCAATTTGGGCCAAATTTGGACCAAATTTCGAAAGTTCTTCAAATTTCATGAAATTTTGCATGGATTACATTTGAAAGGTGCTGATTTCAATTCGGCAATCATTTTGTCAGATTTGACTAAAATTGGACAATTTGGGCCAAATTTGGACCAAATTTCGAAAGTTCTTCAAATTCCATGAGATTTTGCATGTATTACAATTGAAAGGTGCTGATTTCAAATTTGACAGTCATTTTGTCAGAATTGACTAAAATTGGACAATTTGGGCCAAATTTGGACCAAATTTCGAAAGTTCTTCAAATTTCATGAAATTTTGCATGGATTACATTTGAAAGGTGCTAATTTCAATTCTGGCAGTCACATTGTCAGAATTGACTAAAATTGGACAATTTGGGCCAAATTTGGACCAAATTTCGAAAGTTCTTCAAATTTCATGAAATTTTGCATGGATTACATTTCAAAGGTGCTGATTTCAATTCTGGCAGTCACATTGTGAGACTTGACTAAAGTTGGACAATTTGGACCAAATTTGGACCAAATTTCGAAAGTTCTTCAAATTTCATGAAATTTTGCATGGATTACATTTGAAAGGTGCTGATTTCAAATTTGACAGTCATTTTGTCAGAATTGACTAAAATTGGACAATTTGAGCCAAATTTGAAACATCATTGTAAATTGCAAAGCTGTCAAGATTAAGTTAAATAAATTAAAGAAGAGAGTAATTTGATGAATTCCAGACTGTATCAAATTATTAGTCAGTGTACAAGTCATTCAGATATCTTGAAAATTAGCCTAAAGCAATTTTCTCAAGGGCTGGTGCGGAAATTGTTCAAGCCTAATGGCTTCTAGTTAAAATAAAAATCGTCACAATTAGTGAAATATCAAAGGCAAATACTCAACAATTTGTTTTGATAAAACAAAACAATGGAAGGACGTGTTTTAGCAAACGTTCTTTTCAAGGCGTTCATAAAAATGTAACTACAACGAAATTAGCATCACATATCTCGTATTTATGGAAAACAAATATATTTAAGGCGCTATAACTTTGTAACTAACTTCGGATTTTAAAGACACACTGAACAATATATATATGTAACAGTATTATGTTAAAAATATATTTATTGTATACATATGTTAATTAGATTACCATTTAATTTCTAATGTACATCTACTGTTTCCTCACAGTGTATCTGCCTACTTTCTATACTTTCGTATCTTTATTTTTTACATTGCAAATTTTTGTTTATATATCGCGATGGTTTTAGTTTATAATACATATAAATCCAGATTAAAGTATGATAACACTGTTGTAATATTATTGTATACATTATTTTATTTGAGAAGAGAATTTTTTTGTGGCACTGTATCTAATGAAGAATAGTAAGTGTTTATTACTGTTTCCATTGACTTGTTACCCCATAATACTTAACAAATGCTTAACAGTTTCTTTTTTGATTAAGTTGACACCATAAAACTCATATTACATCATAACGCAATATTCACATACGAAGTCAGCATATTTTTGTGTCAGTTTCCTTGAGTTTGTACACATTTTTCTCAGATTTTCACAAAACAGATTGTCTATGCGTATCGAAATTTCAAAATTCTTGAATTACAATCCAGGGTGCTGCGTGTTTCCCCATTAGTAAGCCACTACTATTGCGTGTAAAATGTTAATCTATTAAATTTTTAATAAATTATTATAATCTTATTATAATAATCCGCGCTGTGCATACCACTTTTATTTTAGAGAGTGACATATTTGGTTTTTTTCTCACGGTCAAAACCTTCTTATTTTTTCCCTTTTTGTCGTAAAGCCACGCGGCGGCGATAGACACTTTTTTTGATTTTCCGCGATTAGTATATGCTCCTCCGTTTTGTTATTTTTGGTTTGCGCAGTGGAAATCAGCCGAAAAACGTCTTTGGAGGAGTGCGAGCAATGCAATCCTTCTTCGTTCGAAATTTGTCAACGATCATTTCGTGAGGAAGAAACTTCGCGAAGAAGACGTGTTTCTTTTTGTATACGAATATTTTAATTTAAATTTGATAGTTTTAGGCAGCAAATCGACGAAAGAACTGACGAAGAAACACAGGTTTGTATAAAACGTCGTGTTTATTGCTAAAAGAACACGGGTAGCACGTGTAAGTGAGTTAGTTGTTTGTTTACAATGAAAAATCATATTTAGATATACAGAAGAAGTGCAGTGAAGTTTTTAAAAATTAGTTGCAGAAAGATCGAACGAACAAAAGGTATTATTATAAAACTTTTATTTTTGATTAATAAAAGAACAAGTTAGGTATATGTATTTGTATTTAAATGTATTTAAATGTTTGTTTACGTTTTAGTTATCAAATATCGCTATACAGAAGAAAGTGTAGTGAAGAAATGCAGAACAAAATGATGTTTATTTACACAGTAAGGAATGGTTCTAATTTAGTTTTGAAAGATTAAATACTATAGCTTTGAATAGATATCTTATTATATGAGTTCTTTCGTTTAGTTTATATGCTACTGGATGAAAAACGAAGACGGGAGTAATTTGTTTTGGTAACGCGCGCTATTATTATTTTTATAGTTAGCAAAGAAGATTTGATTTGATTTATTTATTTACAGATCAATTAAAAATGGTCCCACAGCTATGACTGTTTTCCTTTCTCATGGCTGTGGAAGTAGGGAACGTGTTATGCTGTCAAATTGTATCTATTGACGATGTTTGATGCTTTGTCTGCATGCCTTTCTGCCAGCCATTTATGCCTTTTGTTTTGGTTTGCTTAAATATGGTTGCAGTAGTAGTAAGTATTGTAGCTGTTCTTTACTGAAATCTTTTTCTTTTAGGTCAGAAAAGAAAAAGTGTAGCTATTTATAAACGAAATTTATAAATGTATAAATGAAACACATGGTATGTTGAGAAGGTTATTTAAGAGAAGAATGGATTATGTATTTCATTGCGATTGTACTACAAAAAAGAAGCATTGCTGGGGTATATTTTTCTTCAGTTTATATTTGTTTACGACATTCATTATTTTGTGTTATGTTAATTGCTACATACATACTTGCTAGGTATATAAGTTTAGCATTATGTTTTTATTTGCTGCTTTTGATATCTTCTGGGTATTCAATTATGGTTTTGGTCAAAGTAGGGCATTTTGTTGTTTCAATTATTTTTATTAATTTGATGTTTGGTTGTGTATGCCAGGTAAAAGTCTTTATTCTGTTCAGCTCCAGTGTTGAGTGAACCCGTATTGACTCACAGTATCGGTTGACTTTATAGACCAAATTTTGTTTTTAATTGTTATCTTTAGGATAAATGCGTACTTGAATTTTCTTTTTCTTTTTTCTTTCTTTTTGTTTTATTTTTTATTTCAATATTGTTATAGCATGATTCTGTGTAAATTTTTGTTCTTAGTTATTGTTTTTAGGATAAATGCGTACTTGAATTTCAGTTTTTTTCTTTCTTTTTTTTGTTGTTGTTTATTTCAATATTCTTATAGCATGATTAGGTTTTCGGTATTGCAATTCAAGTATTAATTTTTTAGGTAATAATAAAAAAGCATAAAGAAATGAAACTCATGGTTTTATTCATGACGTTGATGGTTTTGGGAAGAACAGACTATATATCATTTCAAAAATTCATTAATGGTTGCTGTATAATGTAACTTCCGCACGAAAGAAACACAGTTGGAAGGTATCAATTTGTTTTCAATTCACATTTTGTAATGTTATTCAATATTTGGTTTTGTATGTCTGGGTAAACGGTTCTGTGTTATATATTGCCATTTTTTTACACAAAAGTTTTTTACTTCTCTTCTGCATATAGATATATATTCTGAGCCATATGGTTATTTGTTTCTGTTTTAAATCTTCTGAATGTAAGAAATGAATTAAAAAATTAATGCCTGAAAAGAAACTTTTACATGAGTTAAATTCTGCGACACAACGCATACTGAACATGGGTGGCGAGCGACGCCGCCTGGGCGGCTAGTCTTATTATAATAATCTGCGCTGTGCATCCCACTTTTATTTTAGAGAGTGATATATTTAGTTTTATTTTGCGGTCATCGTCCTCTTATGTGCGCGTAAAACCACGTAGATGCGAGAGACACTTTTTTCACGATTATTCCAAAAGCACGTGGCATCATTTGACGTCAGTTTTTTTTTATGATCACGGGGAATCATTGCATTGCATCCCCAATCGAACGCGACGTTTTTGGGGAAATATCTCGAGAACCAATAGGGATAACTGACGTTTTTTGGGGTCCGCGATACGGGCTACAGGGTAACGCAACATTTGGGCCTAAATTTTATTTGGTACTGCGGCTATGACGTCATCAAAATCTTTGAATGACAATATCTCTGCAACGGTTGATCACAGCGAAACGATCCCATACATTTTTTTGATCAGTTTTTCGAGCTCTACAACATGGGCAAACTTATCATTGCCAATTCTTCATTTTATTTTTCGTAAACTGGATGCATGTTGAACATGAGTGGCGAGCGACGCCGCCTTGGCGGCTAGTCTACTTATACTAATTCGCAATCGTGCATACCACTTTTAATTTAGAGAGTGTTTTGTTTTTGTTTATTTAATGGTCAAAATCTTCTTAATCGTGGTCATATAGCGGCAGTCCGACCACGCAAGACACATTCACGATTAGTATAATAGCATCATTTGATGTCAGTTTTTTTATGATCACGGGGAACCATTGCATTGCATCCCCAATCGAACGCGACGTTTTTGGGGAAATATCTCGAGAACCAATAAGGATAATTGACGTTTTTAAAGGTCCGCGGTACGGGTGACGGGGTGACGCAACGTTTGGGCCTAAATTTTATTTGTTACTGCGGCTGTGACGTCATCAAAATCTTTGATCGACCATATCTCTGCAACGGTTGGTCGTAGCGAAGCGATCCCATACATTTTTCTGATCAGTTTTTCGAGCTCTACAACATGGGCAAACTTATCATTGCCAATTCTTCATTTTATTTTTCGTGAACTGGACGCATGCTGAACATGGGTGGCGAGCGACGCCGCCCTGGCGGCTAGTCTTATTATAATAATCCGCGATTGTGCATACCACTTTTATTTTAGAGAGTGACATATTTGGTTTTTTTCTCACGGTCAAAACCTTCTTATTTTTTCCCTTTTTGTCGTAAAGCCACGCGGCGGCGATAGACACTTTTTTTGATTTTCCGCGATTAGTATATGCTCCTCCGTTTTGTTATTTTTGGTTTGCGCAGTGGAAATCAGCCGAAAAACGTCTTTGGAGGAGTGCGAGCAATGGAATCTTCTTCGTTCGAAATTTGTCAACGATCATTTCGTGAGGAAGAAACTTCGCGAAAAAGACGTGTTTCTTTTTGTATACGAATATTTTAATTTAAATTTGATAGTTTTAGGCAGCAAATCGACGAAAGAACTGACGAAGAAACACAGGTTTGTATGCACGAAGGTATTGTTATTATTATAAAACGTTTTATTATCGGGTAGCACGTGTAAGTGAGTTAGTTGTTTGTTTACAATGAAAAATCATATTTAGATATATGCACAGAAGAAGTGCAGTGAAGTTTTTAAAAATTAGCTGCAGAAAGATCGAACAAACAAAAGGTATTATTATAAAACTTTTATTTTTGATTAATAAAAGAACAAGTTAGGTATATGTATTTGTATTGTATTTAAATGTTTGTTTACGTTTTAGTTATCAAATATCGCTATACAGAAGAAAGTGTAGTGAAGAAATGCAGAACAAAATGATTACACAGTAAGGAATGGTTCTTATTTAGTTTTGAAAGATTAAATACTATAGCTTTGAGTAGATATCTTATTATATGAGTTCTTTCGTTTAGTTTACTGATTTGTTTTGGTAACGAACTGTTCCTTATTTTATTTATTTCAAAATGGCTCCACAGTTATGAAGTTACGAAGAAAGCATTTTTATGTCTTTCACTGTATAAAAATGGTAGTGAAATTGCAGTAGAAAACAAATAGAAAGTTTATGTTTACAATAGGAAAGTATGCTGGAAAGTTAATCGAGTGTTATTAATTTGTTTACAGGTATGAAATATAGAAAGTAAAAGAGTTTAGAAGTGTTTGATAATGGCTACAGAACATGATCAATATTGTTTACTATCATGATGATGTGAATTGGTATTGAAAGGTAAAGTTAAAATAGTATCCATTTAGTTAAAACACAGTTAGTATTAGTGGATAAATAAAGGATAAGAGGGATGTTTACTGTTGTTTTTTTAATTTTTCAGCAGAGAGGAGCATTGAACTGGAAATAAAAAATGGCTCCACGAATGTTTTCATATGTTAAAAATTTTTCAGCTATACTAATTCTGTCATTACGTTTGTGTTTTTAATTATTATTTTTAAGGTTAATATATTTTCAAAGTTTCTTTTACTTTGTTTTGTTTTTCTTTCGATTTCGGCATAGCATGATTAGGTTTTTTGTATATGTTTTTTGAATGTTTTCATCTGTTAAAGGGATTCCTGCGTCCAAAATGATATTTTACTAATCAGACATAATCCATAAAACAAACCCAAAAACAAAATTATTAACATTTGCTTTCGTTTTGTTGTCCCTCAATAACAAATTTATTTCATGAAATTCTGGCCGCCATTACATGCTCGCTGCTTCTCTTCTTCGAATGATTTTTAAAAACTCGCTCCAAATCTCTTAAAACTTGTGACGTAATAGGCAAGTAAGAAATTATTTACCGCCAGTGAAAGCCAGGTTATATTTCCAGCCCTGGTAGTAAAAATTACTTTCAGAAGATGCTGGTTATAAAATTTCTTCATTTTTTCTTCACCACTGCCTCGTGTAAAAACATGCACAATTTAAAAAACATTTTCTTCTGAAAAACCCAGGCAATAATAAACATTTCATCGTCGCGGCACTCCATCGCAAGAACTTAAACATGTTTCCCGACGTTAGCTTGGCTTTATTATGGAAACTCCTGATGGAGAGTAAGAATTTTAAACCAAGTTTGTAAAAAATACTTGAAGATAGCTTATTATGCCGAATTAATGTTCTTGTATAATAACATTATTGTGGCCAACTTTGACTATACCCACTTATTTCGTCACAAACAATTTGAGGTCTGGAGCGACTTTAGCGAATCAAAGCGAGAAGATAAGCAAAGATGGCAGTGAAGAGAGTGGGAAGCTTGTGTTTTGAGTGAAGGATATTATGAAATCTCTTCACATTTGGTATAAATGTTTAACAAAACTTTGTTTCTTGGCATAATTACTGTTTATTGCTTGAATATCATTTTGGACGCAGGAATCCCTTTAAAATAGAAATGAAGCACATGATGGGTTATAATGTTGAGAGGGCTACTTAAGAGAAGGATGGATTATGTAATTTAAATGACTGTGCAATGAAACTATCCTACAAAAAATAAGTGTTGTATTGCTTTATTTTTCTTAAGTTTATATTTTATCGCGTTTATGCATATTTTGTGTTATGGTAATCGTTTACGTACTATGCCTAGGTATATAACTTTGGCTTTATGATTTTATTTGTGACTTTTTATCTTCCGTGTAAATTTTTGTTCTTAGTTAATTTTTTTTAGGATTAATGCGTACTTGAATTTCCTTTTTTTTGTTTCTTTTTTTTTTTTTTTTTTTTTTCGGTATTACAATTGAAATATTATTCTTTTAGGCAATAATAAAAAAGCACAAAGAAATGAAACTCATGGTTTTAATCATGATGTTGATGGTTTTTGGGAAGAACTAACTATATCATTTCAAAAATTCATTAATGGTTGCAGTCCAGTAGTAACTTTGGAACTAAAGAAAAAGTTGGAAGGTATCATTTTTGTAATGTTATTCAATGTTTGGTTTTGTATGTCTGGATAAATGGTTCTGTGTTTTAATCTTCTGAATGTAATAACAAATTAATGCCTGTAAAAAACTTTTACACAAGTGAAATTCTGCGACAGAACGCATACTGAACATGGGTGGCGAGCGACGCCGCCTTGGCTATCCTAGATTGTAATGTTATTCAATGTTTGGTTTTGTATGTCTGGGTAAACGGTTCTGTGTTATATATTGCATTTTTTTACATTAAAGTTACTTCTCTTCTGCGTATGAATATATATTCTGAGCCATGTTGCTATTTGTTTCTGTTTTAAACTTTCTGAATGTAAGAAATGAATTAAAAAATTAATGCCTGAAAAGAAACTTTTGCAAGAGTTAAATTCTGCGACACAACGCATACTGAACATGGGTGGCGAGCGACGCCGCCTGGGCGGCTAGTAAATTATTAATCTCAAAACTGATAGCTCCTTTTCGAAAATGTATGACTTCTTACTGAAGTTCGTCAAATTTTCCATGAAAAACGTGTGTTTTTCGAAATCCGTAGCACGCTCTTCAAAAATGTAATTGATGCATTCTGTCTTAGGTAAGACGATTCTGTTTTGCTGCATACGGAAAAGGAATCTGCTGATGGTAGCGTCCATAATTACCAGTAGAGTAATTACTAATTAGAATATTTGTTGGGCGTTTACATCTTTAAGGTGGTTTTCAGCAGTGGGTTTACATTACTGAGTCTGCATAAGAACATTATCTAAAATAGTTTACCTCACTGAAATCCTTCATTTCATCTGCGGTGTTTATAGGTGTTTAACACTTACCATTTTTCATCTCAATACACCCTGTTTCTATGATTAAAAGTACATAGGAGTATATGAAGGGCTTGCAATACTTAATTCCATGCAGCTTCTGACTTGACATCCCATTTTTCCGATTCAAAAGTATGTTTTATAAAATGAATGTTACAATACATACATGATATTAGTTAGTGATAAAATAAATACTCGTGTACATATGTTTTAAGCTTAAAAAGTAATTATTTTATCACTTGAGAATGTAACTAGATTACGGAAAGCTTCGTGAAATATAAAATTTTTACAGATGTGTCTTTAATAAAATGAAATGTAATATTAGTTAGAACGACGCAATTTCGCAATTTCATGGCGTGTACCATTTATAAAGTTCAAAATCATTGCATTAAAAAAATTGTTGTTAATTTTGATCTCACAAAACAAAAAAGGTTTTAACTATTCCCACCAAACACCATGCGGTCCTGATGACGTTAAGTCGGACGATGACCTTATAAGACGTTATGGAAGGTCACCACAACGTCATATATGCAACAAAAAGCGACGTCAGATCCGTGACGTTGCAAGGACGTCGTCATGTAACCTCCTTGTAACCTAGCTGTTTCACT
The DNA here is from genome assembly GCA_027922465.2 of Turritopsis dohrnii. Lineage (NCBI taxonomy): Eukaryota > Metazoa > Cnidaria > Hydrozoa > Anthoathecata > Oceaniidae > Turritopsis > Turritopsis dohrnii. The sequence continues at coordinate 181,468 of BQMF02000355.1, read as the reverse complement.
GAGAGTCTTCTGTGACGTCACTGCGACGTCATATGACCACGTCCTGACATTATTATTACGATTGAAAATTTGCTTAATCACGATGAAACGCACAGATTTTGACCTTATCGAAGTTTGGGAATAAAGAGAGATTCTTCTACGACGTCACTACAACGTCACTGAGACGCCATATGATCCAGTCCTGACATTTTTATTGCTTAACCATGATGGAACGTACAGATTTTGACCTTACCGAAGTGATGGGAATAGATAAATGCATATTTTCAGCTTAAACGTCTTCTAAATAAATATAACTCTTAAATATATACACTTAAAAGATACAGTACAAGAAAACTTTTTCTTTCAGTTTATTTCTTCTTCAGCCGTTCAGGGGCATGTTTTAAAACGTCAATTATCGCTTTGTTCACAGAAGTTTCTTTAACCACTGGCGGAAATCTCACTGCTAGAACCAAAAATCATCTTATATAATGTAACGAGAGCGAAGTGTCAATTGCATTAATAGTGATCCCTATATGACAAAAAACAAAGAAGCGATACACAACGCCAGAGATCATAAAAAACGCATGCACAGACCGAATCAATGGACCTTAGCAAAGCTGAAAAACAAAACAAAGCAAATATAAAGGAAATATAAAGTGCAACCAACGTTTCGCACGTGAAAACAAACTTTTACTTGTTTGGTGAAATACATTACATTGTTATTATTTTATAATCCATATTTTTTGTAATTTGTGTATAAACATATATAGTGCGTTCACTCTAACTTGGATAATCGTTAATGATTTTTATCAGACACGTTAAAGTAATGAAACAGAACGCTTATTAAAAGTTTAAAAATTCTTTTTCTACCCTTATCAAGACAAAAGACGATCAATGACTTTTAAGTGTTGTGGGAATTGACGCTCAATTTCCACCAGATCGTGCAAAAGGACATTATCCAAGTTAGAGTGAACGCACTATACTTATTGTTTTGTACAGAAAAGGTAAAACAACTGTTGTCAAAAAAGTGACATTTTTACTTTTATAGAAAACATGCTACTAACTATTTGAGGAACTTTTTTCGAGACATTTTGTTTCGAACTTGTTATCCATTTCTGACAGTTCCATAGGATACGCGGAACTCGACTGTGTTTGTAAACTGATTTTACGTTTTTATGTCGTAAGTACGACCATTAGGTCATAGTTTGGTCGTCTTTTCGTCACCCTGATGACGTCATATTAAATGACTTTAAATGACGACATGAAAAAGTCCCATTGGTGACGTCATATTAAATGACTTTAAATAACGTCATGAAAAAGTCATATGACTTCCTGACTAGATTAAGACGTCGTGGTGACGTCATAGTGACGTCATGTGTTTGGTGGGTTGTCAAATTTATGTGGTAGTCAGCAGGGTCATTTCCCTAAATTGTTTGCTTTTGACAAGATGGAAATTATGAAGTTTTAAGACTGACACAAATTATGCTTAGTATGACTTAACCAGAATAAAGTATTTGCATCATAATAATGCTTAATACTCGATTATTGCTCCTGAAATAACATCCACCAATTCTCGTATGAAAGAAAATTCTTATGTGTATTACTGTCAGGATGATTATACATGGAAATGGTTCTTTCAAAGAAAAATAATGCCTTACGTGACTTTCTAAAGTTATGTTTTGCATTTCTTCATTAGAAGTATTGCAAAATATTCTTAATTCTATCTTTTAGCATTCATCACTGTTATGAATAACTGAAAGACTTCTTCATTATTGTGATTAAAAAATAGAACAAGATTCGCAAAAATGCGACTATATATTTCCCCAAAGTTGCAAACATTTTACCAATTATTGTGTGTACATTGATAACCATGAGAAAAATGTATCGTTAAATAATTACAGTATAACTACCATCGACCTGATACTCAGGTTGAATTTAATGCCACAAAAGAACTTACTTTGAAGTTATTATGAAATGAAATTGTTCACGGTCAAATGATAAGGTTTCTCTTAAAATTTTTTGCTGAGGAGTTAAAAAGTGACTGAGAAGTTACTATGGACACGTAGCTAAAAGGTTAGAAGACCTAAATGCGACTGATATTTTCCCTTCTGCATATCAACAAACTCATCAATGTGTAAGACAATTTCATCTTAATATAAGATGTATGATCTTTATTGTTGCAGAAGCTTGACAAGTTTCCTATTTGTAACTCAAATAAAATTATCTTACAACATTATACAATCAAATTTGTATACAGGTTTTCTGTACAAAAGAAGAAAAGAAAATTGTTAAACCTAATTTTGATACCACAGTTTACTTTGGGGTAGACATATAAGCAAATAACTATCAAAAGTAATCAAAATCTCTACTAACAAATATTACGTGTAACATTTCAAATTAGGACAGAATAGTTATTTTTTAAAAAAAGATGGCCTTAGAGTGCGTTTACATGAGAGCCGTAGTGACCTCAAACCAGTTTGAAATTTTTAGCTGTTTGAAATCGCCATTCTGTTACATATACGACATCATGTTTTTACTAGCTATTATTGTATGTACTTTTTGAAACTGGTTGAACAGGTCGTTCTCCCCACATGAAAAGGGTTTCCTTTGCTTTATGGTTGGTACATCGTGCTTTCAGTTCAGTTGAGCTCTACATTATATCAGGATGTAAAATAAAAATAAATCTTCAGTCTGGCTATTGATAATGAATTTTCACCTTTGCACTGAAACCACAGCTTCAATGGTTTGCTGTTCGAAGCATACTAATTACCAATCATCATAACAATGTTATCAACAAAAACAAAACATCATCATTGCATTATTGATACATCAATTTTTTCTGGTTTTACTCGTTCATTCAAAAGTTTTTACAAAGCTTTTTAAGACAACACTGAACTAAAACGATTCATTTCCATCATTTAACGTTTCATCTATTGAATCATTTTAAGACCTAGCAGAAAAAAAACCAAAATCCTCCACTCATCTGCACTGACTGAAAAAAATGGCGTGCTGTAGACTAGCCTCTATTCTTATCTACTTTGGCGGCTAGGCGAAAATTCAATACCGAACCGCGGCTATAAAAGTGAACGGAGAAGAAGAAGGAGAAGAAGAAAAATGCCGATTTTAACATATATTTCGTCCTACGGGGAAATATATAAAAGGCGTAAAAAAGTTAGAACTTTTATATAGAAAAAACTTCTCAAAAAACGAGAGCAGTCATAGAAACGCTGGATTATGTAGTGCAAAGTGAAATTCCCACTATAGTAATGGAAATTTTCAATATCAACGGTTTCAAAGAATACGAGGCTCTCAAATCCCCGTCAGAGCATTATAAGTTATTTTTGGATTCAAGCAACACATTTTTATGGTGTTTTCCTGGATCACATCTACACAAGAATTTTCCAAAGATAGGAAAGTGCCGATTCTAGGACAGAAATTATATCATCATAATCATAAGCGAGAATCCCTGTCAATTATTCTCTCATAACATGGAAATCATATGATTTCGGGAATTTCCCTACTATAGCTAATATTATCATCATATAAGATCTTTGTTTTCATAACGCGATACGAGTTATGAAACGTGTTATTTTGATTACATAACAAATAACAACGCATAAACAGTTTTTATTATTATAACCACAAATTACTCATAATTGTAAACAATTAAATATCTCATAAAAATGTAGTAAAAAGCAGTTTGTAGCAGTTTCATTTTTATAACATAAATGAGCTAACAATACATATGACACACAGATCAGCGTAGTCTAGTGGATAAGAACGCCAACTTGTAACAACAAGGTCGTGTGTTCGAACCCCACGCAGTTCGTCTGAGAGGAAGTATATATATACTTCGGCGGTTGTAGATCTCTCATGTTCTGGTTGTAAAACTTGCATGAGTGCGCACTTCCCCGCAGTTTGTGTTGAATATATCGCGGAATGGTTAGCATTGTGTCTGGGTGATTTATCACTGTCAGGTTTTTCTGGTCCATAGAGACATTCAGGTTACCGTCATTTCGATCGAAATTCAACAAACGCCAGGGCTTAGAAGTGTTAGCATGTATCCACAATGCCGACTATAATTGCAAACTACATGCGCTGATCAGCGAAATACATACCATATACTAAACATCGTGGTAATCGCTAAAACCAAAGCTATTTTCTCTTCTTCGTGAGATGGGAAAAAATCTGTTTGACTCACTACTCTTGTTTGAACTTCCTTTTGTGAACTTTTATTTTTTTGTTTGTGTCGGAGAGCTAGTCACTTTGTTTGAAATATGATGCTCTTGCATAACATTAATCATTTTGTTATGTAATCAAAACTTCCCATGTAAACAAAATAAAAAAATGCTAGATAGTCATAACAAAAAGCTGTTTTGAACATAAAAAGATGGTTACCGTCAAATCGAAGAAAATTATAGCGTTCCGAGAGACACCACAAGCAGACATTGAGGTCTAAATGAATGATATAAAACCCAAGAGCGGAATAATTTGAAATTGTGGTGAACAGGCGACAGAGTCTGCCGGAAAGGGAAGGTCTAGTGGAGCGGCTAGATTGGAACTGGATGGTGCCGTCCGCTCCCGGTATTCACCACAAAATGTGCCAAAAGTTGTCGGGAAAAACAATGTGACTAGATGTAATATACTCGAACAGATCATGAACGGCCATTGCGTGCGTAGTAGTCGGAGTTCGTAAGTAGTCACACATAACTAGTCTAATCTAGGGGTAGAGCTCAGAGCTGGTGGATTTGAGAAGCCAGGGTGGAGTGCCGGTTAGATCAAAGACAATGAATTAAAAACCCTCTAGGGTATCACAACAACAACAACAACAACAACAACAACAAAAACCCTAGGGGGTTCTCCTAAGGGAGTTTTGTTTTCAATAATAATAAGTTCATGGTTGGACTCATTTATTGATTAAACTTTATTGTAGCAGTTTAAAGTTTATAACACAGACACACACAGATCATCGATGCAGTCAAAAAGATCTTCAAAGTCAATATCCATAGGTATCATGTATAATTCGTTTATTTTGTTTGTTTTTTTGTTTGTTTTTTTTTGTTTTTTTACCTCTTACCTCTTACCTCTTACCTCTTACCTCTTTGTTATCTTATACATATCTATAATGTCCTCTGGCATATGTAGCAATACCACCTTTTGCAATAATTCTTTTGTCATCATCCGCATTGAGAGCGAGTTTGTTTGTTTTTATAGTGTGAACATCATGCTTAATCGATTGAAAGGTCATCTGTTCTCTGTAAACATTCTTACCATCGAACAAGCATCTCTTGTAATCATCAAACCCCATGGTCTTCTTTACTACGCACTTCTTGACTCCCTTGCACTTCTTGTCTTCTTTTCCATCTAGCTGTTTATATGCATAGGTCTTCGCTCTTAGAGCAACAAATTCTGTCATTATCTTACCACCCAACTCATCTTTCATTAGACCGATGACTTTCTTATTCAAACCTATAGGTAAAGGTCTGTTATCTTTCTCATCGTACGCTGAAGTGTCGAATCTCAAAGCTACATCATCGGCGATATCTTTGTAAAAGTCGTCGGTTTTGATGTGGTAGACAAAGCTGTCTGTATCCATATAGCGGAGCTTTAGATTGTCACCATATTTTGGTCTCATATAGTCATAGTGAAACCCATACATAATCGTCTTTGACAAATCAAGAACTGTAGGTCCCAGATAGATCGGCTTGTTCAACACGAGTTTGATCTTTTGCATTTCAGCAGCCATCAAATGTTCGCTGAAACAGATACTACCCTTGCAGTTAGGTTTCATCACCAGCTTCTCATATTGTTCTTTCTTGGTAGCCAAGCGTATGTCTTTATGTTTACGTTGATTCTCCATAGTTTTACCAAAGACTGAATTGTTCATGAGCTTGAAAAAGTCCTTTTCAAAGTCATTCTTTGATTTGGTACGCAAATTGGTGTTGAAATCGATGTACGGCTTCAACCATGCACTTTGTCTAAATCTCAGTACTCTATGAACCTTCTCAAGAACAAGACCATGCTTCAGCGCTTGATCAAGTGCACGGATATGAATAATATAGTTCTTCTTGTCTGAAAGACATGGAGTTAGCTTTTCTACACCATTGATCTTCTTTCGCTCAGGCATAAACGGAAGATCGTTATGTGAATCATGAAGCTCCTGAGGATAGTTCGCGTCAACTTCAAGAAGATAACCATATTTACCATCTTTCTCAGCCAACTTTGAAATGAAATCTGCGGTAAATTTATTAGCATCTACCCACTTGAAATTCCCTGTCGGTAGCTTCTGAATCATAGCCCATCCGTATAGGTTGTTTGCATCAAGGTATTGGAGATAGCTACTTTCTTCAGTCTTCTTATATTTAGCATCCATATACTTGTTATTGGCTTTAGCATGTCTATGAACAGCCTGACAGAGACCTCCTCTAATACCTTGCTCTACGAACAGAAACATATCCATATCTGACAACAGATCCAGCTCAACCTCTGTCTTTTTCAAACAGGCTTGCCAAGCTAGTCCTGGAGCAGTGTAAAAATGTGCAGGATCCAGTTTATAGTTTGTTATGCATGTTTCCCTAAAAGTCTCAAAAACATCAGCAAGCAATAGAACGTCTGTCTTGAGGTAGAGATCATGATACGCACCCATATTTTTATTTTTCATATGTTTCCACACCTTCTGCGCATGCGTATAATCAGCATCATTGATACCTTTCATGTTCAATTTGCTATAAAAAGCATCTTTCGGTGGGAGCTTAGTTTCGTTAAACTTATCAAAAGAATCAATGTATTCATAAGGATAAACTCCTTTTCTTCTCAATAGTTTGAATTGCTCATCACCCTTGAAGAATTTTCGAAGGTTTTTACACTGATCGTCAGATAGATTGTTTACCAAGTTATCCAGACTACTAGCCATGAAACGCACACTATCGATGAATCTCAACTGTATCTTTTGAACCCTAGTCTCCCCATTTTTATCAGTGTATTCACCAACCTTAACATCCAATGAGAAAGAGATATATTTTTCTTTGTTTTCAGCAATGACGGCAATCCCTTCATCTCCATACTGTTTGGCTAGTTCTTTGATAAACAGATGAGCATCATATCCGCTTAGATTGTGAAAGACGATCGGGATGTATTTAGGCACTTTGTAACGGAGATTACAAGACTGATGTGCAGCTCCACGAAATTTACCAGTAAAATGACAGTGATCCCTAACCTTAATATTATCTTTTTCAAATTCTTTCATACATATGTGACACTTATCAGAATCGATAAATCCCTGTTCCTCTTTATATGTGAGGTCTCGCATTCTCTGTTTAGGACACATATTGTATAGCCTTTTCACTTCACCTACCGCATGATCCACAAAACGTAAAACACAGTCTTCACCACGATAAAGCGTTAGAGGGTCTGAAACTTCACCATGAGCAAATTTGCTATAACAACAGAAGCCTGTGGGGATATGTATACCAACCTTTTTAGAGGATGATCCAATAACGCTACGCGGTTCTTTACAAACCTCTTTTGACAAAGCTTCGAAATCAGCATACATTATGAAAGGAGCTTTGAGCTGGTACTGACCGTCATGAAACTTAACGGTGCTACCCTCATTTGGCATCTCGATCTTCGCGACATCATTATTTTTACAATATTCAAAGTGTTCATCTCGTGTTTTCTCACTTGAGAATCCATTGAGGCAGTTCATACAATAATGCTCCTTATGTTCGTGATTCGAGTTGACCTTACTCAAGACACCACTCAAGTTCTTTACAGCTATATAATGTTTCTTTTCCTCTTCACATAATAAAAACAAAACAACCGTTTCTTTGCGATCAAGATGCTTCGACTTACGACACATATAGATACCTTCTTTCTCGTCTTTTGTTAAAACATGCACAGCGATATCAGGGTCCCTCTTCTCAAACAAATCTATTTTATTTAGCGCCATTGGAAACGATAAACCGTCCCAATTATAGTTATCATACTTTTTGAGAGTTGAGATTCGTTCAGGATGATTATCGATCTTATCATGATTGAGAGCTGCGATAACAGCCCATTTGAAGCATTCTTAATCATCTCCGTTTTTAGGATTGATTATCGAATACTTACCGCTAAAATTCTTAGGTAGCGGCAAGTAAGAGCTGCCTCTCGTTAATTTTAGCTTGTGAAAGTCTACATCAATATTTAAAATCTTATCGATAACAAAGTTGGATTTAGGTAACGCAGGGTTTTCAACCTGTTCGATTATCTTATTGAACATCTTATTAATAACATCAGATATATCGCTTTCATTGTGAATTGTTTCCATATTGCTATTGAACGCCTTATCGACGTAGATTGTTGCTTCAGGATTGGATAAATCCTCCTTTCTCCATTTGATCCACACAGTTGCTTGAATTTTTATTGATTTTTTGTTTTTGAGTTCTCTCATAATCAGATCACTTAAAATGGGTCGAACCTTTTCGAGAAACGAATCAACGTCCTTTTTTCCATCTGAGTTTATCTTGAACCTTTTGTAAGAACCCTCAAACGCCGTTTCAATGGGGACAAACGCTTTTGGTTCCACCAATTTTTCATCTTTTTCATCATTCTTTCTCTTATAGAGATTAAGAATCTTCTTCTTTATCTCTCTGAAAGCACTGCTCACTTTCTCACGAATAGGTTTAGGTACATGATTTATTAACCAATCTCTCCATTCATTCAACATGCTTTTTACCTGAGGTCTATTTTTTGCCATTTCTTGCTGCTCAAACAAATCTATATCTTGTTGGGTAGGAATAATTGGAACAGGTCTTGGTGGTGGAACAGGTCGGTTAAACCTAGTAGGTCTTGGTAGTGGAACAGGTCGGACAGGTGGGTTTGCTAATAATTCGATCAACTCAGCTTTTCTGAGTTTTGAGTAGCCATGTAGACCGCGTTCTCTTGCAAGAGCTTTTAATTCAACAACAGTATTTCTAGTAGTCATGTTGTAATATATAATATCACGATTATATCTTTTTAAATCACTTTTTAAAATTTTCAATTATCATTTTTCAATTTTCATCCAAAAGATTCGTAACCTTTGTGTTATATTTTTGTTACTCGTTGATTAAGTAACAAAAGCGAGGTCAATTTATTTATTTATTTTTTTTGTAAACTCTCTTCTCTCTCTTAGCGTTATAACGTTTTTGAGAGCTGAGATATTTTTCTCTGTTATTTTTTATCCAGTTTAAACAGTATTTATTAACCGTTTGTTTCATATCAGGATCGAGAATATAAGATGGATCCTCATCATTTTTCTCAAGTACCTCGAGTAATTTAGCTTTGTTCATTAGGTAAACATATTTTATTTTTCGTGACGCACATAATTTTCGTAAAGCGTCACGAGTCATTGATTGGTAATCTGATTCTGTTTTGTCAGTCATGTTTATGCTTTATATAAAGATAATAAACAACGTTTAAGTCACTTTTCTCGTGTCATTTTTTTAATAAAATGAGCTAAAATAAACGTTGTTTATAAATAAAAATGTCAGACACTAAACTTCAAGAGATTTATTATCAACCTCAAAACTTATGGAAAGGACAAAAGGCTGTTCGCAATCTAAGAGGATTTGGCTTCAAACCGAAGCAAATTAAGAAGTGGCTATCAAAACAAGCTTTGTGGCAAGTACATCTACCGGCACCGAAAAGGATCGAACGTCCGCATTATGAGGTGACTAAACCGAATGAGATTCATCAATTTGATATATTGTATATGCCTAGCGATATGCTATATGGTAATAAATACAAGTACATTTTGTCTGGTGTCGATGTTGCTTCACGCTATAAGGTGGCCCGACCTTTGAATACTAAGAGAGCGAAAGAGGTTGCCGCTATGATTGAAGACATCTACAAGGTTGGACCCATAAACTATCCAAAAGTATTTCAATGTGATAACGGTTCAGAATTCAAAGCGGATGTATCAAAATTGTTGGAGAAGAATAATGTTGAAATTAAAAGAGCAACTACTAAATATAAGCATACCCATACAGCTTTTGTTGAGGCATTGAACAAGATACTTGCTGAAAATTTATTCAAAATACAAGATGCTCAAGAACTGAATGATTCGGAAAAGGTATCATCTACATGGGTCAAATATTTATATAAACTTGTGAATAGATTAAACGATACAAAGACGCAGATGATCGGTATGAAACCGAAAGATGCCATCAAATTGAAAGAGGTACCTCTCGCTAAACGAGAGAGCTATCCACCTGAAGTAGAGCTACCTCAAGATGGTTTGTATAGATATCTATTGCAACCGGGTGAAGAGCACGATGACCATCGAAAAAGAGCAACAGATAGAATATGGTCAAAGAGGACATATAGATTGAGTGAGGTAATAGATCAACCAGGTAACCGTGTAATGTATTACCTTCAAGATGGACCAGAACGATGTTTTGTAAAAGAAGAGCTGATGTTGATACCTGAGGATACAGAGCTACCTCCTGATTATGTGCAAGGTTGGTGAACCGTAAATACAAAGTATCTTTACTAGAAACAAGTAAAGATGAGTCGTCTAGCGACGAGGTTTAGCGCCACATAATGTCATAATCAAAGAATTGCTTTTCATGATTCTTTTCAGATTGTTTGAGCCCCTTCGGTCTGATAAACGCTTTTTTGTCACTCCAGAGATAAACCTTCAATTCAACGCAAAGTCTTGCAGGCAACCATGTCTTATATAAATTTCCTGTTCTGTCTTGGACCTTTGCATACATAGCTTTTCCAGAACCAAATTCAGATGCGGGTGTGTCTATCTCACCCACAGATTTAACATAATAAATCACATTTTCAGGTAGCTCTCTCCACTTTATGATCATTTGTTCCATGTTTTGTTCAAATGTTGCAACTGTTGGGAATTCCATTGTCTATATATACTTGTGATCATATGTCTTTATATAAGTTTCATTTCATTTCATTTCATTTCATTAATCACTTTTTCAAATGACGAGCACACATCCTAGTAACCATTTTCGGTTATGGATTTTTTCAGGTTTTGAAGTTCTACCATCAAACTTTTTTGAAATTGATTTTGGGTTTCAGTCTCCATCTTTCTATCTGTAGAACTGAGTCTTTCTAAAGCTTTGTAATATGTTCCCTGCAAAACCTGGAATTCTTTGTAATTGATCCTCCCATCAGTCAGCGCCTGACTTATGTTAGTTTCGAAAACAGAAATTGAGGATGTAACAATATCATATAATTTTATCACTTTTTCTACTTTCTTTTGATATCTTTTGATGACAGCTGTGGTAAGTCCGGTACAGATAGAGCCGGCTAAGGCTACACCACCTAATCCTGCAGAAATAGGTATTCCGATAATAGTAGCCCCTGTTGCAATTGAACCGATGCCAGAGCCAATGGTTATAGCGCTTGAGCTAGCATTTAGTAGCATCGATCGTTCTATCGCCTTGTTGTATCTCTTGAGCTTGATGCTAAATTTGTTCTTTAGTTTTATCAACTCTTCAAACTCAGAATTTATTACGCTTGCGTTAAACTTTTCCTGCTCATTCAAATCCTCAGGAGCAGTTGGTAACTTTGGATATATTTTAAAATTCATATTTAGAGGGTTGTTATAACATAATATAATAATAAATTATCCTCTAAATAAATAAATAAAATGGCGGACATTGACATTGAGCCCTTTGGAGAACATGGGATGACGACAGATGAAACAACCGATGAGACGTTTCCTCTCATACTAACCGGTGACCGAACTCATGTACAGATAGATACATCAGGTGATCATGAAACATCATTCGGTGGTCACACACACACTTGGATTACATCTAGAGAATTGAAAGTTCAGGTTAAAGGCTTATATGAGAGCTTGGCTGAAAGGCTGCAGCAAAACCCTGAAAAAATACGTGACGATCTGTTTGAAACAAAAGATGGTGAATTATATTACAAAGGCCGTAACGAACCATTGACAAAGAATGGAATACTAAGGTCTATTGATACTATAGCAGAAATACTTACCAAAGATGGGCTGCGTAAGTTAGGGTATGATATACCTAAGAATAAGTTGTCAGCTCGACAAGCAATTAAGCTAAACAAAATATCAGAAGAGCTTCCTTCGACATCTAAAATCACAACAGCAACCGATGTAGAGTTGGAAGATATGTCCGGTGATGTGGTGAACAGTACGGAAGATCTAATTTCAACGCTTAGACAACAATCGGTCGATCATGAAACAACTCAGACCGGCGATCTATTTGAATATCCTGTACGCGAGCTGTTAGGATTGGATAAAGCGCTGAGAAACATACGAGGAGGTCTTCAGGAAGAGGTTGCAAAAAAGGTTCGAACAGAACAGCATATCGATAAGGAGAAAAACAAGTTGGAAGAGATGGAAAACGATGCAACATACACAGATGAACAACAAAAAGAGGTTGAAGAGAGAATGGAGGGATTACATGAAGAGTTGAAAGCTAGGAAAGAGAACATTAATATTCTCAAAGGCAAACTAAACAGTCAAGTTACGAGCATCAAAGAAACCATTGCTAAAGTCCTCGACAAAGATACCTCATTAGGTGAAAGGATACGAACACTATTCCGTGAACAAGGCATAACAATCGTTAGCATTCTGACAGCGTTTGGTATGGCTATCGGTGTCCTTGTGGAAGCTTTTTTACCGGGAGGGTCAGCAGCTGGAAACTCTTCACAAAATCCTGACAAAGGTGGTGATAAAAAGGACGATGCAAAGGAATGGATAAAAAATAAACTCAAAGCGTTAGCATCACTTCTAGGTAGATTAGCATCTAAAGCGGCAGAGGCTTTACCAGGAATAATTGGGCCTATCGTATCATGGATATTGAACAGAACAAAAGAAGTTGTAGGTTGGTTAAGTCAAAATTTATGGGCTCTGATTGTAGGGGTTGGGGGGTTGATCTATACGTACCTTGTCACTAGACGGTAACCATCTGAAAGTGTATATGTTACATGTATCGTGTAACATAATTTTTGTTGATGGTCTTCATCTTTCAAAATACCACACAATTCCACCAATTCCAAGCATACTCATAGCTATAAAAGCCAATTCTCTTTCATGTTGATCATGACTCGGTGTATAAAAGTCGCTCAATACAGGCTCTCGTGGTAGCGGTTCAAGATGATTACTAAATACTCTATTGTACTCTCTCATTGCATCATTTAGTTCTACGAATTTAGTCTCAGCTTTCTTTTCGAGCAATAGTTGTTTATTGATGAAATCAATCCTTTCCTGTCGTTTTTGCTGCCATTCAATCTGTGCTTTTTGTAATTTTTCTATGGCCAGATCATGACGTTTTCTTTCCCTATCGATTCTGTCTTTGGATAAACTTGAAAACAGATAGCTTGATCCTGTGAAAGCCAAAGCGTTAGCCAAAGCTCCACCTAACATCATTGCGATAGAAGCCATATTTAGATATTGATATTTTCAGGCAATATCTTTTGTTTGATTAAGTAGTCCTTTGTTATTTCACTAACGGCGATAATGGCAACTAGTTTTCCCGTATCTTCCAAGTCGAACTTTTGAATAGAGGGTGGTGTCATAACACCTTTTTTCCTAGCATAGAGTAGCCGATAGCGAAAACGCAGACGACTGATGCGTGATATAAATCGTTGACGATACTTTTCTTGTCCATATTTGTTACATATATTGCGAGATTATATATAGCGTTATTTTTCTTTTTATTCCATTTCATGTTTATTGATTTTCACTGGTATTTTAGATTTTTGTGGAAGGGGGGTGGGTGGTGACCCACGTGGTAATATTTGCTCTTTCTTTTTATACATAAAATAAGCAAATCCACCAACTAAAACGAGAGCTATTATTCCACCATAGGTGTAGTTCATAGGTTGTTCATTTGGTTTGGTGAGAGAGTCATCGGGCTTCTTCACTTCTTTTTGAGATGACATTTGTTTCAATTCTTCTCGTTTTTTACGGTTGTATTCCGCCAACTTCTTACCCGCTTCAACCTTTTTAGGGTTCTTCGTTGTCACTTGAATGGGAGTCTGTTCTTCTGACATTTTTATTATCTGTTGTATTTATATTATCATCAGATTTATTTAAATTTCTTTCATTGATATAATGCCACCCGGTAATAAGTGCAACACTGAGTGGTGCTAATAATGGGCCGAATTTATAATATAAGCCACGTGTAAATCTTTGAAGAGCAGAGTTTACGGAAGGGTCATTTTCCAGGTCATTGCTCAGCGCTTCTTGATTGTTTATTCCTAACGTTGCACAAGCCGCCATCGAATAACCCCATATCAGTTTTTCCCCCAAGAATTTTACCATTTGACCTGATAGTTTAGCCTCGTAGATACTAAAAAGTTTTTCTACATCTTCATCTTTGAGTTTGTTAATTTGCTCTTCCGTGTACATTTTCCCTAAGCATAGCTTGCTATTTCCAGTTAAGACACACTCGAGTAATAGCTGATTAAATTATCGATCGCTGTTTCCGCCATTTTTATTAGGGAGAGGTATTTTTTTAATACAGAATAAAAGTAAAATAGCGAGACCAGCAGTATGCTTAATAATATAAAGTTGATATATTCTAACATTGTTAAATAAATAAACATTGTTTACTTAAACAATTATGTCCGATGATGAATCTTCAGATGATGATATTATATTTTCCCATCAATATACAAAAAGGGTTACTTTTAATGATATAGTAATGGTCTATTATTATATCTCTGCTTGTGAATCTCGTAGAGGTAACTGGATAGAGGCTGCTGTTGACAGAGTACGCTTTGAATCGAGGATTAAACATATTGGTAAAATTCTAGAACCTGTATTGAGACGTAAATTATTCTCTTACAGGAGTCTTACAGGAGTCTTATAGGAGTCTTATAGTAGTCTTACAGTAGTCTTATAGGAGTCTTATAGTAGTCTTATAGGAGTCTTACAGGAGTCTTATAGGAGTCTTATAGTAGTCTTACAGGAGTCTTATAGGAGTCTTATAGTAGTCTTACAGTAGTCTTATAGTAGTCTTACAGTAGTCTTATAGTTTTTGTTACAAGAGTCTTGTAACAAATATATCAACCTGTTTAACAAATCATGTGCGTTCTTGGGTGTTCCATTCTCATGACTAGGCACGCGTGTTTCCCTCCTTTCAGTTTTTCTTTGACATTTTTCAATTCTTCTTGCGATTCAATGACATCGTTCTCTTCATGAATGGTGGCTAGATCGTTTCTATCTTTTGGATACCACACATATAACATTTTAGCTTGCCGTCGTAAATTTTTAGGTATAGCTGTGTATGATTGTGTGAGTAACCATAGCGAATGATTTCGATGTCTACCGCTAATTGCCAACTCGAGCAAAGGCTGTCTCTTTTTGTCTAATTTTTCATCAGCTATTATATCATCAATCAGAAATAAGGTTTTGTATCCAGCACAGAAAAAGTCCATTTTCTTAATCCATTCATACAAGCGACCTTCCGGCTCAATTAAAATCACATAGCTGTCATTCCAGAACCACTTCCGATCTCTGTAAGTCTGATTCCACCTCAAGGTGGGACATATAATCACGATGAAATCAAAGTGATCAAAGTATTGATTTTCTAATAATTTTATGACACGAGCAGTTTTACCGCATGATGTTGGTCCAACGAATAATGCTGTGTGAGGCTCTTTCATGTAAAGTGTGTTCATTTTACTAATATAATGCAGACATAAATTCTCCGTTTTTAATATTTAATTGAGCGTCCATTATTAGATATATATATGCGTTTAAGTTTCCTGCAGTTTCAGCGATCTTTTCAATCTGTAAAGTGATGCCTTCACTCGCATTTTCAATCCTTCGACCGGTCCCATGCAAGGCATTCTCATCAATTGTTCTGAAATCTAACCATAGAGCATACTTGTTTGTTAAGTAATCAGAGACTTTTACATCATGTAATCCTAAGCGCTTTCGGTTTTCACCGACGCTATTATCTTTTGGTTTTCCTTCAGCAAAATACTTGCAAATCTCATTGTATTGTTCAAACGGCTGCATCCCTTGAGCAAAAAGTTGGTTAGGCTTGCCCTCAACGATGACAGATACCTTTTTGATCTTTGGATTGTAGAATTTACAGGTTTCTCGTTTGTAGGATTTTTCTTCTTCAAATAGAACTAAGATACCCTTCAAAGATTTGGCAGGTGTGTTGAATGACCAATTCCACGTTGTGTCTGACTTGTTTACTCTAATTTGTCTGTGTCGCAAAATCCTATCATAGAGCAAAGCCATGTTTTGATATTCAGAAGCGATTTGTCTAGCCAACGTGGGTTGTGTCACAAGCTCATATTCAAGTGAGATGTTAGATATTTTGTATTTACCATCTGGGTTACGTTTTTGACCTG
The DNA here is from genome assembly GCA_027922465.2 of Turritopsis dohrnii. Classification (NCBI taxonomy): domain Eukaryota; kingdom Metazoa; phylum Cnidaria; class Hydrozoa; order Anthoathecata; family Oceaniidae; genus Turritopsis; species Turritopsis dohrnii. The sequence continues at coordinate 165,145 of BQMF02000355.1, read as the reverse complement.
CGGCAGTATCTGGAGGGTCAGAATAAATAACTCGGTTATAGTCGTTAAATGTGATCTCGTAGCATAACCTATTGCCTAAACCCGCTTGATAATATGAGATAGTACTATCTAGCATCTCAAAGTCGAGTGGAATGACAAACTTGTTTTTATAGGTGTCAGCAATGGCTTTGTCTTCTGCATCAGTGGTGTCTTTATCAGAAGCACCAATCCTCAATTTCATACAATTCTCTGTACACCCATCGTCGATGATGATACCCTGTCTTATCGCGTTTCTCTTTTCAAACTTGGTTAACCATAAATCTCTGTAACACCCAAAAAGATCAAAGTCATCGATACTCAATATCTCGTTACCTTCGAACTTGACAGCCAACTTTTTAACAATAGCTCTCCCAATGTTACTGACCAATGTTCTTTTTGAGTCAGCTTTCGACTCGAGTTCAATATCAAAACTTAGATTAGTTGTTCCTGGAATAATAACAACATCGCTTCCTAAATTTGGAAACCTAACCAATAATAGCTGATTTTGATCAATCTCACTTGGATTGTGTGTGACAATTACTTTTTGACGAGAACCTTTTACACCGCGGGCAGTTCTAAGTGAACGTTCTGGATTCAACTTCTTTCCGTATTCCATTGTTAATTATATGATATATAATTAATTTTTACTTTTTATCTCGGTTTAGCGGATGTGCAAAACAACGGTTGTACCCAGATCTTCTTTTAGTATACCACCATGCTGATCTGTCAGTCTCAACGTGAGAGACTGGAATACACCGTTTTTTAGTTTTTTGTAATGGGGATTTTTAGGCTCAGTATGTGTAAAGCCACTATATTTAGCGATGGGAACAGTTAGTAGAATATCACTTAGCTTTCCATCCTCAAGATTTTGAGTGTTGTCGAGTTCAGAGAGATGTAAATTCATTTTGGTTATTTTAGCTAGCGTATTTGTTCTGATTATTTGAGGGTATTTGCCTAATGGTTTAAGTTCTATATCGCCTTCAAAAAAGGTGCCTGCTAAAAACGCGTTCAATTCTCTGCCAGTGAATTTTCGTTTTGGTATCAACTTTTCATCTTTCCCATCGTCAGACACCTTCAATGTTATTGGAGTTGTGATTTGATAGGTGACGGTGTCTGCAAATATCTCAAATAATGCGATCTCTTTCGAACCGTCCATATTTCGAATGGGGTAAGGTAGATTTATGGTCTTCTCACCCCTTACGAGATTTACCGTGATATACATTTTCTTGTATTAAATAGAAGATAATATTATTAAATAATAATGGAGGATATTTTTAAATATAATCCCAATGCGGCTTATAAGCCAAATGGAGGACAAGACCTTCAGATATTGAATGCTAAAGATTTATACAAACAAACAATTATCGTCTCTGAGAGCGGTTCTTTCCCCGCAACTTTTCCAAATATATTTACTAATTACGAAATGGATGAAAATGATCAACGTATGAAAATTTGGCAGGAACAACCGTTTAATTTATGGCAAACACAAATCAACTTTGTCACTTGGTGTGCTTCAAGCGCTTGTGGAGTCAGTTCTGAACACCTGAAAGAGGGATCTCCTATGATCAGATCGGTATATCGTTTTCATGTCTATTATCATATTAGACGGATCATTAAGCGGTTACAATCACCTCTGCCTTTTGAAAATGGTTTCAACCAATACGATAATCCTTATAACAAAGAAGAGTTTCTAAAAATCTGTAGTGAATATGGTGTCGATTCTAATCCTAAAAAATACAAAGGGCAATATTTCTTCAGTTCATATCAAAAAAGACGTAAAAACTATCCAACGCCAGGTCTGAGTTATTTCACAGATGACCCCATAACACGATGGATTATAGAAAAATCTCAAGGTTTCACCAAGCCAGGTTTATTCATGATTTCAGAAAGTGTTAGAGCATATGCCTATCTTGTTCTTAGTTCCCAAGCCTCAGCTCGTTCTTCTATCTTAGGTAATGATTCGAGCGCTCTGACAGCTCAAAGAGTTTTTATGAACAACTTTGAAGACATTGTTAACCGCAGAGTCGATATTCAAGAGGACATCAAACGTTATCAGGATACTTTAAATTACGCTTCAAGCAAAGTTGATTATTCTGTTGGACAAGGTATTTACATGTTACCTAGTGACATGAATCTAAACATCAAGTCGGGGGTGTCTGGTTACAATAACAAAATTCTCATATCTAATGACAACTTGATCCTTGGAAGAAATAAAATGATTAATGTTATGCAAGAGCATCATATTTCAAACAAGGTGATACAAACAAAAAATAAAAGTTCACAGCACAAAGTGCTTCACCATATAGAACACCAAAAAGTGAGTCATAGTGTAACAAATTCAATCCCATCTCACGAAGAAGAGAAAATTGCTTTGATTTTAGCGATAACCATGATGTTTAGCATATGGTATATATTTCGCTGATCAGCGCATGTAGTTTGCAATTATAGTCGGCATTGTGGATACATGCTAACACTTCTAAGCCCTGGCGTTTGTTGAATTTCGATCGAAATGACGGTAACCTGAATGTCTCTATGGACCAGAGAAACCTGACAGTGATAAATCACCCAGACACAATGCTAACCATTCCGCGATATATTCAACACAAACTGCGGGGAAGTGCGCACTCATGCAAGTTTTACAACCAGAACATGAGAGATCTACAACCGCCGAAGTATATATATACTTCCTCTCAGACGAACTGCGTGGGGTTCGAACACACGACCTTGTTGTTACAAGTTGGCGTTCTTATCCACTAGACTACGCTGATCTGTGTGTCATATGTATTGTTAGCTCATTTATGTTATAAAAATGAAACTGCTACAAACTGCTTTTTACTACATTTTTATGAGATATTTAATTGTTTACAATTATGAGTAATTTGTGGTTATAATAATAAAAACTGTTTATGCGTTGTTATTTGTTATGTAATCAAAATAACACGTTTCATAACTCGTATCGCGTTATGAAAACAAAGATCTTATATGATGATAATATTAGCTATAGTAGGGAAATTCCCGAAATCATATGATTTCCATGTTATGAGAGAATAATTGACAGGGATTCTCGCTTATGATTATGATGATATAATTTCTGTCCTAGAATCGGCACTTTCCTATCTCTCTTCCTAATATACATTTTATCAAATGACTTCCCTTTGTCACAAACAATAATGCTTGCAGATTGATAATAAGGAAACCGAAACAGACACGATAAACAAGTGGCTGTTATTTTATATTCAGCTCTTTATTGCTTGATGCAGATGTCTCTTTGAATAAAACCAATGGTCTGCAAATTTAATAGAATTAAATTAGTGCGTAAATTGAAAAGCATATTCCACGCGGAATAAAAGTCACGCGGTGACTTGTCGCGAGTCTCCAAAAACGAGGCATTAGACGCTGTACGAGATTGAAGAATATTTTCATTTGGAGGCTGAAAGTATACGTTACAGTAAATTTATGGACATCTGACAATAATATGATTGATAAAGTCTTAAATCAAGTCACAAAAGTAACCATTTTGTAAATTTGAATAGTAAGTTTAAGACAATAGTAAGTTTAAGACATCATTGTTAAATTGATATGTGTTTTGAGCAAGGGTTGTGAACTTGCACCAAAGGTACAAATGCTTCCAAATAAATGCTTGTGAAATATGGAAATATGTCACATGTGGATCATCACTGGTACAAAATGTTATGTTATATTCGACGCAGTTATTTCAAATTGCAGAGCTCTGAATTAGCGCATCTCTTATAGCAAATATCAATCCCGCGTTATTTTCCACTGAGAAAGATCTAGTGGTAGCAGAAATCGTGAATTTACAAGATAGTTAATTCCCTTAATGTAAATAAATCAATTTTCAATTTACTCTTCTTCTTCTTCTTCTTCTTTTCCACTTCCTACAAAAAATAAATCATGAGAAAAACAAAAAAATAAGGATTCCATTGATACAAAATTTATATCAATAAATTAGATATTTACTTTAAAATCTGCGGTAATATTTTCATATTTTTTGAAACACACTTTAGTCGTTTTCAACTTCTATCAAGTTTGATAATTACATTCTTATCTGCTGAAAGCACTTATGTTCCTACTTTTGCTAACTACATTATCACTGTTAGTTACTCAACAAAAGACATACCCAGAGAACAATATTTGAACACACACTGTGTACGACATAAACTTGTTCCAGTCAGAGAGACTGGCTGCAAAAAGCAACGCTTTAAAATAGTAATAATAAAAAAATACGTAAAATTTCTATATGTGCAACTGATTGTCTTTCAAGATATCTCCGAGTCATTCATTGATGACTAGATATAGCAGCTATTTAAATTCCGCATTCACTATACGAATTTATTTCTTCCAGTCAGCTATTCACTTGCTGAAAATATCAGTATCTTAAAAATACTAGTTTGAACTTTAACGCAACATTTACCTAACTGCAAAGAACTTTTATAACATACTTGAACATAAAATTTTACCTGTAGATTATATCCTTGAAAACAGACATTGAGAAAACGATCATTAAGTCCAATATCTTAGGTATAAGTTATTTGAAAAAGTATTTGATTACTGAACATGTTGAAAGAAATCCTGGTCCACATTACTCTATTATAAAATCTGTAGCTAACTGTTATATTTCAACAACGAAATATTCAAAAGTTTAGAGAGACCGCCAGTCGGCAATATTTATACAATGTACTCTATGCTGTAGCATGGTCTCAAGTTAAATGTGTCAGCGTAATGGGAATCAAAAGATATAAAAGGTGATAAGAGTCCAAAACACTTCAATTTTTTCAACTGTTGAAAGCTTGTATTCACTTGTTATCGATGTGATAGAATTCACTGCTTGCCATCTATCCTGCTACTTGTCACGTTATAAAATATTTCTCTAAGAAACGGGAGCTATTACAAGATCAAACATTGTCATCAAAATTTACTAACAAAGGGATGTGTGTTTTTTTGTCGTAAATCACTGACATTTGTTACAGGACATACCGAAAATATTAATTCCCGCTTACTTTTCATTTTCGCAAATGTTTTGAATTAGAAATAGGTACAACATATCAAGCCAAGTGTTTAGAGTATAGTGCCGCTGGCGGATGTTTCTTTTGTAACTCATTAAGGATAGTTTCATCGACATCATGACATATACAAAAAACCTAATCATGCTATGCCGAAATCTAAAGAAAAACAAAACAAAGTAAAAGAAACTTTGAAAATATATTAACCTTAAAAATAATAATTAAAAACACAAACGTAATGACAGAATTAGTATAGCTGAAAAATTTTTAACATATGAAAACATTCGTGGAGCCATTTTTTATTTCCAGTTCAAAGCTCCTCTCTGCTGGAAAATTAAAAAAACAACAGTAAACATCCCTCTTATCCTTTATTTATCCACTAATACTAACTGTGTTTTAACTAAATGGATACTATTTTAACTTTACCTTTCAATACCAATTCACATCATCATGATAGTAAACAATATTGATCATGTTCTGTAGCCATTATCAAACAACACTTCTAAACTCTTTTACTTTCTATATTTCATACCTGTAAACAAATTAATAACACTCGATTAACTTTCCAGCATACTTTCCTATTGTAAACATAGACTTTCTATTTGTTTTCTACTGCAATTTCACTACCATTTTTATACAGTGAAAGACATAAAAATGCTTTCTTCGTAACTTCATAACTGTGGAGCCATTTTGAAATAAATAAAATAAGGAACAGTTCGTTACCAAAACAAATCAGTAAACTAAACGAAAGAACTCATATAATAAGATATCTATTCAAAGCTATAGTATTTAATCTTTCAAAACTAAATTAGAACCATTCCTTACTGTGTAAATAAACATCATTTTGTTCTGCATTTCTTCACTACACTTTCTTCTGTATAGCGATATTTGATAACTAAAACGTAAACAAACATTTAAATACATTTAAATACAAATACATATACCTAACTTGTTCTTTTATTAATCAAAAATAAAATAATACCTTTTGTTCGTTCGATCTTTCTGCAGCTAATTTTTAAAAACTTCACTGCACTTCTTCTGTATATCTAAATATGATTTTTCATTGTAAACAAACAACTAACTCACTTACACGTGCTACCCGTGTTCTTTTAAAAGTTTAGCTATAAACACGATAATAAAACGTTTTATAATAATAACAATACCTTCGTGTTTCTTCGTCAGTTCTTTCGTCGATTTGCTGCCTGAAACAATCAAATTTAAATAAAAATATTCGTAAAGAAACACGTCTTCTTCGCGAAGTTTCATGCTCACGAAATGATCGTTGACAAATTTCGAACGAAGAAGGATTGCATTGCTCGCACTCCTCCAAAGACGTTTTTCGGCTGATTCCCACTGCGCAAACCAAAAATAACAAAACGGAGGAGCATATACTAATCGCGGAAAATCAAAAAAATCGTTCTCGCCTTCGCGTGGATTTACGACAAAAAGGGAAAAAATAAGAAGGATTTGACCGTTGAAAAAAAAGTAAATATATCACTCTCTAAAATAAAAGTGGTATGCACAACGCGAATTAGTATAATAAGATAGCCGCCAGGGCGGCGTCGCTCGCCACCCATGTTCAGCATGCGTCTAGTTCACGAAAAATAAAATGAAGAATTGGCAATGATAAGTTTGCCCATGTTGTAGAGCTCGAAAAACTGATCAGAAAAATGTATGGGATCGTTTCGCTACGACCAACCGTTGCAGAGATATGGTCGATCAAAGATTTTGATGACGTCACAGCCGCAGTACCAAATAAAATTTAGGCCCAAATGTTGCGTCACCCCGTCACCCGTATCGCGGACCCCAAGAAACGTCAGTTATCCCCATTGGTTCTCGAGATATTTCCCCAAAAACGTCGCGTTCGATTGGGGATGCAATGCAATGATTCCCGTGATCATAAAAATAACTGACGTCAAATGATGCCACGTGCTATTATACTAATCGTGAATGTGTCTTGCGTGGTCGAACTGCCGCTATATGACCACGATTAAGAAGATTTTGACCATTAAAAAAACAAAAACAAAACACTTTCTAAGTTAAATGTGTTACACACATTGCGAATTAGTATAAGTAGACTAGCCGCCCAGGCGGCGTCGCTCGCGACACATTTCAGCATGCGTCCAGTTCACGAAAAATTAAATTAAGGAATTGGCTCCAAAATCTGATAAAAAATGTATGGATGGTTTTAACCTGGGTAAAAATGTTTCTACGGGTTTTAATTTAAAAAATGCTGACTATCAGGGTGAGCAAAAAATGTCATAGAATGTTCAGCAGAAATATAAATTCTCATGAAAAAGTGTTGACAATACTACACCAAAAAGTATCCAAAGATAGCATAAACAAACAAATCTTAAATAAAAATAAACCAAATAAAGATTACCTTTAATCACTTTTGCAAAAGTGAATATCGACTTCGTTAACAGTCCTTTTATGGTTCAATCCATTTATTTTTGGAAATAATAATTCTCGGTAAATAGCCACTTCATCTGATCTTTGAACGTAGTTTGAATTATCGGATCTTCTGGAAAATGAATTTTTAGGGATTCGTGACATGATATCATTCGTAAGAGAAACCAAAGAATCCAAAAGAATCTAAAAAAAAATTAAGATAAGATTTAAACCGAAATGTGCAGCCGACAATATATGTGTATATATCTCAACTTCCATTCACAATTTCTCGGTGCATTGCATCTTTGTACGTAGTTTGAATTATCGGATCTTCCGAAAAGTGAATTTTGACGGATTAGAGAAACCAAAGAATCCAAAGAATCTAAAAAAATTATAAAATCCTAAATGTGAAGCCGACAATGCATTTCAATTCAACGAACTAAACTTTCAATCACAATTTCCTTGACAATGCTACCTAGACTATAGCAGATACGGTTATTCATAGGATACTGTCAATAAAGATTTTTCCCATGATGTACCAACACCAAGTTGACCTTAATACTATAAATCTAAAGAATTTGAATAAATATAAGTTAAAAATAATGAACTCATGAGGTCGAGAAAAATGTGTTAGCAATTAATAAATTTTGTAAGTTAACAAAGAAGGTGTGATTAATTTATTTACAGTTCGCCCCCAGACTATTTCTCAATTGTTGCATATCTGCTGACATCAGCATAGTATAATCCTCAGCACTCCATATAACAGTTCATTATCTTTAACTCACATGCAATATGGCTGTTTGTCCTCAATAAACTATGAACTAATTTTTAGCGTTAGTCATTTCACAAAACAGCCTACAGGATAGTTAAATAAAGATCAAAAGAAGTATGTACAACCTTTATTCTAACTAAATTTAAACTACAACTATCAACATAAATAACGACGGTATGGAACTACCATACAACAACCATGAATTACTGATTCTATCCTATGCATTTCTTGTTAGTTAGAAACTCTATGGTATATTGGAAAAAGGGGTTTCTACACTTTGTACAACGATCGAAGAAAATAAGAAAATAAATAAATTATTAAAACTCCTAAGCTGTTTTTTGGAAATCTAGTAGCATTAATGGGCAATGGGCATTAATCCCATTTTAAAGATACACTAACAACAAAAAAGAAATGAAGTTATTTAGTTCATAGACTTCCACCAGGTAAATATGTTTTCAAAACAAAGAAAATTAGTTTTAATGAAAAAGTTTGAGCTCTGTGTATGGTAGTTCCATACCATTATAAAAAACAACTATCTAAAAATAACGTTTTCTATAAAATATTGGATATTCAAACCCGTATATTTGCTTGGACGTTGACTATTATTTTTTGGTCTCCTATTAAATTTTGGAGGGGGTGGAACAAACCCCTCACGATCTTTCCCGCCGTTCTTGCGCCACACCCATTTTTCTTCAGCGAAGTCACGTGAAAATGTAGAGCGAATTCAGAAAAGAGCACTAGCTTTCCTCCACAATAATTATGACAGCTCGTATGTTACACTTCTAAATACCGTATTTCCTCTAATAAACGCCGCGGCGTTTATTACAAATTCAAGGTTTTGGATGCGGCGTTTAATAGAGGGAGGCGTTCTTTAGAGGGCGGCGTTTATTACAAAATTAAAAATTGGACAGAAGCAAACTTAAATAATAGTGTTTCCTTATCCTTAAAAAGGTTACAAAAGATTGTGTGAAAATGTTTTACACAAAAGATATGTTCATGAAAATGTCAAAGAAGAGCAATATCACTGTCACCGTTCTCTTGTATGAGATGAAAACTTTTTTATAATTCTTGTTTAACCTGCTTTCTTATAACACCGCTTTTCAAGATGCGGCGTTCAATAGAGGGAGGCGTTTATTAGAGGGCGGCGTTTACGACAAACGTTCGGCTATAAGTGCGGCGTTTAATAGAGGGCGGCGTTTATCAGAGGGCGGCGTTTATTAGAGGAAATACGGTAAATCAAACAGAACTTTGATGAGCAATTGCAGGTTGAAATTTCTTTGTATTGAGATCTTTAAGTCAATTAATAATCTTAGTCCATCATATATGAAAGAAATCTTTCGTCTTCAAGTAAATAATCGACCAACCAGAGCTCAAAACGAAAACAACTTAGCTACGCCAACGGTTTTCACAACTACTTTTGGCAACAAAAGCCTCATTTCATTAGCCCCTAAAGTATGGAACAAAAACAATTTCTGAACGTAGTACAAGAGTACTCATTTGAATATGTTTGCAATTTAACCATAATAGAATCATAAATTTGATAGAAAATTGATATTCACCAAAGAAAAAAAACATCCAACACCATGTGTTTACAGTTTTTTAGTAACTGCCTCCTTCATTGACCAACATGTTTTTTTTCTATGGTTCTACCGCTGTCTCCATGTTGACTGGGAATTTAAGTTGCGTTTCCATAAGGAAGCAGGAACTGTAAGACGCCACACAAAGGTTACATAATCGAATGAAATCATTAGTTTAAACCAATTACAATTAATTTTTGGTTACATTTCCGTAATTTTGTGTATTGATGTTAATGATGATTTAATTTATTACAGGTTGATTTTTTTTGAACATCTTTCAGTCCTACTTTCATTTCTGACAATTTGGCATGGCATGGAGATTTACAAATAGCTGTCACATCTGCTGCTCAAGGTTGTCCATACGAATGAGCTTAAAATTGCGCCAGAAGGCCTGACTAGCATAACCCTGTCATGCCTTCTCCTTTAATTGACCCAAACATATTTGCGACTAGGTCGTTTGGATCTTTGGAACACTTTAGAATCTTATTGCATGCAACCATTTGCCTCAATCATAAAAATTCGCTTCGAATTGATCGCTTCAAAACCATCTATTTTACTTTGATTATAACAAATATCATATGGTATTTCTAACAGGTCTTCTAAGTTATAAATGTCGTTTTTCTTGATACGAGCATTGGCATAACACTCGTCTTCATTCAAGCCATCAAGACCAAAGTCTCGATATAACCAACCCGGAAGGTGGGAATTTTTCGATTTGTTGATATCGTACAGGAGAATTAACTCATTTATAAACAAAGTGAGAAAGTCTGATAAGTACCGACTTCTCTTAACACAGGCACATCCAACACTTGTTGTCTTATTTGTTTGGTTACATTTAGCGCTACAACTTTCAGCTGATGACCGACTGGTAGCCTTGCGGTAGAATGCTCTCTTCCTGCTCGAGAGGTCGCGGGTTCAATCCGACCGAGTCATGCCAGCGACTATAACAGTATGAATCACTCCTCTCTGCTTAGCACTCAGCAAGAGAGTAGGAATGATGTCTAGGATGGTTGTTCAGTTGAGCGGCTCCTGTTAATACAGCTTCCGTAGCCCAAATGGGGGCTTTAAATTCGCAGGACCCTCATTGATAACAGTACCTTAAGGAATTGAATAGGCTATCCTGGGTAAACATTCGTAAATAAATAAATAAATAAATAAATAAATAATAAATGAATCTTGACGAAGAAACGCACAGTTTTAACAAATACTTTGTCTTTCTTTAACTGTCGATATATATTATGTAATACAATGAAAATAACAGCTTCTTTAACAAATTTTCGTCATCTTACAAGAGATCATCAATTAAAAGTATTAGCTTTTACATTTAGTGTACATATATAATAAAATGTATCTCCTTATAATAATCCGCAATCGTGTGCAACACATTTAATTAATTTAGAGAGTGTTTTTTTTTTAATTTTACGGTCGAAATCTTCTTAATCGTGGTCATATAGTGGCAGTTCGACCACGCAAGACACATTCACGATAAGTATAATAGCACGGGGCATCTAACGTCTTTTTAACGTTTTAACGTTTTATTTAAGCCAATCAAAACGCAAGAAATTCTTTTATCGCCGTTTTGATTGGTTCCCGAAAATCAAATATCGATGGGAACGGAATCTGTTAGTAAATTCGTTAGTCTGCAGACAGTTTAGCACGAGCAGACGAAGGTGGAAGGTGTAGGTTTACTACACTTGTTGGAAAGTAAAGAAAGTTGACAGGGTATTTAGTGCATGTTTATAATAGAAAATCTTCTGCAAATAGAGAAAGTTACCTCACATAAGCATAAAAGCAGTTTTTCCAAACGAAGATAGCAGTTTCTTGTTTTATGTGTATAAATATGGTAGCATAATTTCAGTGGAAAACAAATGGCAGAAGAAAGTGTTTTAAGTATATTTTGCTGGAAAGTAAATAAAGTATTATTATTTGGTTTACAGATATAGAAAGTAAAGAGTTTGAAAATGTTTGAAAATGGCTGCAGAAGATGTTGTTGTTTACTAACATGATGATATGAATTGGTATGGAAAGGTATATTCTCTTTGTTTGAAGTTAAACAAAAGTTAAAATATTACAGATCTATTTAGTTAGAACACAGTTAGTATGCTGGATAAGTAAAGAATAACTGTTGTGAATTAGCCAGAGGAGTTTTGCATTGAATTTAAAAATGGTTTCACATAGGTCAATGTTCTGTCATTACGATTGCGTTTTTCATTATCTTTTTTAAGGTTAATGCGTTCTCAAGGTTTCTTTTAGTTTGTTTTGCTTTTTTTTCGATATCGACATAGTATGATTAGATTTTTTTGGATGCTTTTTGAATGTTTTCATTTGTTAAAAATTCTTTAGCTATATTGTCATTACGTTTGTGTTTTTAATCATTATTTAGGTAAATATATTCTTGAAGTTTCTTTTTGTTTGCTTTATTTTTCTTTTGATATCTTTTTTTGTGTCATACCTTTGACATCTTTTTTCTTTTAGAAAAGTAAAATAAAAGAACACAATAGCAATAAAGAAATGAAACTCATGGTTTGAAATCATGATTTAAATTTTTGTCAAGAACCGATTATCCATTTCAAAAATTGTGTCCAATGTAATTTTGGCAAATGTAATATAGATAACTTTCAGGACATTTTTTTAAATTTATATATTTACGAAGCTTTTCGTAGAGGTTTCTACATCATCAGGTAAAACAAATTATACTGCTAAAATACTAAATTTGAATATATATAAGTTAATAGTTAAAAACGGTCCCAAATGACTGATAAAATATAATTAAGTAAAAAAGCGTAAAAATTGATAACAAAAAATTGTTTAAGTCACTCCATTATGGAATAATAAAAGGCGTTTTGTTTCTATCTGTTCGTTAAGAACCGGTTTGAAAGATCGGATATAAAATGCTTCTAATATTTTCCGTTTATTGTTATTAATAGGGGCGTTGGTTAGCACTCTCCAACTAAAAGAGTGTCCATCATTCAACGTGATGTGCTGAGCTGGCTCAGACTTTGTAAACATCTTATCATGTTCAGACCATCTTGCATGAGCATTACGAATCGTTTCACCGACATAATTCATACCGCATGAGCAGGTGCCTTCATAAATCACGCATGATCGGTGTTGAACTTTGTCTTTCAAAGGAAAAATCGATTGAATTTTCTTTGTAGACCACAGGGTAATAAATGTGAAACGGTGGTTTGTCCACTCATTAAGTTTTACGACGAACCTTTTAACTTCTTCCTCGTTTCTTTGACAATAAGGGAGTGTGAAGAAAATTTTTCTCTTATCTTCGAACAGCCATGCTGGGATAATAAATTCCTCTTTTTCTCGATTATAATCTCTTATGACACTATTTACAAATGCAGGAGGATAACCAGCTTTTCTGTATTTATTCTTGATATACACAATTTCGTCATGAAAATAATCGGAAATTTTAAATGCTCGGTGCAAATCTCACATTGGACATCGGCAGTACCGAAAAGGTGAGATTTGCACCGAGCATTTAAAATTTCCGATTATTTTCATGACGAAATTGTGTATATCAAGAATAAATACAGAAAAGCTGGTTATCCTCCTGCATTTGTAAATAGTGTCATAAGAGATTATAATCGAGAAAAAGAGGAATTTATTATCCCAGCATGGCTGTTCGAAGATAAGAGAAAAATTTTCTTCACACTCCCTTATTGTCAAAGAAACGAGGAAGAAGTTAAAAGGTTCGTCGTAAAACTTAATGAGTGGACAAACCACCGTTTCACATTTATTACCCTGTGGTCTACAAAGAAAATTTAATCGATTTTTCCTTTGAAAGACAAAGTTCAACACCGATCATGCGTGATTTATGAAGGCACCTGCTCATGCGGTATGAATTATGTCGGTGAAACGATTCGTAATGCTCATACAAGATGGTCTGAACATGATAAGATGTTTACAAAGTCTGAGCCAGCTCAGCACATCACGTTGAATGATGGACACTCTTTTAGTTTGAGAGTGCTAACCAACGCCCCTATTAATAACAATAAACGGAAAATATTAGAAGCATTTTATATCCGATCTTTCAAACCAGTTTTTAACGAACAGATAGAAACAAAACGCCTTTTATTATTCCATAATGGAGTGACTTAAACAATTTTTTGTTATCAATTTTTACGCTTTTTTACTTAATTATATTTTATCAGTCATTTGGGACCGTTTTTAACTATTAACTTATATATATTCAAATTTAGTATTTTAGCAGTATAATTTGTTTTACCTGATGATGTAGAAACCTCTACGAAAAGCTTCGTAAATATATAAATTTAAAAAAATGTTCTGAATGTTATCTATCTTGCTTAATGGCGAATATTTCAATTTTAAAGATTTTACCGGAACAAATCGCCGCTACTGCTAAAGACTTTATAAGATTATTATCAAAACTACAACGAACATCTTCGGACATTGGTTTTGTTAAACAAGCGTTATACTATCGGTTTATACCTACGTTTGCAAAAGTACAAGGACAGTTCCATAATGACTACATTGAGTGGAAAGCAGTAAATTTGATTTTAAGATCAAGCTTGAATAATCATGAAACTAGACTCCGAACTGTTATATCCCAACTGGAAGAAATACGCAAGAATTTGTATGTTAGATGTGGAAAATTATTTACAAAACTCATATTGAATGCATCTTTGAAATTGCTGCGAAAAGCAAATATTAAACAACTTGTTACAAAAAACAAGAAAGTTTGTAAATTGGCTGTTAACAGAGAACGTTTCACACCATATGTACCTGTCATTAACTTGTCAGACAAGTACCTGAATACTCGACCCCTGAGTTATGGTCTAAATCATTGTTTTACAGATAAGAACAAATATATTAAGAAAAATATCGCATTGGAATTCGAGGCAGTTGCTTCCAGGATCGATTCATCTTTAAATTCCCAAGACAGAGAAAATGTACATGAATATCTTCGTTCTTGGACAACCCGCTTTAGTAAAAATGTTTACCATACCAAAGACGAAACATTTCGTAAGTTGAATAAATTGCGTCAAAATAAAGATATTGTGATTTTGAATGCTGATAAAGAGTCCTGTGTAGTGATATTGAAAAAGTCTGATTATATCCAGAAAGTAAATGACATGATAAATGAAGGTATTTTAAATAATGTATATGAACCTACATTAGACAGTACCCACAAGGATTTGTCCAGCTTTCAAAGTTTCCTGTATAGACACTTTAGAAACCATCCAAATTATGCTGAAATGAGACCTCAATCCAACCAACCTGCACGTTTTTTCGCTACAGCTAAGACGCATAAGTTTTCCAGTATTGATGACATTGAGGTAGAAACACTTAAACTTAGACCGATCATTGATCAAACGGGCACAGCAACATACAAAACCGCTAAGGTTATATCAAAATACCTCCAGCCACTAACGAGCAATGAGTATGTTATTGGGGACTGCATGAAGTTTCCTGACATTATAAGAAACATAACATTAGAAAATGACGAAGAATTAGTATCCTACGATGTCGAATCTCTATTTACCAGTATACCTATCGATGACACTATTAACTTCATTTGTGATGAAATTTATCGTAATAAGGTCTTACAACCCTTGTGCAAAGAAAGTATATTTCGTAAACTACTTAGAAAGCTTTCTTCGGATTGTGTCTTTTCCGTCAATGAACGTTTGATAAAACAGATAGATGGTTGCCACATGGGTGGTCCAATATCCGTAGTATTCGCAAACATATATATGAATAAAATGGAGAGAGACGTGGTCAAACCAATTAAACCGCAATTGTATAAGCGTTACGTAGACGATACCTGTGCAAAGCATAAGTTGGGTGAAACTGATAATTTGTTCGAATCTCTCAACAACTACCATCCGAAAATTAAATTGACCATGGAAAACAACCCTTCGCGATTTTTAGACACCGAAATTATCCGTGTTGGAAATCAGTTTAAAACCAAAGTCCACAGGAAGGAGAACAAACTCCCAACACATTGGACATCGGCAGTACCGAAAAGGTATAAAAGAAATTGCATTCTGGGAGATTTGCACCGAGCATTTAAAATTTCCGATTATTTTCATGACGAAATTGTGTATATCAAGAATAAATACAGAAAAGCTGGTTATCCTCCTGCATTTGTAAATAGTGTCATAAGAGATTATAATCGAGAAAAAGAGGAATTTATTATCCCAGCATGGCTGTTCGAAGATAAGAGAAAAATTTTCTTCACACTCCCTTATTGTCAAAGAAACGAGGAAGAAGTTAAAAGGTTCGTCGTAAAACTTAATGAGTGGACAAACCACCGTTTCACATTTATTACCCTGTGGTCTACAAAGAAAATTCAATCGATTTTTCCTTTGAAAGACAAAGTTCAACACCGATCATGCGTGATTTATGAAGGCACCTGCTCATGCGGTATGAATTATGTCGGTGAAACGATTCGTAATGCTCATGCAAGATGGTCTGAACATGATAAGATGTTTACAAAGTCTGAGCCAGCTCAGCACATCACGTTGAATGATGGACACTCTTTTAGTTGGAGAGTGCTAACCAACGCCCCTATTAATAACAATAAACGGAAAATATTAGAAGCATTTTATATCCGATCTTTCAAACCGGTTCTTAACGAACAGATAGAAACAAAACGCCTTTTATTATTCCATAATGGAGTGACTTAAACAATTTTTTGTTATCAATTTTTACGCTTTTTTACTTAATTATATTTTATCAGTCATTTGGGACCGTTTTTAACTATTAACTTATATATATTCAAATTTAGTATTTTAGCAGTATAATTTGTTTTACCTGATGATGTAGAAACCTCTACGAAAAGCTTCGTAAATATATAAATTTAAAAAAATGTTCTGAATGTTATCTATCTTGCTTAATGGCGAATATTTCAAAAATGCAAATGTAATACATTTGGAAGGTATCGATTTGTTTTCAATTCACATTACATAATGTTATTCAATGTTTGGTTTTGTGTGGCTGCGTATATAGTTCTGTGTTATGTATATATTGCTTTGTTTTACGCTAAAGTTACTTCTTTTCTTCTGTGTATACAATATGACTTCTTTGTTATATTGCCATTTATTTATGCGTTAAATCTTCTACATGCAAAAACATGATTTTGGTCTGTAATGGGGCAGTTTAAGTGTTGCGATATTTGTTTGTGTTTCACGTCTCCAGGGTAAACAATAATTTTACAAAACCTTTATTCGGTTCTGCTCCAGTGATACTATATACACATAATGCATTTATACACATTATGATAGTGGGATGGTGGGTACTTGGGTTTATGGTTTTGTATCAGTTTTATTATGATTTGTTTTGAGTAAAAGTTACTTTTGGAAATATGGTCTTTGGTCAATACTAAGTTCAATATTTAAGTGTTTCCATGATTCAATTTCTTTATGATTTCGACGTTTTGGTTGTTTCGTGTCTCTCACGGAAAGAAATTATTTTAGAATGCTTTTGTTCGGTTCAGCTCCTGTATTGATTAAATCTGTAAAATCTTTTTTACATGTGATATTATGTGCATACGTGTTAATACCAATTATAATTACTGGCTTTTGTGTATCTTGGTAAATAGTTCTGCATGTGTTCTTCATTTCATCTTCTGGGTATAAAAAACATGGTTTTGGTCAAAAACAGGGAACATCGAGCATTTTGATGTTTCAATTTTTATTATTATTTTGATGTTTGATTCTTTCATGTCTCCAGGGGAAGTTTAATTGACTAATCCTTTCTCTCGGTTCAACTGACATTGAATAGAACTGGTAAAAATTTTTACCCGGGTTACTAGTAGTTATATAAATATAAACAATTTATTTCATTGTGAGTAATTGATGCCTTTTCCAAAGCTCGAGTATATAATATGATACACATGTAATTATTATACCGACTCCAGCCTCCCTTAAGTGATTGACTCTATTCCAAAAGAAACCGTATAGGTAGGTATAATAAGCAATGTTCAAGGAGACTTTTAACTGTTAAAAAGGAGGTTGGGTGGTGTCATTGAATTATATACAAAATGATTGACTTCTCAACATGCTACCATGACTTTTAAACATACACTACTGTTTTCAGTTACTTCAGAGAAATTAAAAGTACGGCTGCAATAGCAGTAAATTGAAAAATTCTGACTTTCTAATATCTTAATAAACATATATCGATCGTTCAAGTTCAACGAAATAGCATTTTTTCACAATAGCTGATATGTATTTTCCATTATACGAAGCTATGGATATTTGTGCAAAAAAAAAAAAAAAAAAAAAAAATCAATGTCATCAGCGTCCGGGAGCTAGTGGACAGTTTTTTCAATCCATTTGGTGCAAAAGGTTTGACCCTTTAAATAAGTTGTACACATAATTAGGTCTAAAATTTTGTTTGTCAGCTGCTGCGCTTCCGGTGGGTGTGGCCAGTGCACCAGGTGCAAAATAGTCAAATTTGCAATGAATTATGTCCATCGAGGTGCATGATTAGTTTTTGGTGAAAAAGAACCTTATGAACCTTAGTATTGAAAATATAGCAAATCTGACCAAAATTTCCGGGGGTAAGGTGGGGTCAGACCCCCCACAAAGCTGCAAAAAGATACATTAATTTATCCCATCAAGTGCATGCATGAAATTTTCATGGTGAGTTATCCAGACCTACGTTAGTACGAAAGCAATATAACTTACCAAATTTTCCGGGGGTAAGGTGTGGTCAGATCATCATTTTGAAAATGACCCTTTTTGGACCTTATGGGTTGAAGTTATGACAACCCATTCAGTGCATAAATGAAACTTTACAAGGAGTTATGTTGATGTACAAAATTACCAAAACAAGCAAATCTGACCAAATTTTCCGGGGGTAAGGTGTGGTCAGACCCCCGCAAAGCAACAAAGGGATACGTTAATTTATCCCATCAAGTGCATGCATGATATTTTCATGGTGAGTTATCCAGACCTTTGTGAGTACGAAAACAATATAACTTACCAAATTTTCCAGGGGTAAGGTGTGGTCAGATTAGCAATTGCTTCATTACCCCTAGTAGCATGCATCAATTTAATGTATGAAAATTCAAGTAATCATGGACACGCGATCGATTATTATTAGCAATTTAGCCAAAGCTTTCATCTTTTTGTTGCATAAAATTAAAAATAGTTGAGAGAATAAATAGTTTCAGCCATAGAATAAAGTCTTATACAAACGCAGATTAAATGTGACGAGATAGCGACACATAGCTTTTCTTCTTTATCGAAGTCTGTGTCATTCATTTTCATATCTTTAAGTTCCGGTAACAAAACATTCGAATGTTGTAGATTTCACTAAAATAAGTTCATTGTATAATAGAATAAAACATTCGAATTAGAAATTGCAATAATAACAGAAGTTTGAGAAAGTTATAGCTCAAGAGTGTGGTAAAATATTGTCTGGAGAAAATACAATGATACGTTAGCTTTGCTTTGTTTAGTGTAGAAAAGTATATGTAAGAAAAGAATAGATATTAAAATTGCAAGAGGAGTAAGAGGCTGCACGAGTTACTAGCTGCTGCAATGCAATGTCTACATTTTCAAGCTTTCCTTTCAACTGAGCAAGACACAGAAGATCTTTGCAACGAGCTTCAGCATGAATTTGATATGTTACATAAACATGGAAACATTTCAACATTTACATTTTCTGAAACTTGTGAACAAATATTAAAACGATATGATGCATTCTATAAGAAGACCATGCAAGGAGACTTAGGCAAGACAGCTCAATATTGGATCCAATACATTGACATGATGCAGCTCTACCATAAATTCAGCCGAAGTATTAGATCTGGTGATTTTGATTTATACGTCAGTTTCCTACCTGAAGTATCTTCCTATTTCTTTGCCTTCAACCATCAGAATTATTCAAGGTGGACTTTGAAGTATCATGACAATCTTTTAAAGCTACAGCAAACACACCCAGAAGTGTATCAAGAATTTAAACAAGGTAGATTTGGAATTCAAAGAACAGCAACAAATTTTTCTCGCAACCCAATCGATCTTACACTTGAACAAACAATAAACAGAGATGCTGCTAGACAAGGTGGAGGGATATCTTCAATGACAAATTCAATTGCAGCAAGACAAAGATGGGCATACTCACATTTTATCAGAACTAGCGTCATCTCAAGTGTTCTTGACAAGGTAGGGATGATAAAGAAAGATGACATATCACATCAACTAAAATATCACAAGATAAGAAAGGATAATGCTGCTGTGCAAGGTATCATTTGCATGCTGAAAGAAACCATAAACCCTTTCGATGGCGAAGTTGAAAAATCAAAACTCTTCAATCTTGGAACAGGAAAGTCGGCTTCGGAAGATACAGAGAAGTTTCTTTTGAATGTGAAAGAAATTGGGATTAATGCAAGAGAAAGATTTTTGGACGAGTGTTTGGATAACCCAGAGAGATTTGAAAAGCCAATAGCAAGACAGAAGACAAGTACATTTGCAACTGAGGCTGGTCGTAAAAGGTTATCATCAAAGGATGGGAAAATAATTGGTGCTTGTATGGTTAGAGATGTTTTCGGAAGTTTACTATCATTGTCTTTAGAGAAGAAAGTTGATATTGCTGAGGTATTAAAATTCCCTTTGACTCCTGTACCTCTTTCTCTGAGTCATGTTAATGGAATCATGCAGAAAACACCAAAATCATCACTTTTGAAGCATTTAGAATCACTTGTTGTAACGGAAGCTCCGATTACAGTTGACGTTACCATTATAGATGCAATGTTCTTCTTACATCTTCAAAAGAATTTACCATCTTCATATGGCGCTGTTGCAATGTTTCTGCTGAAGAGAGTAATGGCTAGTAGAGGTAGCACCATCCATTTTGTTTCCGACAAATGGTCACATCCTTCAATAAAAGATTGTGAACGAGATGCTAGATCTGCCAATGAAGTCTCTTATCAAGTGAATGGCTCTGCTCAAAAGCGTCCATCAAACTGGCTTGGGGCATTAAGAAATTCTCACTTTAAAGAATCTCTCATTGCTTTTTTGGTAGAAGAGTGGAAACATGAGTCCTACGCTCAAGTATTTGGAAAGAAAATGTTGTATGCAAACAATGGAAATGAATGCTTCAGGTTCAAGGTAGAAAACAATAAAGTTGAAAGAGTAGAAATGGATTGTTTGTATAACAGTCACGAAGAAGCTGACACGAGAATGCTTTATCATTTAGCAAATGTCGATTCTCCCTCAAGCATTGTTTTGCGCACTGTAGATACAGATGTTTTGGTAATTTTGCTAGGGTGCAAATATGT
The DNA here is from genome assembly GCA_027922465.2 of Turritopsis dohrnii. Taxonomy (NCBI): domain Eukaryota; kingdom Metazoa; phylum Cnidaria; class Hydrozoa; order Anthoathecata; family Oceaniidae; genus Turritopsis; species Turritopsis dohrnii. The sequence goes on along the minus strand of BQMF02000355.1, from coordinate 144,100 downwards.
ATTTGATGATAGAATCAAAATTTGGATGGAGGTTGGATTACAATCAAACAATACTTTACGACATATAAGCATCAACCAATTACATCAAACTCTGGGAAGCAAAGTTTGCAAAGCACTACCGGCTTTTCACGCATTTACAGGGTGTGAATATACCGCTTCCTTCAGTGGAAAGGGAAAGATAAGACCATTCAAAACCCTGGAGAAAAATGAAGAAATACAGGATGCATTTTATCGAATCGGTGTGGAAAGAGAATTACCTGCAAGTGTTTACTTAGAAATGGAAAAGTTTGTTTGTTTAATGTATGGCATGAAGAAAACCACTTCAGTTGATGAGGCTCGCACACAATTATTTCTAGGCAAGTACAAGCAGAAAGAAGATACTGAAAGATTATCATTTGTAAAAAAAATGGATGCAAGTTCGTTACCACCTTGTGCTAAAGTTCTTCATCAGAAAATCAAAAGAACGCATCTGATTCAAGACAATGGCTTTCAGCAACATCCTCGTTTCAACCAGTCATGAATCCCTTAGAGCAAGGATGGAGTTTAACAGATACTGGCTATCAAATAATTTGGTATGAAGGAGAATCATCGCCAAGAACATTGGATGTAGTGGCTGAAGATGTAGGAGAGCACGAAGAAATTGAAGAAGGTATCTATTTGAACCATTTCATAGGTGTTTCTTACTTATCCTAAAAAGATGCCCAAAGTTTCTAAATTTTAAATATTTGATGTAGTCAGTTTGGATTGAATCTGGGAGATTAGAAACCTATGAAGAAACAAAAATGTAATCAAACTTATCTTTTTAGTTGCCGAGGAAGACGTACAGGAAACCGAAACATCTGACACCGATAATGAATATGATACAGATGGTGAAACGAGCACTGATGAAAATAGCTAAAACCTCAGAACGTACAATCAATTGATATTATTGAATAGATATCTTTTAAAAAAGTACAAATTTGTTATGTGTGTGTACATTCCTTTTCCATTTGTTAAAGTGTTCTCATAATTATTGTAACTACATCATAGATAATTTTACGAGCTTACCTTTGGTCTTACATCAGGTATTGCGTATTTTTTAACTCTAAAGCAATTTCTAATCTGACCACACCTTATCCCCGGAAAATTTGGTCAGATTTGCTTGTTTTAGTAAGTTTGTACATCAACATAACTCTTTGTAAAGTTTCATTTATGCACTGGATGGGTTGTCATAACTTCAACCCATAAGGTCCAAAATGGGTCTAACGTAGGTCTGGATAACTCACCATGAAAATTTCATGCATGCACTTGATGGGATAAATTAATGTATCTTTTTGCAGCTTTGTGGGGGGTCTGACCCCACCTTACCCCATGAAATTTTGGTCAGATTTGCTTGTTTTAGTAAGTTTGTACATCAACATAACTCTTTGTAAAGTTTCATTTATGCACTGGATGGGTTGTCATAACTTCAACCCATAAGGTCCAAAAAGGGTCTAACGTAGGTCTAACATATTTTCAATGCTAAGGTTCATAAGGTTCTTTTTCACCAAAAACTAATCATGCACCTCGATGGACATAATTCATTGCAAATTTGACTATTTTGCACCTGGTGCACTGGCCACACCCACCGGAAGCGCAGCAGCTGACAAACAAAATTTTAGACCTAATTATGTGTACAACTTATTTAAAGGGTCAAACCTTTTGCACCAAATGGGTTGAAAAAACTGTCCACTAGCTCCCGGACTATAAGTTAAATTCATTGCCTAGATTTAACAGCATGGGCACATGAGGTCAACAGATACACCTAGACCAGAATTTTTCATAATATCGTTTTTGGGAGCTTCCAATTTCAATTTGGATACTCGCGAAATCAGATTGGGCCTATCTGATGTGGTTTGACCAGACAAAAGATTTTGAACAATTTCATGACATTTTGGATTGCATGCAAAAATTAAAAATAATGAAAAGGTTGAACTTGGTTTGAATCTAAAGCACGAAATTTTCGTTCATGATCAGTTTACTCTAAATAGACCATTAAGCCTATGTAGCTAATGCCCGTTCTTGGTTCCGCCATATGAACTAGAATCTCGCTCCCTCCACTTTGACATTGCTGTGTGTGCAGCGATGGTGTAGTGGTTAGTACCTTTGAGTGCGACCACTATGACCCGTGTTCGAGTCCAGTCGTGTCCTATCTCATTATTCCACTCCGATGCGCTTTACAGGCAGCGTATCAACCCATAAGGAGCCATCGACTGACTGCACACTGGCCTTCAGGCAAGTTAGAGGAATGCTATACGTATGTCTGGCGTCAAGTCAACTACTACTTATTTATGTCAACAACGAATAGAACGAATAGAACTAACCCTAACCCAAACAACGATAGATGGAATACTGCAATTGTGTAACTTTACTCTACCTTTCAGTTGCATGCTGCTGTTAAGTGACACATGTTTGGACTCCATCCAGGAAAAAATCATTGAAAACTTCATGGAGTTAATGTTTAAAAATGCGTAAGAAATATTAAGCAAGGGCTGATCCTTACAATATTTCTGCCACAATATGACGCACCTCCGAAAAAGATGCTGCCTCTTTTTCGTGACGCGGAGCATTGTATCTCCTCATGCCTTCACCTTCGTGATATATATACCTACTACCGAGCTTGTTCTGTTTTCTAAAAACGCCCTTACTTCTTTTTCCACAAGGTGATAACTCTATTACCGTATTTGCTCCATCAAGTCCCTATGGCTATTCACATTGGATGCGTTTTGCATACACATATCAAGCGAATTAGCAGCTTCAATAATATAAGGTTGACTAAATATAAGCATTTGGTATTCATTAGCATACAGTGCTCCATACCTATGTAACAGTTGCCCAGAAAGGCTAAAACATGGAGACCTATTTCATGAAGGTGTACGTAGGTTAGCTGGAAGACAATCAAAATTAAATTTGTTATTTTAAACTCTAACATACTTACGGAAATGCTTACCCAGAGTAGAATCACCTAAGAAAAGATTTCGTAACTCAGGCAATTAATCTAACCAATTTGGAAAGGTTACCTTTCCATTTGTGCGACATTTAAAATGTGTTTCACTGTCGAATTTGATTTCTCCACAAACTTGACAGAAATCATTAAATTCACTAAAGAAAAGATTTTCAGAGAAGTTATTGTTTTCAATATCAATCCTAGAAGCTCATTATCTCATAACGACTGTTCTTGGTGAGCCTGCAATTCAAGTCGATCAGCAGCTTGCTCAGGTTTCTCATTACCCGTCGTTCATTTTGATTTTGTGCCTTCTGGAATGAGCACGGATCTCACTTAGATTTGTCCGGTACCTCATTTGTCGATCATCATTCCGAATTCGACGACGTTATTAAGGGTCGCCCAGCCGGCGCAAGACATCTTTTAGACGTCTAAATCAAGTGTAAGTTACGTCTTTAGAAAGACGTCTAGCTAAAACGTATTTTAGACGTCTTTAAGATATCTTGAAAAATCTAAGTCGTCGAAATATCGTCTTTAAAAGTACGTATTTTATTGGCACTTCCGAGACGTCTTTTTGACGCCTTTAAAAAGATATATTTCTCAAGACATACCGTATTGCTTCGAATAAACGCCCCGGGCGTTTATTAAATTTTTTGGATTTAAGCGGGGGGGGGGGGCGTTTAAAAGAGGGGGGCGTTTATTAAATAATTTGAGAAATTGCACAGAAAAGAAAGGGAGGCAGAAATGAATTCACTTGAAACTCTCATCATTGAAGTTGAAATTTAGAAAAAAAGGATTGTATAGAAAATTTCCGTATACAAAAAAAGTAAATACAGTTGAGAAAAAAAAAATAGAAAACGAATTTGTTGACGCATTTATAGTCCTTTGTTTTTCCCCTGTATGATTTTATCTCAAATTAGTGTTGTTTCGAATAAACGGGGGGGGGGGGGGGGGGGGGGGCGTTTATTAAATATTTTTTGCCAAAAGGGGGCGTTTATTCGAGGAGGGGCGTTTAAAAGAAGGGGGGAGTTTATTCGAAGTAATACGGTAATTAAAGACATCTTTAATACGTTCTTTTTTATTCTTTCCGCTTTATTCGATTTTCGAATGTTTGATATTCGATTTCATGACAGGGTGAAACATTTAGTTTAATAATCTATTTATGTTGTTATGTTCAGTCAAACTACGAGGACAAATGAATTAATGATAGTAGAAAAGGTTTTGTATGATCATATTTGATGCTTATTTATGATATACTGCAACCTATTTACCACCCCCTGATTATCGTATCTGAACCAAATTAATTCTTAAGCAGTTTCAAAAATGTTCGTTCGAAAAGTTCTTGTTCGTGCTGTTTACAATAATATGTAAGTAAATCTTTTAATCTTTAACTCCCAATATTAATGAAATTTCGTAAACTATTTGGTTGTTTTGTTAAGGTAATAACAGGTATGTTCAGTGATTTTGTTGCTTTGCTTTTAAAATTTTCCTAAAGAGTGCACAAAAAGCTCTAGTTTTAATGTTAAATGATTGGTGTATTCTTATGTTTACAGATTCACATAGATCATTTGGATTCAAACTTTTGATTTGGATTTTTGTAAGTATCTTTTATTCTCTTGCGATGCTTTTGTTATGATGTTAGAGAAAAAAAAGTCTCTTGCAAAACGTGTAAATGTATTGGTTTAAGAAATGTTATTTTGTACTAGGACAGTGTGAAAAACACTGGAGCGACCGCCTGCGAGGACCGATTATTACTTTACAACGGAAAAACACGTGGTGGATAAAAAGCGTATTTGGAGTGTGTCTATTTACCACTTTCTGATCACCAAATCTTCTTTGTAGAAACTCTTATAAAAGTGTTTGAATAATGAAGGCTAAGCCTGTCCCTTACCCTCACTAACCCAGACAAATTTTACAAAGTTTACACCGCGGTAATAGGTGAACAGAAATTGCAACTCGAACTGTATGTTTGACAAGCAGACAGTTGAAGCAGTTGAAACAACGAAGCCAAAAATAAACTCGCTTATTCATGGCATGATGAACTCTGATTTATTCTGATTTGCAAGACTCGATTTTGTTGGCTGATTGCTTTATAGGCCGAGGTAATCCCTTTTCTTAAAGTTTCTATTGGCTGATGGAATATTTCGCTTCTAAAAGTTTCCGAAAGCAACCAGATAAACGTTTCAACTGACTTTCCACTCTCTGGAAATAGTCAAAGTGACCTCAAAAATTTAGTAAGCTACAAATAGCTTAGTTTTGTAGGCCTCTAAGACACTTGATGAGATGTCAAGGAATAGCAAAATTTTAAATTCGAAATGGTGCTTCTTCCAATTCAATTCCGGATGGAGTTTTAAAAAAATCTGCAGGATTGCTCTGAAATAGGGGAAAACAAAAAACAAGAATCATAAGAACATAAATGTTTGTTGTTTGAAAGAAAAAATATCTCAAACATAACTTAAGTAAATACTTAAACTCAAAAATACTGCAGGATAGAACTGAAATGCATTCAAAAAAAGTCTGCGTTCTAGTTTTTATAGCTCGTAAAAACTAGGTTTATCCATTCTGTTAAAAATATGTAATCATAATCATAGACTAGTCTCGTTTCTACAAAGAACAAAAACTAAAAAAACTATACATTAAAACAGACAAAAAGCAGGTCTCACAAAATTTTGTGGATTGAAATGTTCGTTGCAGGTAGTTTTTGAATTGATAAGGGGTTTTTCTAAAACTAGAGCAAGGAAAAAATCGATTGCCAAAAAAACAAAAATACACGTGTGAAAGAAAGAACAAACTAATGGATACAACCCTTTTTGTGAAATAAAGTGAAATAAAAAATATTTAAGAAAATAATAAAAGCAATTCAACAGAACTTTTATAAATAAAATAAGGAAACATGAAGCTGAATTTAAAGAATAACTAAGACTTGAGTTCAATTCAAATAAAAGAGATTAGTAAGATAAAACTTACTAAAAGAAAGTAGATATTAACAAAACTGTAAAAATATCAAAAAATCACTGAACATGTAAAATGTAAAAATGTTATGCAAAGTTCTTATGAAGTGTGAGAAGACATTTCATCCACAATGTTTTTGTTTTTCAGGTGTAAATCAATTTCATCCATTTTCAGAAGTTTGAGTTTTAACTCGACTTCATTAGCCATGACATCAGCACCATAGAACTTGAACAGCACATCATCAAATATGGTTACGGACATCTCAACATTAGTTTTGGTAACCAAATCCAACATCACTACTTTTTTATTACAACTTGGTGTGCTATTTATGACACTAAGAGAAAAATCTCTATTACAGTTGTTACAATGGCAGAGTCCAGCACCTGGGGTTATACTCAGCTTTTTGCGGCACACTTTGCAGCATACAAAAGAATCTATTCGCACACTTTGCACACATGGGCAACATAAAATGTCGTTGCCAGCAGCATCTTCATTGAGGCTCTCCATTTCATCAAATTGAACTTCTAATTGTTGTGGAAGAAAACAAATGGAAGTGGAATAATTTGTACTAATTACAAGTTCCTCCATATACATTCTGGATGAAGCATTACAGATTTGGATCAGCTGATTCTCCTTCACCAACTCTACCAAATCTCCCCACAAGGTCAATCTGACAGTCTTCGTTCCATCACTGATAAGACATTCGCGCATTACATCAGTTCGCTGTTTCCCGTTTTTGAAGTAACTGATTTCTTTTGGTTCTGCTGTGAATTTTACTTCACCAACCATTGAATCAATCTGGCCTGGCTGTTCTATATCTACCAGTTTAACCGCATCAGCATCATCATTTAGGTTAAAACTAATAACATTGGTGACTGTTGCAATAGAAGAATATGCATTGTAATAATGCAATTGTTTATCATTAGATGGTAACACATTCTGGACGCAAATTGGAATTTTGTTGTAAAATGCATCTGAGAATTGCTGTCTCACAATTTTTGAGTTGGCATGATTGCTGACTAGGATTTTCTTGAATTCAGTTGGTGCTACCTTGATGTATGCAAAGAAGTAATTTCGTGTTCTCGCATTATTTTTCTTTATGTTGGTTAATGAAGCTACAAATGCAGTGATATCTAAAGTGACACAAAAATTTGTCACATACTTCTATCAGTTGTTACAAAACAATTTTCCCGATTGTTTCTAAAATGTTCATCTTTTTAAACAACTAAAGCTATGGTCAGAAGAGCTCTAGTTGTTTAAAAAGATGAACATTGTAGTCATTTTGGTCAGAAGAACTAATTCCAAAAACAAACTTGTTCTGTTGTTCTTTCTAATTTTTTAAAAAGATTTAACATACCAATTGTTTGAGAAGGTGCTGTAGGAGAATATCCCTTGGATGAAGGACTGAATAATCTTTTAGATGGTGTATGTGCAGCTGAGGATTCAGCAGCTTTTCGTTTTTCAGGAGTACTGTAAGCTAAAGAAAAAAAATTAATTATTCCCTGTTACACCATAACAAACAAGTTTCTCTGAAAGCGACTCTAACTAATTCTAAGATTTTGATGTATATAATAAATAAAGAAAACTTAGACCAACCGCATTACCTGTGGCTGCTGCATCATTGGTGTTGGTGTTTATGTTGTCAACACTGGTTGCCATGATGACATTACTGGTTGTGATACTATCACTAGAAGCTTTATCGTCACTGTTGGATTCACTCATGTTGAGCTGATCACCGTTTGCCTTATTATCATTGCTCTTCTTATTAATTTTGGTCTTTTTATCATGCTTGCTTTTATTATTGGTCTTCTTACCTTTTAACACTAAAAATGTAGAAATTTACAATGATTACATCTAACTTACAATTGAAATTCATAAATTAAAACTTATGCACATCGGCCAACTCATTTAATCTTTTTTCTTCATTAACCCTATATTCAAATGCACTACTTGACTTTATACAACTAAGTCTCTCAAAAGACATTGGCTCGATTATGATACTGTCCAGATTTCGAACTCGTGAGAGAGCTACATAAGTTAATCCAGGAGACCTCTCACTTTTTCCCAAATCTATCCACACTTTTCCCAATGTTAGACCCTGGGATTTGTGTATTGTAACAGCCCATGCTAGTTTAATGGGAAACTGAGTTCTTTCATAGTTATTACCTAGGGATTCAGAGAAAGCTGAGCACGGAGGTATTGGTACCAGGTTTGGAACATCTGGTGAAAACGATGGACCAGTATATGTACTATCAAACTGAACCATAATGGCCACTGGTAATAAAGGAGGTCCCTGACCAATGGCATAAACTAAACTATGAACAATTCCAAGGGCTCCGTTACAAAGTCCAACATCAGTCCAAAGGTTTCTTAATAACATTACTCGAGCTCCTACAGACAGAAACACAGTCTTTGATAGTCCACCCATGTCATCAGAAGAAAGTTTACTTGCTTGTTTTCTACTATGTAAGGCTTCCACTTTAGCAATAGGAACACCTAATCTTGTTAATGCTTCATAATTATCCTCTGCAACTTTTTTGTTTCCATAAGAAAGTTTCACTGCTTCATGAAAATACTCTGTGTCTGTACAAACATAAGGGACTCTACTTAATAACAATTCCCAATCATCAGTTGTAACATTTCCATCCCGGATATTAGACAAAAGATCCTTAAATCTCTGATCAGACATCCCGGTCCCACTTACACGCTGATTATCTTGTAATCTGATCACAGTTTTAAATTCTGAATAGATGAGAAGCCCCTCAGAATCCAATTCAGTCGCTGGATTTGTATGGTAAAGTGCTTTTCCATTCACAGGTGGCAGTTGGGCTAAATCACCAAGAAGTATAACATTAATGCCCCCAAACAATTTATCCGATAAGCCTGTGGCTTGTTTACACCTTCTATTAATCCAAGCCAAGTCTCTTTGACTTATAACAGAATATTCATCAATAATAATATATTGAATATTAGCCAAGGTTTGTTGTAGTTGCAGTAGTGATTGTCCATCAAGATCATGATTTCGTTTTCCTCTTATTGGCAGTTTCAGCAAGCAATGCAATGTTTTGCCTGATACATTAAAAGCAGCTAACCCAAATAGAGCAGAAATAATACATTCATCACGAAGAAGGTGGCGGAACCTATCAATAAGAAAGCTTTTACCCGAACCAGCTTTTCCTGTTACTAACAGTAATAGTTGAGCACAGTCAGCATTAACATAATGTGAATGGACAATATTAAAAGCTCGTCTCTGCTCTGTATTTAGGGAGTTGATATTTACATCATCATTTTGAAGATGAGTAACTGGTATACAAATAGAGCTTTTCTGTGAATTGATCCACATTGGCATCTCAGAAATCATATTAGAATCAAACTGAGAACATTGTTCTTTCCAATATTCATGGTCAGCATCATTTTCAATACAGTCATCACTTTGATTTTGTGTATTGGAAAGAAAACGGTTAAGAACATCCATTCCTCAGAATGGGTCTGTTCATTGTCACTTGCAGCTTCATATATACAATTTGCTTCTATATTCTCTAACTCTTGGAGGTATTTAGGTATCAATCTTTCCCCTTCCTCAGACCGAACAAAATTATGCCAACAGTTAATGTAATTTTCCTCAATGTCTTCTAAGTCATCCCATGCTGAGTTGGGATTTCCTCTCCAAACTTTAAATTTTAACAGACTAAATTTACAGTATAAATAATAGTAAACCCCATTTGGATTTGATGAGTAATTTGGTACAATTCTAACTACCACATTTTTTTTCCTCTCAACAATTTGATCATGCACTAAAGAATAAGTAGAAAAAAAGGAGACAAAGTTCAAATTTAATATTGCTGGGTTGTTGGTATAATCATAACGATTAGCATATATATCAAGCTTTGAGGGTTTTAAAAAAATTTTACCTTCAACAGTCTCTGCTTTTCGTGAACCAAAAAGTGAAATGGTCACAACTTCGTAAGAGCTACTATACATTTTTAACTTCAAAATAGAATGGCATACTTCCTGAATACTCATATCACGTAACCCTACAGTTTGCATCATAAGTCTTTTTACGAGTTTCACAGAATCAAAATTCTTTTCATCAACTTTTAGAGATAGATTATAAAATGCATCTTTTGCAACTGTACTTAGTTTTTCAGGTTTGGAGGCATACTTAGTTAAATACGCTACACATGCATGATAGTCAATTACAACACTAATATCACAATTTGCCCTCCAACCTTGGAGCTGAACCCTCTGGTACCTATTCAGTCTAGGATCATTTCTTGCAGTGATTATTTCTGCCCTATATGTAATTGAATTGTCCTTAGTATTAACTTTAGTAAATTTGATTGATGTCTTAGATTGGCACTCAAATGGATAGTTAAACCTACATTTCAATCCATTTCCAGAATCTCTTAAACAGTATGCTGAACTACAAACATGTTTTTGAACTGAATTTAACATATTTGCATGATCTGCATCAAAGTCTATGATCTCATTAAAAACACTTTTACATGGATGGGCTGAAGGCTTCACCCAAGTTTCTGGATCAATAGGGTTCAAGGTACTCATTAGTTTATCAACATAAGAACATACTTGAGACTTTGCTGTCCTTCCTGCACTGATATCAAAATCTAACTGGGCAATATCTGTGGGTGTCAAATGTTCATCGTTAGACCTTAATTCTTCAGTTAAGAAACCTTTCAGTGCTATTGCTGTGAGACTAACTAGGTCAGGATCGTCACTTAAGACCGTGACAATGGATAGAACCCCGAGAAGCATATTCAAATCTATAACAATGCCAGGAGGCTTTCAAATAATCATAAAGCCAACTCTTAACAAACTTTTCAGTTCTTTGAGTGAAATACCAATCAACAAGATGTGGGTTATCTTGAATCAATTTTCTAATATGTGACACATCATCACTAGAACAGTCTAATAAGGACAGAAAATCTGGCCAGTGATATTCAGCCATTGACAATGTGAAAAATATTGTTGGAACACCAACTTGTTTTACAATAGCCTTCAAGTCTTCCGTAACCCTATTCCAATAAGAACTGGAACCTGTCAATTCCTTGCTGTAATAAAAAATTTTTGATAGCATGTTATTGCATCTTTCACTGCCATTTTCAGGCAGCATCTCATTAAACTCTTCCAGTGTGAAATCAACATCATTCGGGTTATCTTTAATATAAAGATTGCCTCTACTAAGCAACCTTTTTCTGTAAAGCATATTATATGCCCAATATGCAAACCGTTGATGAGAGGCAAATCTGTAATGCCATTTTCCATCTTTCATTTCCCTAAATTTTAGTAAGTGTACTAATTTCAATGCAAAAGATTCAAGTTCATTCAAAGAAATTTCTCTCAGATTGGAAAAACATGTGGGGTCACCTTTATCATCAGGGAATAGTGTTGGGAATGCCAGTGTTGCAATGTTTTGAACACGAAACTCATTAATTGGATGTTCTCCAACCAAGTTAAGTTCAACTGCCTCATTAACATGATCTCTTATCAGGTCCCTTTGTGTTTTCCTATTCAAATTCAGTGGGACAAAACTTGTGATTACTTCAGGTATTACTCTATCACTATACTCAGGTCCTGTATCATGAGGAACAGAGGAATCATAATCCACAGTATCATCAGTAATATGAGCTATTGCATCGTTTGCATCCCCATCAACAGGAAGCTTATCCAACCGTGCCTGATCAATAGTTACATCCTGGTACAAAGGATTGTTAGCGATGAGCCATGAAAGAGCATTAATAACCACATTTCTACGCACCCGGAAATCGTTGGACTTTGATTTCTCATTTCGCGAAGCTATTCTAACAATAGGAATATCTTGCAATAAGTTTGGTAAAACATTAGCAACAGTTTGTACATCTGTAGGAAATGTTATTACATGACCTTTATATGCTCTTTGGCCACCCCTTGGCTTGCAATAGACATTCATAAATGGAAGAGCTCTTGAAATAAGCATCTCCTCTGCTTGACTTAAATTTGAAAGTTCTGTAGGGATGACTGATGGGATCATATTGTTTTCAGAGCTGAACTTTTTTGGACATTTTTTATCTCGGTTACATCTACTGCAAATTTTGTAACTTACTTTAGCAGGCCAGGCTTCCTTACAAATAACACATCGAATGATTTTAAGATTTTGCAACTTTGTGTAGAAATCTTTAATAATTATTTTAGCCGTATGTGGAAATTGAGTAGATAAAAATTCTTTATCAACCAAATCTTCTCTAGCAGAACTTTCTTGATCAGAAGATATATGATGCAATTCATAGCTGCCAAATTTTGAAAACTTAGTGTTAATTTTAAGAGATGAATTTTGCTCTACAGCACTGATTTTAATATGTGAACTATCACTGTAATTATGCTGATCAAATATTTGTTTAGAACTACTTAAATAAACTGATTCTTTTGACTGCTTTACATCTTGTTTGCTCAGAGCCCTTCCATTCTCAAACCCCATACAATAGTCATGATCATTGAAAAGTTCAGCTTGACGATTCTTACAGTAATTGTGGTCACTTACATTTTCCATAGTTTCCAAAACAGACTCAGGACTTAGTGTTTCATTACATAAATTATCAGTGTTTCTTAAATTTAAAGATGTCGATTCTAATAAATAACAACAACAAAACCAACCCTGTGGGTGACAAAGCTTTAAATCAGAAAAAGAATTGTAAAACTCAGTTGCCTTTTCTAGGTCATCAATAAATGCCCAATTATAGTCAGTTTTAACTGCAAGTGTGAAATGAGCACCAGTATTCCTTACAATACCACTTAGTTTATACTGAATACCATTTAATAGAATTGTACTATGTATAGTAACTAAATTGCTTAACATTGGATCAAATTCAATAAACAAAACAGTGGCAGGAATCACCAAGTAGTTGAACACAGGGACACTATTTTGACACACAGTACAAAGTGCTTCCTGAGTACTGAAATTTTGTCTGAAAATTAATGATGGCCAAGTTCCTAGCTCTGAATGATCTATATTTGACACATACTGAACAAAAGTTTCAGTCGACCCACTACAATGGTTTCCACAATTGCTGCATATCTCCTCATAAGAATAACTTGTGACAAAACAAGCTTTTTCAAGATCGTTTAACTCAGAAAAAATTCGTTCCTGGAAAATTTCTGAGAACTGGGCATTACAATCTCTACCACGAAAAGATAAACATTATTCCTGGATAAAGGCCCAGAGAGGTGCTCTAACCTCAGAACAAAGGAGTTGATAGTTAAAATTAATTGGTATTTCAAGATGGTTTTTAAATATTCTTTCATAATTTTGACACGAGACAAACAATTTATGGACTATTGGTGACAAATGAGTGAACTCTTTCAACTTATTATACAAGCAATAATATATAAGCTCAATAAACGAGTCAATTGCACAACTATACACATCAGGTAATTCAATAACAGAATTCATTAAATGAAGGTAGGTGGAAGAAGTACAGACTGCTCCTTGATGATTGGCAAGAAGGAAACTTTGGACGTGTTTTTGAGAAATCGAACTTCTTCTTGAGTTTTTTTGAGCTTTCATGCTCCCTTGAGCCTTCACGCTCGTATTTAAAATTGAAAGTTTATTTTCTGTTGTAGTCTTAACACTCTTCTTTCTTTTCTTCATAATTAATGAATTCTGTTCTCAGTGTATTAAAATCAAAAAATTAATCAAAAACTCACTCGTTTTGTTGGACAAGTCACATTTCGCTTCAAGGAAGTCGCGTGGTTTTCTTTGTTATGTTTCTGCTTGCTTGTTTTGATGGAGGAAACTGAAAATATTACGGAGGTATAGATCTTCTCCGTTATAATCAGCTTTAGCTCCATAATCTTCTAAACAGTGGTGAGAGTCACTCGCGAAAACAATAGAAAACATGGGACATAAGCAGTGAAATTAATTTACACTCGTATGAAAACTTACGCCCGTGACCGACTGTATACGACCGCCCTCGGTCGACTAGTAATAACATGGTTTCGTGGGTGATTTGGGATTAATTGCCCCGAGCTTCATTGAAAAAATTTCAAAATAGCCCGAGTGAGTGTACGAAAATGAAGATGCGTTGCCAGCATACCATGAACTGAAGCCTCCTTCAAGTTATGACGAGTTATATCCAACACAAGACAGGGTTTTTCAAACGTTATGTATTTCAACAAGAACCTTAACTATACTTAAAGTCTTTTTTCTGCATTATATCCTATTTTGTTATTTTGTTGTATTACGTATGAAAAAGTATACTGATTCTTTCGAAAGAATATAAACATTTTAATTCAACTTAGATGGTTTATTTTCCCTTTAAACGTATAAAGGACGTCTAGAAAAGGTCTATTTTGTCCGCTTTCAAGACACCTTCCTAAGACGTCTTTAAGACGCATTCTTAAGACGTCTTTTAGATATCTTAACAAGACGTCTAATAGACATCTTAGATTAGACGTCTTAAAAGTGGACAAAATAGACGTCTTTCTGTCGGCTGGGAGGGAGTTGTTGTGACTTTCGTGTTGATGTTGTGGTGCATCAACAATATCTCGATCAAATTTTGGTCTAGAGAAGAAAAACCTTTGAGGGATTGCATAGTCATGATGATCAGAAGACATAACTTGTTTAGAAAAAAATCCAAACACGACCAGACAAACAGAAAAACAAACTCAAAATGCATGACATACAGCGCAAACAACAGAGTAAACACAACTTTCATTTGCTGTCTTTAGCGAACAATGTAAACAATTTTTCTCAACTTTCTCCGGTCTTAACGCGAAAAAAAGCCAAAATTGGACTTGGACCATGATCATTTTCTTTTGTTGCTTTTGTAATGCATGAGCATCACAAAAGCTTAAAATTGGATTAAGCAAGGTCTATCTTAAATATTGTGGAAATATTAATTTAGAGATTTGCTTATATTACCCAACTACACGTAATTTCAGTTAAAGGTATTACATCGTAACTCCCTAATCTGCTTTAGTTTTCCTCGATGTCTCCGTACCAGATCCCCCGATTTCTTTCATTTTCATTGAAAAGAATTTTGTAATGTTTTCTTATAGACTATAATTGGGAAATGGTAGATGTTTTTTGTTCATGGTCAAAAGGTTTCACTCTGTTTTAATCCTTTGATAGTATAACTACTTTGTCGGAGATCATGATGATTTGTATTGTTCAGCTGTAACAAGTCATTGAAAATAATGTTTGTTTCCTTTTCTTGGTATACATGCTTATATTATCGATTTAAAACTAGCTACATCATGTTGTGTAAGAACTCAATGATGATGTTAATAACAAGTAAAACATACAATCTACATATATATTTTGAAACATCTAATCATAATAGGCTAATTAATGTCATAATATCAATTTGTAGTCCCGTCGCACTATTGTTGTCGCATATGGTAATCGCAATTAGTACTCAATCACCCATCGCAACTTTCAATCCTTGACGCACTTTGTAATCTCATCGCACTTTCTTATCCCTCTTGTGACGCTATAGTAAATGCTTAAAGACTGTGTGGAACAAAGTATATGATGCAGATAGTGGCGATAAAGAATATGAGAACAGTGACCAAGAATTAGAGCAGAGTTTTGTGAAGGCGATAGACCATATTAAGTTGTTTATTTTCAAGTTATTTTGTTGTTGTTGTTATTGTTGCTGTAAAATTTTTCTGGAATTCAAATATGTATGAATAGCTCGACTAGGGCTTCTCTATCCAAAAAGTGACGTCGAATTATGGAAGAAGAGGTACAGAAAATAAAGTTGAATGACGTGGACGGAAGTGGGAAGGGGTGTAAAATCGTCCACTGCATACAATGTGCGAGAATACCATAGTATGCGATGTCGTGATATTCAATAGTGTAGGGCTGTATACGATGCCATACGTTTAAATTTAATTTCAACGCCGTATACTGTGGTACACAGTTGTATATTTTGTTGCGTATGGGTATGGTCTAGTATACGATGTCATATATCGTGAGCTTATGAAATTGATAATGATAATGGGGCGAAGCTACTGACTAGCTACCAAATTGAAAATTTGCACGTTTCCTGAAATTTCTTGTCTCCCCGATAACTTCCCCATTCACATGTAAATTCTCGGATTTTTCACACCAATGAATTCAAGAAAAATATGGTAGTTTCAATTTTAAATGTGCACGAAAAAGATGATGGGATTTGTTCTTCGTGCGTTCAAAGATTGAGACACGTCCAATGATTGATGTGCCATCAATGATTGATGTGTGTTCAACAACAAGTTTTTCAAGAGATCTTGTATCAAACTTATGACCACCTCTGGCTGGATCTTGGGGGTTGATCCTAATAAAAATAATATGATATATAATACTGATATAACATGGACTATGTTTCGAAAAATTCACGTTGTTTTGACGTCATGATAATGAGAAAGACGATAATAATTTTCATATTTGTAAGGAGCCACCAACTAATTTAAACCTGAAGATGTGTCGGAAGACCTGAAAAGCTTTGTTTTTCAAGGAATAAATATAAAAAAGAAACTTGCGTCTTTTAGTTAACTTGATTATTATCTTGTTACACAATACTCATTCCTTATGGTTTCAGCTGGTTTTGAATGTGGAAGTAATTATTTTATACATGCTTGGGTCGTTTGCTCTGGCATAATTTTGTGGCTGTAACACTGCATAACATTGCTTGACTGTAAAGAAAGTATAAACATAATTAGTGCAAATTAATTTTCCTACTTTTAAATATGCATACTTTCAATTTCTTTAGCTTTCAATTTGAAAGATTTAATTCGTAGAATACATTTTAATGAATGATTTTAGGATTAATACTATCCCGAACGCACATTTCCCCGGCATTAACCCTGATCGAAACCCTAACTCTCCTCTTATGATTGGTTGTCGGGTAAATGTCCGGAATGGTAAATGTCCATCTTTCTAGTGTCCATCGGGGAAGTATCATCTGAAGTATTGACCTTGGGAATGGATCTGTCGGGTAAATTTCCATTGGGTTGCTATTCGGATACCTCAATGATTATTCCTATATCGATAATAGCAAATGAATTTAATAATCTCTCTTTGTGAAGCGCAACCAAATGCTTCAGGAAACCAGGAAGCTTGAAACCTTTAGGACGTGACACAATTGAATAACTTTTTTTTACAATAAAAAAAATTAAAATTTTTAAAAAAATTAAAAAATATTTATAAAAACTTTATTCCATCACAGATGCACTTAATTCAACAAAAGCCAAATGACTCTAAACGGTAGTAGCAAAATTACATGTCATACAAATGCTTTCGAAACTTTCTTGTTTTTTTTAAGAAATAGAGTGTGTTGCATAATGTTGGAAACGCACCATTAAAAATCTATATATTAATAGCCGATTCTCTGTTTGTTTGTGCGTTTGTTTGTTTGTAAGTCACACAAAATGGTAGATGTGAACTGCGAAAGAAATCGGGGAGTCAGCAATGTAAGATCATTTATAAATTATTTCTCTTCTTGTACGCGACGTCAGTGTGAAACCATTGCATTGAGACCTTAATCGAATGCGACGTTTAGGGAAAATTATCTCAATAACCAATAGGGATAACTGACGTATTTTGGGGTCCGCGATACAGGCGATGGGGTGACGAAAAATTTGGGTCTAATTTTTTGGGGGAGGGGTCTGTGACGTCATCAAAATCTTTGAACAATGACATCTCTGTAACGGTTGATCGTAGCGGAACGATCCCATACATTTTTTTGATCAGTTTTTCGAGCTCTACAACATGGGAACACTTTCGGTTGCCAATTCCTTAATTCTATTTTTCGTGAAGTCAACGCATGCTGAACATGGGCGGCGAACGACGCCGCCTTAGCGGCTAGTCTATATATTAATAGCCGATTCTCCGTCTGTTTGTCTGTCTGTCACGCAAAATGGTAGTTCGAGTTGTGAGAGTAATTATTTGTTACCTTTTGCGCGACGTCAGTGTGAAGCCATTCCATTGAGACCCAAATAGAACGCGACGTTTAGGGAAAATTATCTCGGTAACCAATAGGGATAACTGACGTTTTTTGGGGTCCGCGATACAGGCGATGGGGTGACGAAAAATTTGGGTCTATTTTTTTTGGGGGGACGGGTCTGTGACGTCATCAAAATATTTGATCAAGGATATCTCCGTAACGGTTGATCGTAGCGAAACGATCCCATACATTTTTTTGATCAGTTTTTCGAGCTCTACAACATGAGCACACTTATCATTGATAATTCCTTAATTTTAGTTTTGGTGAACTCAACGCAGGCTGGACATGGGCGGCGAGCGACGCCGCCTTGGCGGCTAGTATTGATTATTGTCAATACTGTTCAAATGAAATATTTGAACAGTATTTTTAAAGATAACTTAGGGCTTCCTACTGAACATATTTTGCTTAATTGACTTTAGGACACCCGTGGTGGAGTAAAGTATTTAAAATACCCGTGGTTTCTCATCCTCCTCCTCCTCCTCCTCCTCCTCCTACTACTACTACTACTCCTCCAAGTTATGAACGTTTTCGTGCAGCGTTTACATAACATCGTTGCCGAATTCGCAAATTTGGTCAAATTAGGACTTCCAGTTGACCAATTTTCATGAAAATTTGCACAGAGCACAATTGAAAGGTGCTGATTTCAAATTTGACAATGATTTTGTCAGGTTTGACTAAAATTGGGCAATTTAGGCCAAATTTGGACCAAATTTCGAAAGTTCTTCAATTTTCATGAAATTTTGCACGGATCACAACTGAAAGGTGCTGATTTCGAATTTGACAATGATATTGCCAGGTTTGACTAAAATTGGACAATTTAGGCCAAATTTGGACGAAATTTCGAAAGTTCTTCAATTTACATGAAAATTTGCACAGAGCACAATTGAAAGGTCCTGATTTCAAATTTGACAATGATATTGCCAGGTTTGACTAAAATTGGGCAATTTAGGCCAAATTTGGACCAAATTTCGAATGTTCTTCAATTTTCATGAAATTTTGCACGGCTCACAATTGAAAGATGCTGATTTCAAATTTGACAATGATTTTGTCAGGTTTGACTAGAATTGGTCTATTTAGGCCAAATTTGGACCAAATTTCGTAAATTCTTCAATTTTCACAAAAATTTGCCCGGATCACCTTTGAAAGGTGCTGATTTCGAATTTGACAATGATATTGCCAGGTTTGACTAAAATTGGGCAATTTAGGCCAAATTTGGACCAAATTTCGAAAGTTCTTCAATTTTCATGAAATTTTGCACGGATCACTTTGAAAGGCGCTGATTTGGAATTTGACAATGATATTGCCAGGTTTGACTAAAATTGGGCAATTTAGGCCAAATTTGGACCAAATTTCGAAAGTTCTTATATTTTCATGAAAATTTGCACAGAGCACAATTGAAAGGTGCTGATTTCAAATTTGACAATGATATTGCCAGGTTTGACGAAAATTGGCCAATTTAGGCCAAATTTGGACCAAACTTCGAAAGTTCTTCAATTTTCATGAAATTTTGCACAGAGCACAATTAAAGGTGCTGATTTCAAATTTGACAATGATATTGCCAGGTTTGACTAAAATTGGGCAATTTAGGCCAAATTTGGACCAAATTTCGAATGTTCTTCAATTTTCATGAAATTTTGCACGGCTCACAATTGAAAGATGCTGATTTCAAATTTGACAATGATTTTGTCAGGTTTGACTAGAATTGGTCAATTTAGGCCAAATTTGGACCAAATTTCGTAAATTCTTCAATTTTCACAAAAATTTGCCCGGATCACCTTTGAAAGGTGCTGATTTCGAATTTGACAATGATATTGCCAGGTTTGACTAAAATTGGGCAATTTAGGCCAAATTTGGACCAAATTTCGAAAGTTCTTCAATTTTCATGAAATTTTGCACGGATCACTTTGAAAGGCGCTGATTTGGAATTTGACAATGATATTGCCAGGTTTGACTAAAATTGGGCAATTTAGGCCAAATTTGGACCAAATTTCGAAAGTTCTTATATTTTCATGAAAATTTGCACAGAGCACAATTGAAAGGTGCTGATTTCAAATTTGACAATGATATTGCCAGGTTTGACGAAAATTGGCCAATTTAGGCCAAATTTGGACCAAACTTCGAAAGTTCTTCAATTTTCATGAAATTTTGCACAGAGCACAATTAAAGGTGCTGATTTCAAATTTGACAATGATATTGCCAGGTTTGACTAAAATTGGGCAATTTAGGCCAAATTTGGAGCAAATTTCGAAAGTTCTTATATTTTCATGAAAATTTGCACAGAGCACAATTGAAAGGTGCTGATTTCAAATTTGACAATGATATTGCCAGGTTTGACGAAAATTGGCCAATTTAGGCCAAATTTGGACCAAACTTCGAAAGTTCTTCAATTTTCATGAAATTTTGCACAGAGCACAATTAAAGGTGCTGATTTCAAATTTGACAATGATATTGCCAGGTTTGACGAAAATTGGCCAATTTAGGCCAAATTTGGACCAAACTTCGAAAGTTCTTCAATTTTCATGAAATTTTGCACGGATCACAATTGAAAGGTGCTGATTTCAAATTTGACAATGGTTTTGTCAGGTTTGACTAAAATTGGGCAATTTAGGTCAACTTTGGACCAAATTTCGTAAATTCTTCAATTTTCACAAAAATTTGCACGGATCACATTTGAAAGGTGCTGATTTCGAATTTGACAATGACATTGCCAGGTTTGATTAAAATTGGCCAATTTAGGCCAAATTTGGACCAAACTTTGAAAGTTCTTCAATTTTCATGAAATTTTGCACGGATCACATTTGAAAGGTGCTGATTTCGAATTTTTTTTATTTTTTTTTTTATTTATTTATTTTTATTTCGCCAATGGATAAAAAATCTTACAATCTATGAATTTGACAATGATATTGCCCGATTTGACTAAAATTGGCCAATTTAGGCCAAATTTGGACCAAATTTCGAAAGTTCTTCAATCTTCAGGAAATTTTGCAAAGATCACAATTGAAAGGTGCTGATTTCAAATTTGACAATTATTTTGCCAGGTTTTACTAAAATTGGGCAATTTAGGTCAAATTTGGACCAAATTTAAATAGTTCTTCAAATTTCTAAAAATTTTCCGCCGATCACATTTGAAAGGTGCTGATTACGAATTTGTCAGTCATTTTGTCAGATTTGACCAGAAATAGGTAATTCGGGCCAAATTTGGATCAAACTTAGAAATTTCCGCAATATTCATAAACATTTCTATAACTCACAATTAGAAGTTGCTGATTTTGAATTTGCCAGTCATTTTATTAGATTTGAACATAATTTGGCAATTCGGCAACGTTGTATTTTGAGACTAAATATGCATCGTTGTGTTACGTCCTGAAGTCTTCAAGCCAAGCGGCTTCTTGTTTGTGTTAACAAGTAGTGAAAATAATTACATAGAATACGTAAATTTCAGACGAGTAAGTAAGTCAGTTGAGGAAAATGGATTTGTAAATAAATGAGGACATGCCAGTTCCAATTATAATAGCTGGATGCAATTAGATCAGTATTTTATTTACTTTTAAAAGTGTCCATAAAACCAACTAAAGAAAATTAACATTTTAGTCAGGCAAGACGTTTGATCGGCAATAAGTGCCGAATTATTGTCTAGGTGACGAATATTTATTGCCGATGAAATGTTTTGCCGAAGATTTTTGTTGCCAACGGATTTTTGCCGATAACAAATAATATCACTTTAACTAAAAAAAGCATTTCTGGATTTCTGCCAATTTGAAAAATGTGACGGTTTGAGGGTTTTGAGTTCTTGGGTAATTTTGTATGTGCGTTTCCATGAAGCCAATGCCTATCAAATAAACCTTACATTTACATTTTAGATTTTTTTAAATGAATTTAAAATAAGATATACCCAAACTGAATATGACAAAACAAATCCGAAACTTATAAGTATGTAATATGTAAATAATATGTAATGTGTAATGCGGATGTCTTTTAGTCCATTCTATATGTATTTTTTTGTTCATTCATCTTTTGTTGATGATCAGGTTTTAAGTTTACTTTGTCCCTAATTACGAATGCCCGTCCCAAATGCCTATAAACACAAAACACTGCACATCGCGAAACACCAATACCAAATTTTGCTGATCATTTATTTGTTCTGATTTAAAGTCATATCTTTTTGATAATGAAATTGTTTGTTTAGTTTTTCTGTTCGCATTATTGGGAATTTTCTTCGTAATGAAGTAGATTAAAAGTACATATAAATCGTTTAAAGCATATGATTGATGAACGTAATCAACGTAACATCCGAAAAGATCAATAGAAATTTAATCTTATATATGTTTTTTGTCATTCAGATGTATCTAATTAAGTTTATTGGCGCTGTATATATACAACAATGTTTGACAAGTCATGAAGTACAATTCAGATGAATAGTTTTTTAAGTACTTTTTTATCAAACTAAAACAAGAATATCTGATTTCAGTTATAAATGTTCATGTAGGTGTTATGCAATGTATTTTGCTTTACCAAAACTTATATGTCCTTCTTGTGCTTGCCATTTAGTAAGTCTGCCAGAACAAAAGTTTAGAGATCATGAACAACGACTCCAGTATCTTTCTACTGTTTGTGTTACTTCTTTTCAGTGAACATACTTATCTGGAAAAGATGTACTACCTATTTCTAATCCTGTTGGTTGCAAAGCAGATATCTTGTCCATGTCCAGAATCATGCAGTTGTTCCAAATTTTCAGTCACCTGCCTGAATAATGCCATAAGACGTTATGATTTTGACTCCTTGGATTTGTCTTCCGTAACACATTTTCAATTACCAAATCAGACTCACCATGTTGCCCTTAGGAGGACCAATCCATCAAAGTCAATAATACTCAACATTACCATGATGACAAGGATAAAGAACCTCATTCTCCTTAACAAAAATTTATCATTTCTTACTGGAGAACAGTTTGACCACATGAGTAGCTTATCATATTTAGGCATCAGTAACTGTAACATGAAATCAATTTCATTGAAAAACTTGCCGTCATTATATGACAATATATTTATCAGGAAATATTGATATGAATGCTGAATGGATTATACTGAAAAATCTTCCAAAGTTGAAGTATTTCAGAGGAAGGAACATGAATCTCAAAGAAGTTCCAAACTTTTCGGAAGTACCTTCGTTAGAATACATGTATTTGGAAAGAAACAAAATAAGAAACTGAGCAACTTGAAATTAGAGTTTTTGGATTTGTCTTACAATAAACTTACAAACACGCTCATTAATTTAACGGAAATTCAACACATAGTACCATTTAAGTTTCTCTATCTGCATCACAACAATTTATCATTTCGTACTGGAGAAGAGTTTAACCAGATGAGTAGCTTATATGTACTGGACATCAGTTACTGTAACAGGAAATCAATTTCATTGAAAAACTTGCCGTCGTTATATGACATAAATTTATCAGGAAATATTGATATGAATGCTGAATGGATTATACTGAAAAATCTTCCAAATTTGTAGTCTTTCATAGCAGAGAACATGAATCTCAAAGAAGTTCCAAACTTTTCGGAAGTACCTTCGTTACGATACATATATTTGGACGGTAACAAAATAAGAAAGATCACAGGCAATTTCAGCAACATGAAATTAAGAGAGTTTGGTATGTCCAGAAATGAGCTTACGAACACTTTCATTAATTCAACAGTTAGTGACAACATTGGTTGGGAAAGTCTTAGCAACTGGAAAATTGATGATTTTAATCTTGACTCAAACTACCTACGATATATCCCTACATTTTTAAATGTAAATAAATTCACTGTGCGTCAAAATCCAATTCAATGCACATGCAATCTAAAATTTTTCATGAACATAACCATTATTAGATTTCGCTAAGCGAAAGATATTGGTTTCGGCGGCGTTCTATCTATCTATCTATCTATCTAATCTATGTACGGCGAATGTTTTTTAGTATCGCACTTACTAACTTAAAATTCTTTTATTTCTATTTCTTTTTATCCTTGCTCTCATGACCATGATATGTTTTCGTATATTTCGTGAGCTATAAAGTGTATTTACCACATAGTCACAAAAAAAGGATCTTTCCCTAAAGGAAAAACAAAAAGAAGGGTTTCAATTAATTTTTTGATGTACCAATATT
The DNA here is from genome assembly GCA_027922465.2 of Turritopsis dohrnii. Classification (NCBI taxonomy): domain Eukaryota; kingdom Metazoa; phylum Cnidaria; class Hydrozoa; order Anthoathecata; family Oceaniidae; genus Turritopsis; species Turritopsis dohrnii. Next base: position 120,060 of record BQMF02000355.1, on the reverse strand, counting down.
CGAAGTACCACTGTGAAATTTAAATTAAGTAAACTTTAGTGACGCTTTTGATGTTGATATCCTTCGAAGATCAACTGCAGTGAAGAAGAAGCTTTACAGGCAGTTTTAATTTTTAACTGTAACTTCAAAACGTCTATTTCAAACAAACTATTTGTTTGTTATTTGATTTGTTTATTTCGTTTAAGTATTTTGGATAGATTTTCGTTTTTTGAATTTTTCGAACAAATCTTTTTTTCTTATCTCTTTTGGCTCACGTTTTTCTTACAAAATCATTTTTTAAAAAAAATTCATGGTTATATTACAGCTCATACAAGTATATTTCTTTTGTTTCAATTTGTGATGTGTTTATTAATAAAGTTAGGTTTACACAATAAAACTTTTTTTATTTCTATGCTTACACTAGCAGATCTTTTTAACAAAATGATCAGTAGGGCAACTAGGCTCAGAAACAGGGAGGTTGCGCAGAAATACGAAAACACGTATCACTATGGGGATGGGTTTATTATAATTTCCGCTCTACAACCCAATGAACCCTCAAGTATGTATTTAGAATGAGCGTTATTTATAGGTCGCTATTCTTAAAAAACATGAGCGAAATCTTTCGACCATCTGGTCGTCTTGTTGGGTCTTGTTATGGTCCTGTTATGCAACTGAGACGCGTCTCCATAGGGGATTTCATAAGGGACAATAAAATTTCGCCATGTTTGAATAATGGGAGTTGTAACAATCAGTTTGATAAATGTAAATGCTCCAAAGATTATTACGGAAAATATTGTCAAAAAGTCCGAACACCATGCCAAGCCAACCCTTGTCTGACTGGATCTGCTTGTATCATCACAAATAAGACAGATTTTGGTTTTTATTGTAATTGTGACGAAGATCATGTTGGATTGAAATGTGAAGCAGTTATCGATTGTTCTTTAAAACCATGTGGAAATGGTGGCACCTGCATTGATGACTCGAAAGGATTCCACTGCAGATGCTCCAAAGATTTCACTGGAAGAACGTGTTTGACGGAGATAGTTAAGAACGAAAAAACCATATATAAGCATAATTTTACTGTCATCATAGTACTCAGTGCTTTAATCCTGCTGATTCCTACTGTTATGACAATCTGTTTTTGTATTGTTCAACAAGTAAGTAATGTCAATTTATCTCTCTTTTATCACAAACCTTTCGGGAGATTCTGTTTTACAAAGCATTTTGCCTAAACTAACAACATTATGGCCTCAATGGTACGTTATAACCCTCAATCACTCCACTGTAAAATGGAAATACTAAATTAATAATACTTAGTGATAAAGATATGTAGCTACTAAAACAATTGCATAAGTGAAAATGGGGCAAAGCTTAATAATTAGGCATAAGTGCGGCGTTTATACAACTATTCGGGAAAGCTTTGATATATGTTCTCAAACTTATGAGATGTTCTAGATTTCAATTTAAAACTTCTTTCTAATGTGATGTAACATGGAATCGCCTTGAATATTTAATCTGCCTTTTCACTTGCTTTTCTGCGAGTTTATCTTCCGGTGTGTGATAACAAATGAAAAAGCTAATACAAAACTTAATGATTATCATTCCGTTATCAGCAAACTGAATAACGTTAATATTTTCATTTACTCATTAGTGAAAACGAAAACCTAACAAGTGTGTGCCGCATGAGAATATTGATGATAAGGTAAGAACCTGGTATCAGTTATTTTGCAACTTTATTAACGCATCTAATAGGATACCTGAAAATCACAAAAAATTTGGAAAATGGAGGCTCAGAACATTTTCTTTGCTTCCCTTTAACATATGTGGTTACTGTCGATATCATTTTTTTTATACTCGCTCCGTTCTGTGTTAATATGTTCAATGTTAGCAGCATTTGTTTCTGTTTCAAAAATATTAGCAACATTGAAATCAAATTGCAAAAGATAACCAATCAGCCTGAATAAAGGTAGATTTGACACCTACTTGACCAAATACTTTGTGAAACGAAGAAAATTGATTTTTAAATATATGCAACAAACATAAGATTCAAGTTTAGGGTAATTCAATAATATTTTTTTTCTAAAATAATGTTTTAATAAAATAATGCTATTATAAGCATTTAGTCTTGCCCTATTTGCCTGAATATTAAACTCGAATGTGTTTAAGAAGATTATGAAGGTCTGCTTACATATTAAAAATTAGTTCCAGGTTCTATAATATGTTTTGTGTGAATGAGTGAAGCTTTCAAGTTTGAAGAAACAGGGTATTTGAAACACTTTACTCTATTATATTTGTCATTAAGTCAATAAAAGTTCAAAAATGTTAGGCATTTGTTGCGTAATCGTAAAGACTTACGAGACTTTGAACTTAAACAGCATTGACCAAGAAGATACAAATTATCAAGAACTAAACATAAACGAGACGCAATACGAGAATTACAACAAGTAAAAGGTATGCTGATGTTAATTCTTTTTTAAGTCCTATGTATGATTCGAAAATGTCAGAGACTTTCAAGGATCGACAGAATTAGGTTTACTCATTTTCAAAGTAATAACATTTGTAGTAATTATACATTTCTTTTAAATTGAGAACCCAAAACCTATGTTATTTGCTGAATTGATTTTGTTATATTAATTTTGTAGATATATGTTTTAAGCGTTACTTTTTAAACTTACAGTGATGCAGTGTATAATTACACTGATGTAGTTACATATCATGTATAGACTGCCAGATTTAGATATGATCCTAACTTAAATCTTGGAAACAGTAATACTAGGTCTATTATCATTATACATCCTGAGCTGACACACTAGCGTTTTGCTATGTGCTTCGTTATGGCAAAGTTGTGTACAGTATTCGGCTTTTTCATTAAGTCACCAAGAGATATTGATTTTCAATATTTATATTCGCAGAGATTTGACTACAATTAGTGCATTGCTGAAAGGAAACCGTGCTAAACTATGTGAAGCTATATAAAGCAAAACAACCTAAAACATCGGTTTCCTTTTTCACATTAGGCAAAAGTTCCGGGCTTTGACTTGTGTTAAACAAATATCTTTAACTATTTAAATACCTTGGAATTTCAAAGACCTTATGAACTTTTATCCTAAAGCGTTAAGTATTTGAAACACAACTTTTATCATCGTGACACTTGTTCATGAAAAGGTTGATTATGTCTCTATTTTCTCTGTGATACCCAGCCACGTTTACATAATACTTTCTACATTCACACACTTTTCTTATAGGTAATACATTGTATAGAAGCAAATTGCAGAAACCACCAACAAATTATATCTATGCGACAGGAAATTATTTGAATGGGAAGCGTAATGTAGAGAAATAATATGGTTATATTGCTACTAATGATAATAGTGAACGTTGTGTGTCTATCAGATGGTTTTATGTAAATTTTTAAATAATTAGTATTTTTGGATTATACTAAGTTAATATAAAGGAAACCGATTTTCAATTATAAATCGTTATCAGGACGAGTGTATCTACATATGGCTGTAAATAGAACTTTCGTTTTCTTACACGTTTTAAGCTGTAAATAATGTATATAGCAAAGAGTTTAGTTTATATAAGGCCAAGTGTTAGACTTGCATATATTAAAAGTTGTAACATTATTGTAATATTATGCTAAATCTGATGAAGAACATTTTGGTTTCATCGATTCCTTATCCCATGATACTTTGTAATCCCATGATGCTTTGTAAATAGTTTTCCTATCATACTTTCCAAACAAGTTTAAAATGTGTCTGAATAAGTGAACACCATGCAATTTTCTGTCTGTTTTTTTAAAAACTAAACTTACCGTAAATATCCAAACAGGCGCCCAGTATTTATTAAGCGCTCCCTTTAATAAGCGCCCAGGTAATTTCCACAAATTTCAATAAGCGCCCTCCTCGAATAAGCGCCCACCTTTTATAAGGGGGCGCTTAATCGAAAACTGCCTTGAGAAACTTGGCAAATTTTTACTTTCAAATATCGGGAATAAAAAACTACGTAGTTTACGTTGTGAGCATCTTTTCTATAAAGTCCTTTTTTCCTGGAAAACCTGGAAACTCTTGTGCTGAAGGGTCCGAAGTGCTCAAGGAACACATGACCATTTTCAGTGAGCAAGACAACAATACAAATCCATTTGAAATTACCGATAATGTTGAGAATGCTCAGTATCCTGGTAGCATTTCATCTGACGACAAGGAAGATGATATCGATGTTGTTTAATTTACAACTAAAAAACCAAGTAAGGCGAAACGTAACTTTTTCTTAAATCTTTCTTTCAGTTTTATTTTCCAGGGAAAAGTATAAAAATGAAAGTTACCGTCGTCTTTAATTTGTACAAAATAATGAAAGTTTTATAAGCGCCCAGCATTTATTAAGCGCCCCCTTCGATTAAGCGCCCATGCACAAAATCAAAAAATTTAATAAGCGCCCAGGCCGCTTGTTCGGATATTTACGGTATACGACAAGTTAGCGTTTTTCCAGGCTGTCTCAAATAGTAATTTTGCACATGCCTTATTTTGAGAGCGCTGTAAAAATATATAAGATTCCATCAACGGAGAGAATAATGAAAAGTTGTGCATCAATGATGAAATATTCCACATCTTTATTCCTTAGCTTCTAATGACGTTCCAGCATATAACATTAAACACTATTACACATTATTCACTGCGCGAAAAATGATGTTTTCCTATGAAAGTAAGCCCATGAATACTCCAGAGAAACATGTTTTTCATATTTACTGAGATTTTCTGTGATGGAAAACATCAGATGTTGTCTGGTGTTTTCCGACGGATTAGTGCATGTTTTCTGTGTATGATTTCATCCGAAAAAGTGATGTTTCCCGTTGAACGAAAACATTGCAACTTGAGGATATTCTATTGCTGAAAACATAAAAACGTCTCCTTTTGCCTTGCTAGAATATATGCCCAGATGTTGTTGTTTGGTAGAAAACTTGACAACATGAACATTTGATTTTGTCAACAACTTCAGTCAACTGAAGTTTGCAAAATTGGTAAATCTGAAAATTTTTGTCGTTGGACTTCAGAACAAAAGAAAAAAACAATAATACATTTTAAAATTTGGTTATAGATTTAACTTTCATCATCAGATTTCTGAAAAAAGCATCATTGATGTTTTACACCCGTCAACAATATTTTACACCCGTCAACAATGTTTTACACCCATCATCAATATTTTACACCCGTCAACAATGTTTTACACCAGTCAACAATATTTTACACCAGTCACAATATTTTACACCCGTCAACAATATTTTACAGGGTTTTTATAGCATCAGTATTTAAAGATAATTACTCCTAGTTAAGATTTTTACTTTCCAGTAACATTTGAATAATTACTGAAAAAGAAAACTTAAAAAGTTCTGTTAACAACACCGATCAGGTTGTGAGTAGCTTATCATATTTAGGCATCAGTAACTGTAACATGAAATCAATTTCATTGAAAAACTTGCCGTCGTTAAATGACTATATATTTATCAGGAAATATTGATATGAATGCTGAATGGATTATACTGAAAAATCTTCCAAAGTTGAAGTATTTCAGAGGAAGGAACATGAATCTCAAAGAAGTTCCAAACTTTTCGGAAGTACCTTCGTTAGAATACATGTATTTGGAAAGAAACAAAATAAGAAACTGAGCAACTTGAAATAAGAGTTTTTGGATTTGTCTTACAATAAACTTACAAACACGCTCATTAATTTAACGGAAATTCAACACATAGTACCATTTAAGTTCCTCTATCTGCATCACAACAATTTATCATTTCTTACTGGAGAAGAGTTTAACCAGATGAGTAGCTTATATCTACTGGACATCAGTTACTGTAACAGGAAATCAATTTCATTGAAAAACTTGCCGTCGTTATATGACATAAATTTATCAGGAAATATTGATATGAATGCTGAATGGATTATACTGAAAAATCTTCCAAATTTGGAGTCTTTCATAGCAGAGAACATGAATCTCAAAGAAGTTCCAAACTTTTCGGAAGTACCTTCGTTACGATACATATATTTGGACGGTAACAAAATAAGAAAGATCACAGGCAATTTCAGCAACATGAAATTAAGAGAGTTTGGTATGTCCAGAAATGAGCTTACGAACACTTTCATTAATTCAACAGTTAGTGACAACATTGGTTGGGAAAGTCTTAGCAACTGGAAAATTGATGATTTTAATCTTGACTCAAACTACCTACGATATATCCCTACATTTTTAAATGTAAATAAATTCACTGTGCGTCAAAATCCAATTCAATGCACATGCAATCTAAAATTTTTCATGAACATAACCATTATTGGGTCTTGTTATGGTCCTGTTATGCAACTGAGACGCGTCTCCATAGGGGATTTCATAAGGGACAATAAAATTTCGCCATGTTTGAATAATGGGAGTTGTAACAATCAGTTTGATAAATGTAAATGCTCCAAAGATTATTACGGAAAATATTGTCAAAAAGTCCGAACACCATGCCAAGCCAACCCTTGTCTGACGGGATCTGCTTGCATCATCACAAATAAGACAGATTTTGGTTTTTATTGTAATTGTGACGAAGAGCATGTTGGATTGAAATGTGAAGCAGTTATCGATTGTTCTTTAAAACCATGTGGAAATGGTGGCACCTGCATTGATGACTCGAAAGGATTCCACTGCAGATGCTCCAAAGATTTCACTGGAAGAACGTGTTTGACGGAGATAGTTAAGAACGAAAAAACCATATATAAGCATAATTTTACTGTCATCATAGTGCTCAGTGCTTTAATCCTGCTGATTCCTACTGTTATGACAATCTGTTTTTGTATTGTTCAACAAGTAAGTAATGTCAATTTATCTCTCTTTTATCACAGACCTTTCGGGAGATTCTGTTTTACACAGCATTTTGCCTAAACTAACAACATTATGGCCTCAATGGTACGTTATAACCCTCAATCACTCCACTGTAAAATGGAAATACTAAATTAATAATACTTAGTGATAAAGATATGTAGCTATTAAAACAATTGCATAAGTGAAAATGGGGCAAAGCTTAATAATTAGGCATAAGTGCGGCGTTTATACAACTATTCAGGTAAGCTTTGATATATGTTCTCAAACTTATGAGATGTTCTAGATTTCAATTTAAAACTTAAAACATAATGTTTCAGATTTCTGAAAAAAGCATCATTGATGTTTTACACCCGTCAACAATATTTTACACCCGTCAACAATGTTTTACACCCATCATCAATATTTTACACCCGTCAACAATGTTTTACACCAGTCAACAATATTTTACACCAGTCAACAATATTTTACACCCGTCAACAATATTTTACAGGGTTTTTTTAGCATCAGTATTTAAAGATAATTACCCCTAGTTAAGATTTTTACTTTCCAGTAACATTTGAATAATTACTGAAAAAGAAAACTTAAAAAGTTCTGTTAACAACACCGATCAGGTTATACATAAACGTGCATTATGTCAACATAAAACAAGACCCATTCATAGAAAAATATCTACATGGTCAAACACGGAAAAACATCAAAACATGAAATATGAAAACTTCCAAAATTGTCAAAACATCATGTTAAAAAGCGAAAATATTTTAAAATGATGTTTTAAGTTGTTTAGATAAGTGGAAACATGACGTAAGAGAGGAAAACATGACAACGTCAACTTAAAAATACGAAAACATCAAAACATCACATTTGATGTTGTCCAAAATTGTAATAACATCATGTTCACCATGAACAGTTTTCAGACAACGTTAAATTTCGTGCAGTGATTATGATCATCGTAGGAAAAGATATTCCAAGGGCAAGTAAAAGTAAACCTTTCTGTAAAACATACATCGTAACATCAGTAACATCTGTTTACTTGATTCAAAATGTTTTTGTTATAATAAGCACATAAGCAAGTAAGCAAATAAGCAAATAAGATGAAGACAAGACAATAACAATAAAAATTGACAACAAAGCTATGCCTGCCATGAGAAAGTCAATCAAAGTCAACTGGCAGCAAAAAGACTTAGATAGTTTTCCATAACACATACGTTTTTTGTTTTTATTATGTATGCCAGTTTGCGAATATATATATAATAATACAGGACAACAAATTTTTAAGATTAAAATTTAACATTTTACTTTTCGCACTGAAGATGATAATAATATCGAAAAGTTTTTGCTTAATTTAAAAGAATTGTTGTCTTGTTTAATACTTTTTACGTTATTACTAATTTTGATTGTGTTGTTATTTACACAAAAGTCTGGGTTTAACTAATTATTATCAAAGCAAAGCAGAAATATCTAATAAAGACTTAAATTATTCTAAAGTTTTTTAAAATATTTCACTTTGCTATTTTTTTCCTTTTTTTAACAATTAATTTGGATGTAGAGCTGATTTTATGGAATTATGACCTAGCAATTTTACTTTGAAGTTTTATCTTACCCTTCAATGAAGTATATCACAATTCGAAAGCCTTTCTCAGGAAAATGTTCATCTTCATGAAATCTTGCATAATAGTTATCTATGGAGTTAAAAACGTTTTAAGTTCGAAATCCTATGCTATAGCTCATATTGTCCACCTTCCAAAATATATGGGTTTAATATGGGTTAGGCCAGGTGTTTCAGAGAGAAATTTTCATTTTGCCTTATTATATTCGCAAATGCTTTCGTTTTCCGATATAATTAAATGCCTATATTCTCTCATTATGTAGTGACCAGGGACAAGATCTTGTCCATTTCCAACGGATAACTCACCAGGAAATGGAAAAATTAGGGAAAAAGGGATTTGAAGAGAAAAAAAAAGTTGATTCTTTGTAATACATCAATTAAAATCGAATGAAAGAGAAAAAAATTTGTGCCCTTTAATAACCCCAGATATATATAATATAAAAATCCAAAAACAGATTGTTGCATATATCTTTCATATATAAATCTTTGCTCGAATAAATTAATATTAAGTCTACTTTGTTTGACACAAACGTCTGGTAAATGATCTAATGGCATCTGAATATCATACTAAAATGCAAAGAAAAACATTGGTGCCCTTTGGAAGCCCCAGGTAAAATATATACATATAAATCCAAAATTTTCGGCAATTTGTCTCACGGTCATTTGTGGCTTGTGCTATGCTTTACATACAATTTCCAAATCCTGGACATTTAATTGCTGATTCACCACCATCAAATCTTGACAATTCACCCTCACGCAACTTGTAATTTCCACTTGATTTCTTACACCATTCCAGTTTACGTTTGCATACTTCACAAACAAACTATGAATGAACTGTTTGAATATCCTCTGTCAAATTATGCACAAATAACTTAAGTATTTCATCTTTAATGTCCATTACTTTCTTCGGATTCTTATACTTATCACAAGCCTTTATTTTGTTGGCACATACACGACATACACACCTTCAATCTTTGAAACATCCCTATAAATATTGCCAATAACTTATTGGATGAAAATGTGAACTGAAAAGACAATTATTCCATCAGATATAAAGGGAATACTTACATAATAACAAATTCAGTCTGTTTACTGTAGTAACTTTTACCCAAGTGTCGCTTGAAAATACGAAGTGCCGCTACTAATAATCAACTTAAATGCAAGCCATGGTCACCAAATATACCACTACACTTATTTACAACACTTCCAGACTTTATCTATAGCAGGAATTGAGTCATAAAACACACACTTTTTAACAACATGAAGTATTCATCTAAGAGCTTTTACCCACGTGTTTTATAGTTTTTCTCCATTGGCACGTCGACAGTCCAGGCACATTTAACTCTATGATAATGCAGGAATCCTTTTCTTTGCTAGGCACCTCTCAAAGTTTTGAAAACACAGTTAAAATAAGCAATAAAGTTGCAGTTTCTCTACGACATACGATTTATCATTCGCCATTTTAAACTTCCCGCCGATAACAGATTTAAAACACCAAACGGTTGCCGACACAATAGCGATACAAAAGAAACAACAATAGATTTTTAGATATTGAAGCCGTTCACTATCCATCTCTCACACATTCCTGATCCTAAATGAATTTGGATTTGAAAAAGACAACAAGTTATAATAACGAAAAAACTGAAATAACATGTAAGATTTGAACATATATCCATGATATGTGAAAATATTCAAACTCTTGATTAGAATAGTTCTTACCTGAGCAGTACAAGCTATAAAGTAAGATTAAGTCGCTTCTACGTTTTCTCCGCAGCAATCTATAATTTTCTTCTGTCAGGAATAATCACTTCAAATTTGAACGTTTATCGTATTTCAAACTCAGCAGTTTATTTGATTCCAGGGGGTTTTGATTAATATGAACTCTTTAACGAAATAACGTAATAAAAAAAAAACAAACGAAAGAATGATATTAACTTGGAGTTAAATCAAGAATTTATGTTTTCGAATTTGCAATAAAAAAGTTTCAAACTTTAATTTTTTAATTAAGTTATTGCAATATTAAAGATTTTGTACACCCGTTGAAATTAACAACATTGTTATTTTTGTAATTCAATCTACGTAATCATTATTGCGTGGTTTACAATTCACGAACAATCATTAATAGACCTTTCCCGAATTTCTGTTTAAACACCGTATTATAGCCTAGCCTCTAAGTTTCGCCTCTTTTTGAAACTCTTAATTACTTCTAATTATTCCAATGGGGAACAGAAAGAACGAGTAACTATCTCTTACTGAAAAGATTATGCAATTAGAAAAACAATGAAAGACATGGAAAACGAGGCAAAACTTGATAACTAAGCATTAGATATGTGGTATGATTTAAGAATAATTAAAAAGAAAACAACAACAACGGTTTGGACAACGTTTCGGGTGTTCACACACCCATTTTCAAGTCAATATAATTCTTGTTGTAACAAATTCTTTTATACAATTTTTAAAAATTTTTAAAACTAATTATACATACATACAACATACAACTGTACATACACGCTCAATTAAATAAATACAATGGAAAATGAATTCGGTCTGCACCATTCTTCATTAAAGGAACAGTTAAATTGCATTAATTTTTCACATATCTGCTCTATATTCTTGGGAAGCAATGATAGTATTTTGAAGAGACATGAAGAACTTCAAGACAGAAAGATCTTATGTTTAAAAAAAATGAAACCAAATGATGCTGATAAAGTTATTTTTAATTTTTCTAGACACGATTTATCTGATTTTGAGAAATCCTTACTTGTGAGAGGTTTGAATTATGCCATTCCTCCTAAGTCATTGAACTACGGGGACTATCTCGTCAATTATGAAACTCTCTTTAGGGATGTTAGGGGCTCTAATATACTTGATAACGAAGATCTAGGGTTCGTTAAAACCAGAATTAAGGATGTTGCATTGTCATCTTATCGGTCTTATAACAAAAGAGGTGAGTCAAAAAACTTATCTGATGAAGAACTTGAATCCTTGTTTTCGTTATCTAATAGTAATATTATAGTTAAAAAATCTGACAAAGGTAATTCCGTTGTTTTAGTTGACAAAGATGTCTACATAGCCCGAATGGAAGAATTTCCTGCTGATACCAACAAATTCAGGAAGCTTGACTTACCTTCTGACAAGCTTCTCAATTTTACCATCGGTCAGGAACGCAAGATAACGAACGTATACAAAAACCTGTTGAAGGCAGGTAGTCTCAGTGAGACCAATTATAACAAGTTTCGACAAGTTGGATCAAGACCTGGTATCCTCTACGGTCTTTGTAAAGTTCATAAGAAATGTATTGACAGCTGTCCTCCATTTAGATCCATATTGTCTGCAATAGGAACACCAGTGTATAAACTTGCAAAAATTTTTGTTCCATTACTTTCTTTTTTAACTTGCAATGAATACACTGTATGCGATTCTTTATCTTTTGCCAAGGATATTACTAAGCAGAATGGTAAATATTATATGGCTAGCTTAGATATTAATTCATTGTTTAATAACATTCCTCTTAATGAAACTATTAATATCTGTACGGATTTGATTTTTCTGAATTGTGATAAATATCACGGATTTTCTAAGGATGAGTTTAAAACTCTCCTAGAATTAGCTACCAAGGAATCATACTTTATTTTCAATAAGAAATTGTACCAACAAATTGATGGAGTTACTATGGGTTCACCATTAGGTCCCACCCTCACGAACGCTTTTTTATGTTTTCATGAAAGAATTTGGCCCGGCGGCTTTTAAACCCGTTTATTACAAAAGGTACGTTGATGATATTTTCGTTTTCTTTTCTTCTCAAGAACACTTGCCTTTGTTTCATTCCTATTTGAATAGTTGTCATGCCAACATTTCCTTTACGTTTGAAACAGAAAATAACAATACATTCTCATTTCTTGACATCTGTATCACCCGCAATTCTGAAAACCAATTTATTACATCTGCTTATAGAAAGCCCACTTTTAGTGGCGTTTACACCCATTTCAACAGTTTTATTCCAGAAACCTATAAATTTGGCTTAGTATACACATTGTTACACCGATGTTTTAACATCTGTTCAAGTTGGTCTATTTTTCACAAAGAAGTTATAAAACTGAGAGGTATTTTTCTTCGTAACGGATATCCTGAAAATTTCATTGATAAAGTTACTAAACGTTTTTTCAATTCTTCACGACGTGTCAAAGAAATTGTGCATACTGTACAGAAGAAAAACATTTTAATCGTTCTCCCATATTTAGGCGTCACGTCGGTACAAACTAGGACTAGGTTGGAGAAATTGTTTAAAAGCACCTTACGATGCTGTAAACTATTTGTTATTTTTAAGACTCACACTCGAATTTCCAGTTTATTTCGGTTTAAAGACATCATCCCCAAGGAAGTTTTGTCTGGCGTCATCTACAAATACAAGTGCGGTAGCTGCAACGCTACCTATATTGGCGAGACGTCACGTCACCTTAAAGTTCGGGTCAGCGAGTACCTCGGTGTATCGCCATTAACAGGTAAGAAATCTACGTCATCCCAGCAGACAGCCATTAAAGACCACTTGAAACAATGTGTCAATTCTCCATCTTTTGACGATTTCAGTATTTTAGCACGAGGGATTAACCGTTATCTTTTGGAAATTAAAGAGAGTTTATTCATAATGTGAGATAGTCCATTATTGAATAATAATATCAGATCTACACCATTGTATTTATTTAATTGAGCGTGTATGTACAGTTGTACGTTGTATGTATGTATAATTAGTTTTAAAAATTTTTAAAAATTGTATAAAAGAATTTGTAACAACAAGAATTATATTGACTTGAAAATGGGTGTGTGAACACCCGAAACGTTGTCCAAACCGTTGTTGTTGTTTTCTTTTTAATTATTCTTAAATCATACCACATATCTAATGCTTAGTTATCAAGTTTTGCCTCGTTTTCCATGTCTTTCATTGTTTTTCTAATTGCATAATCTTTTCAGTAAGAGATAGTTACTCGTTCTTTCTGTTCCCCATTGGAATAATTAGAAGTAATTAAGAGTTTCAAAAAGAGGCGAAACTTAGAGGCTAGGCTATAATACGGTGTTTAAACAGAAATTCGGGAAAGGTCTATTAATGATTGTTCATGAATTGTAAACCACGCAATAATGATTACGTAGATTGAATTACAAAAATAACAATGTTGTTAATTTCAACGGGTGTACAAAATCTTTAATATTGCAATAACTTAATTAAAAAATTAAAGTTTGAAACTTTTTTATTGCAAATTCGAAAACATAAATTCTTGATTTAACTCCAAGTTAATATCATTCTTTCGTTTGTTTTTTTTTTATTACGTTATTTCGTTAAAGAGTTCATATTAATCAAAACCCCCTGGAATCAAATAAACTGCTGAGTTTGAAATACGATAAACGTTCAGATTTGAAGTGATTATTCCTGACAGAAGAAAATTATAGATTGCTGCGGAGAAAACGTAGAAGCGACTTAATCTTACTTTAAAGCTTGTACTGCTCAGGTAAGAACTATTCTAATCAAGAGTTTGAATATTTTCATATATCATGTATATATGTTCAAATCTTACATGTTATTTCAGTTTTTTCGTTATTATAACTTGTTGTCTTTTTCAAATCCAAATTCATTTAGGATCAGGAATGTGTGAGTGATGGATAGTGAACGGCTTCAATATCTAAAAAATCTATTGTTGTTTCTTTTGTGTCGCTATTGTGTCGGCAACCGTTTGGTGTTTTAAATCTGTTATCGGCGGGAAGTTTAAAATGGCGAATGATAAATCGTATGTCGTGGAGAAACTGCAACTTTATTGCTTATTTTAACTGTGTTTTCAAAACTTTGAGAGGTGCCTAGCAAAAAAAACCATTATCATAGAGTTAAATGTACCTGGACTGTCGACGTGCCAAAGGAGAAAAACTATAAAACACGTGGGTGAAAGCTCTTAGATGAATAATTCATGTTGTTAAAAAGTGTGTGTTTTATGACTCAATTCCTGCTATAGATAAAGTCTGGAAGTGTTGTAAATAAGTGTAGTGGTATATTTTGTGACCATGGCTTTCATTTAAGTTGATTATTAGTAGCGGCACTTCGTATTTTCAAGCGACACTTGGATAGAAGTTACTACAGTAAACAGACTGAATTTGTTATTATGTAAGTATTCCCTTTATATCTGATGGAATAATTGTCTTTTCAGTTCAAATTTTCATCCAATAAGTTATTGGCAATATTTATAGGGATGTTTCAAAGATTGAAGGTGTGTATGTCGTGTATGTGCCAACAAAATAAAGACTTGTGACAAGTATAAGAATCCGAAGAAAGTAATGGACATTAAAGATGAAATACTTAAGTTATTTGTGCATAATTTGACAGAGGATATTCAAACAGTTCATTCATAGTTTGTTTGTGAAGTATGCAAACGTAAACTGGAATGGTGTAAGAAATCAAGTGGAAATTAGCGGCTTTCATAGATTCGTGTTTTACATTATACGAAACTTTCAATACAAGTCTGTGGGGAAATTTAGAAAGTAAGCTTTTTTAAAATACCCGTGTTAGAGAGTGCAGTAATTTCAGCTGACAAATTAATTTACTGCCTTGGGATTTTAACAATAGTCAAATGTTTAAAAATCCATAGCAACAGAAACATTAACTTAATGTTGATTCTCTAATTAAAAAGTCTCTCAAACATTGAGACTTTTAAAAAACATTTTTGATAAAAAGTCCATACAAATTCGTAGTCATATAACTGGAACACGAATCTTATGAAAGCCGCTAATTACAAGTTGCGTGAGGGTGAATTGTCAAGATTTGATGGTGGTGAACCAGCAATTAAATGTCCAGGATTTGGAAATTGTATGTAAAGCATAGCACAAGCCACAAATGACCGTGAGACAAATTGCCGAAAATTTTGGATTTATATGTATATATTTTACCTGGGGCTTCTAAAGGGCACCAATGTTTTTCTTTGCATTTTAGTATGATATTCAGATGCCATTAGATCATTTACCAGACGTTTGTGTCAAACAAAGTAGACTTAATTTATTCGAGCAAAGATTTATATATGAAAGACATATGCAACAATCTGTTTTTGGATTTTTATATTATATATATCTGGGGTTATTAAAGGGCACCAATTTTTTTCTCTTTCATTCGATTGCATTCTTTTTTAATTTATGTATTACAAAGAATTAACTTTTTTTTCTCTTCAAATCCCTTTTACCCTAATTTTTCCATTTCCTGGTGAGTTATCCGTTGGAAATGGACAAGATCTTGTCCCTGGTAACTACATAATGAGAGAATATAGGCATTTAATTATATCGGAAAACGAAAGCATTTGCGAATATAATAAGGCAAAATGAAAATTTCTCTCTGAAACCCCTGGCATAACCCATATTAAACCCATATATTTTGTAAGATGGACAATATGAGCTATAGCATAGGATTTCGAACTTAAAACGTTTTTAACTCCATAGATAACTATTATGCAAGATTTCATGAAGATGAACATTTTCCCGAGAAAGGCTTTCGAATTGTGATATACTTCATTGAAGGGTAAGATAAAACTTCAAAGTAAAATTGCTAGGTCATAATTCCATAAAATCAGCTCTACATCCAAATTAATTGTTAAAAAAAGAAATAAATAGCAAAGTAAAATATTTTAAAAAACTTTAAAATAATTTAAGTCATTATTAGATATTTCTGCTTTGCTTTGATAATAATTAGTTAAACCCAGACTTTTGTATAAATAACAACACAATCAAAATTAGTAATAACGTAAAAAAGTATTAAACAAGACAAAAAATCTTTAAAATTAAGCAAAAACTTTTCGATGTTATTATCATCTTCAGTGCTAAAAGTAAAATGTTAAATTTTATTCTTAAAAATTTGTTGTCCTGTATTATTATACATACATTTGCAAACATATTAAAAAAAACAAGATGCCTTTATGGGCAGAAAGATTTCTGCAAAATCTGTTGAAGCAGGCATGAGAAATGAAAAATATTATCACATTTATGAAATTCGTCAGAAAATGTTGCATGATCTAACTGAGGCTCGGACCACCAATCTTTCGGTTAACAGACGAGTGCACTAGCCAACTGCACTACGGAACTGCATGTGTACCAGTAATTTAAAAACCTTTAGACAGTAAGAAAAAACGGAGGAGAAAAACCAAAGACGGTTGTAATGCATTTCTTGCTTTCGCAGAAATCCAAAATCCAAATATTTTATGACATACTGTAAAATTTGAAAAATACTTCGGAAGATCTAGGAGGGGTCAAACCACCGACCCTTCGGCTAACCGCCGCATGAGCTAACCAACTGTGCCACGGAACCATACACGTAAATATAGATATAAACATATATATCTCTTTTGACTCTTCTGTTTACAAAACGTTGAGAACTTCTTTTTAGTTAGAAAAGAATGTCCATGATAGTTATAAGTTTCTTTTATATGTTTTCTGTTTTTCACCTTAAAATATGTATATCTTCTTTAAAATCCATTTAATATTGATCAAAGAAACTTTTGTAAATCTTTCGCATATACATATAATGCACGGTGCTTTGGTTTCATGTGAATGCACGTACGAAATTTCAAAAAACCGCTAGATTTAGACAGAAAAAAAAAAAAAGAAAAACAAAGCCGGTGTAACCGTAAATAAGTACTCCCCGAAAATAAGTACTCCCGCAGCACTTTTTTCCTATGAAATAATTACTCCCCCAGTGCTAATTACCAAGTAAAAAAGTACTCCTGTCAGGAAAAAAGTACTCCCTGTGAAACCATTCCATTGAACATTGGAATTCCAATTTGGAATGTATGCTTGTTCAATATTGTCTAGTTGACCAAAAATTGAGAAATTCACAAAACTTTCTCTTCACAAAACTTGACCCATTTAAGGTAAACAACGATAAATTACGATAAAACAGAGTACAAAAAGAACTCTATTGAAAAATCTCTTTTTAAATTTAATAGGACTTGTTATAATTTACGATACTTCCTTGCGATGTGGGAGTATTTATTTATTTATTTATTTATTTATTTATTTTATTTAAATAATATTTATACAGGTTTGCTGTAATCAGTAAAAAATATTCAACATATTAACATATTGTTGTTCCTACAGTTCCTGTATATTAGTAAAATTATTAGTATTAATAGTAAACTCATATAGATATAAGTAATTTTGTAAAATCTACAAAACTATAAAAATTACATATTCGTTATAGCTTCTTGATTTTTCTAACAAAAATTTGAAAATCCTGTTCTTGTCGAATTTCAGCAGGTAGATTGTTATAGAATATCCCACCAGTAAAGAAGAATGTTCTTTTGGTGGATTCCAGTTTAATCTTTGGTAGACGAATAAGATGACCATTATTTCTTGTCATGATGTTGTGTTGAACGATTTCAAAATAATTTGAGAAAGCTTCAGTTTCACCTGTGATTGATTTTCGAACGAAAATGCAAACTCGTTTCCGGTGTTCACCCATGACTGTCGGTAATTTTCGCTCACCAGCCACGATGATGTTTTTTGCCCTCGTTTCAAAGAGACTGAGAAGTCTTTGTCGATACGGTTGGTGGAAGTAGTTGACAAGTGAGCAGTACGTAATGGTTGGTAGTATAAACGCTTGGTAAATGCGGAGTGCAGCCATTGTTGTTAGATTTGGACGAAACTTTCGAAGTAATCTGAGTCTGGAAGAGGCTTTATTGTATGTTGCTTTAAAATGATCGTATAGACTCAGTGTTGGGTCGATATTTATTCCCAAGTATTTGTATGACTCAGTCCGATTTATCTGAACAGATTGGTGTTTTATGTGGATTTCTTGATCATTTTTGGAAAGTCGAACTCCCGTTCCAAATACCATCACTTCGGTTTTACCCTTTTTAAGGTTTATGATCAGCTCATTTTGTTCGAGCCAGCTCGATAGCCGATTTAAGTCATCATTTAGTACTTCTTCTATTCTCTTCAAGTTCTTATCGTGAAAATAAATAACGGTATCATCGGCGTAAGTAACGATCTTGCAATTTAAAAGCTGCATTTCAGCATCGTTAAAGTGGAGTAGGAACAAAACGGGTCCCAAGATGGACCCCTGGCGTACACCACTATGAACCGGTAATTTCGTAGAAGTTGACTCTTTTAATTGAACGTACTGCCAACGGTTGAAGAGGTAGTCTGTAAGAAACTCCTTTTCTTGGTCAACTATACCGTATCTTGGAAGCTTGCTAATGATAAAGCTATGGCTAATAGTATCAAAAGCTTTAGTCAAGTCAATGAATATAGCTCCAGTTAGTTGTGACTTGTCCATTGCTATATGAATTTCATCCAAGAACAGAGTAGCCGCTGATTCCGTGGATCAACGTTTACGGAAACCAAACTGCCTCGATGATAGTAGATTATTTGACTCAAGGTATTCTGCGAGTTGGTCGTAAACGCAACATTCCATTATTTTTGAAATAATCGGTAACATTGTTATCGGACGATAATTACTGAAAAGGCTTTTCTCACCACTTTTGTAACTTGGGATGACTTTTCCAATCTTCAAGTCATTTGGTACTGTTGACTTTGTGATGTGCAAGTTCAGTAGAAAAATCTCGTAAAAACCGTGCTGGAATATTGTCCATACCGGAACACTTGTTAACTTTTAAACGATTTAAGTGACGTCTGGTCTCAGGTATGGATACATGTCTGAATTTGAAACGGGTGTTAGTATTTGTCGGGGCAGATTGTTGGTAAGCCCATAGAAAGTTTGTGAGTTTAAATGCGTTTTCTTTAAGCTTGAAGACGGCGGTATGGAAGTATGAACAAAAACCGTTCGCTATATCTCGATTATTCGACGTAGGTTTTCCGTTAATAACGAACTTCGTAGTTGATATCTCCTTCGTTGATGTTTTCGTTGGGAAAAGTTATTTCAAAGATTCCCAAAATTTCTTCGGCTTAATATTAATATTTTCTTCTAGGAGTCTTTTGTTGTAGTCAGACTTCGCTCTCTTTATAAGGTTATTTACATTGTTCTTCTTCCTTTTATAGACTTCCCAGTCGTGTTGTTGTTTTGACTTCCTTGCTTTACGTAATAGGCTATCGCGATAATTCATTTGTTCTTTTAGAGGTTGCGACAGCCAAGGACAGGGCTTCCCCTTAATCGTTTTCTTGGTGAGTGGGGCGTGTTTGTCGATACAATCGATAAGAACATTTTTTAACAGCTCCCAGCAATGGTTTACGTAATAACATAATTCATAATTGGTGCCCAGTCAATTCCTTTTAGTTCACATCTAATTACATAGTGATTGTAATTTTTGTAATTACGTGAAGTAACAGTCTTTGGTGCGTACTTTGTATGTCTTTTCTTTCTGACAAAACCGATCATTTCGTGGTCGCTGAGATTTGAGAGTATTGTGTTCGAGAAACTAATAGTCTCAGGTGAGTTTGATAGTACAACATCAATTAAAGTAGAAGTAGTTTCAGTTATTCTCGTTGGTTTAGAGATTAACTGCTTGTATCCGAGAGCAATAAAAACGTCTTTGATATCTTTGTGATTTTTGTCTATTTAAAAGTTACAATTAATGTCTCCCAAGATGGTTGTTTCTTTGTTTTCTAGCGATATATGTTGTAAGGTCTCTGTCAAGATTTTTACAAAGTTTTTATTCGTATGATTAGACGTGTCAGGAGGTCTGTAAATGATACCAACGATGAACTTTTTGGTATTTTTGAAGGAAATTTCAAGCCACATAATTTCAACATCGTCCCTTTCTAAATCTGTTCGTTTCGTGTAAGGAATACCATGTTTTATGTAAGCGCTAACACCACCACCACGACCTGTTAGACGTGATTTATCTTCAAAGGTGTAACCCCGGATCTCGGTATCAAAGGAATCGTTCGTTGTGATAAACGTTTCGCTAAGAGAAAGTATGTCGATTTTGTTGTTGTATAACAAAATTTCCTCCAGCAAATCTTTCTTTCCTTGAATGCCACGAATGTTCTGATGTAATACAGTAAAACCCTTGTGTTTAAGAAAATCTCCAATGTTAGGGTACGGTGTATTTGGCCCCGGACAAAGTTCGACGTCGCCACTTAGAATTAATAACAAGAACAACAAATTTCTGGTCGAAGGTCTCTTTATAAAACCATTACTTCCGTATTTACTCCACAGGCTTGAATAAGTGAATGACTCAACTTGCGCATCGAACGTATCTGTAAGATTCAATGTTTTACTAATACCATCAGGTTTCAGAAAGGATAACTTTTTGATGTAAAATATCGATATCAAAATCACAGCGAACAGCAACACGTCCGCACTTCGTGCCGCCATCATGAATGTACTTATTTCCTGGAGGAGTAGTTATTTACTAGGAAAAAAGTACTCCCGGGAGTGCTTTCTTCCTGGGAAATAATGACTGTGGAGTAATTATTGTTGTCAATTTTTGATGTTAGTGTCTTGTCTTCAGTTTATTTGCTTATTTGCTTATTTGCTTATTTGTTTGACAACATTCTGCTCAAGTTTCTTAAAAATAACGTCATGTAGACTTTCATTTGCATATTTTACCATCAGCGATGTAGTTAGAATTGTCTGTACAATGTTTTCCACTCTGCATACAAACGTATAAAATGTTTGTTACTGTTCGAGAAGTTGCTTTTCGATAGCATATGGAATGTACCAATAAACATAATATAGAGTTTTTTCTTCTGCTGGTGTCAAATTTAAAATGACTTGCTTCCACAAAACAATTTTGCCTTAACATTAACTAGAAAAAAGCTCAAGCACAGTGTTTTCATGCAGGTGATGAATTATTATCTATCCAGGAGTTCGTAATAATCTAATTTTGTGAAATTTCGAAAACATCAGCTCTTTTTATGTACTGAAATCAAAAGCCCCAAGTTGATGTTGACTCAGTGTATCTGTGTAATTGTGAGCAAAGTTCAATATGCATGTGAAATTTTCCTTTATCAACTATCTTTTTACACTTTTCTAAGTGCTTCTTGTAAAAAAACAAACGATTCTTATTTTTCTTCCAGTATTTTTTACAAGAGTAACTGAATGCAGATGATAGATTAACGTCGATATTCTCACGAACTGAATCAACAAATCTTAATACGTCCATCCACATCCACCACCCCCAACAAAAACAACAGTGGGGATTTTTAAGGTTACGTCCTCATCAAAATCATCTACATCCACGACAAAATCAGCCAGAACAATATCTTCTTCAACTGACATAATTACAGTATCGACTAAAACCTCAATATTTTCGTCAAAATCGAGATCTTCAAAATTCCTCATTATCAAAGCACGTTGATCGCCATATTGAATAATAATGAAATGTAATAATGAATGAAAGCTTGTACGTTCCGGACGAAAAACTACAAAAAATTTCATTCGTCCAGCTCAAACAATAAAATGCAATCTGATTGGTTTAATAAGGAAAAAATTCTATTGTTTCAAAATGCGTGAGCAAAATTGAATAGATAACAAGGTTGGTAACAATAGATTTATACTCGTTCACTATCCATCTACTCACACATCCCTGGTTAACTTGATTATAATCTTGTTATGCAAGTACACATTACTCATTCCTTTTGGTTTCAGCTGGTTTTGAATGTGGAAGTAATTATTTTACATGTTTGCGTCGTTTGCTCTGGCATAACAGGGAACTTACGAAAGTACGACGGCTACGTGGATGACGATGTACAAGATATTCATCTTCAATGAATCACAAAAGAGCAGAAACTTTACACTTGGGTTAAGAATTTTATTTATAATGCCTTTGAAGTTTGTTTTTGAACTTTGAGAGACAGAATCATAAAGGAACCAAGGAAAATTTATCGAAAGTACTGCTATTCTCACGTCTTCGTTTTCAATACGACTTCAAAATATTACTTTTCACGTTGTGCGTAGAACGTGCAAATCTAATAATGATATTAGTAAAATTAAAAATATTTCCCAATAGTATAGTGTGAAATGACTTCCATTCTAAAGCAAATCTATAGAGTAAAGTGAATCTTTTGTTTGCCTCACGTCGTCGTCCACGTTGCCGTCGTAGTTTCGTAAGGTCCCTAACTTTGCGGCTGTAACACTGCATAACATTGCCTGGCTGTAACGAAAGTATAAACATAATTAGTGCAAATTAGTTTTCCTACTTTTAAATTTGCATACTTTCAATTTATTTAGCTTTCAATTCGAAAGATTTAATTCGTAGAATACATTTTAATGAATGATTTCAGGACACTATTCCGGCCGAACATTTCCCCGGCGTTAACCCTGATCAAAACCCTAACTATCCTCTAATGATTAGTTGTCGGGTAAATTCTCGGCCGGGTAAATGTCCGGATTGGTAAATGTCCATCGTGCTAGTGTCCACCGGGGAAGTGTCATCCGAAGTATTGACCTTGGGAATAGATCTGTCGGGTAAATTTCCATTGGGCTGCTATCCGGATACCTCAATGATTATTCCTTTATCATTTATAGCGAATGAATTTAATAATGTCTCTTTCTGAAGCGCAACCAAATGCTTCAAGAAAACAGGAAGCTTTAAAACCTTCAGGACGTGACACAATTGAATAACCTTTCTCTATAATAAAAAAATATTAAAATTTTTTAAAAATTAAAAAATATTTCATAAAAACTTTAGTCCATCACAGATGCACCAAATTCAACAAAAACCAAATGCTGCGAAACGGTAGTAGCAAAATTACATGTCATTCAAATGCTTTCGAAACTTTCTTGTTTTTTTTAGAAATACAGTGTGTTTCATAATGTTGGAAACGGACCATTAAAAATGTAATTACATTTTTCCAAGACATTTTCCTTATTTTTTCAAAAAGCACTTTTTTCATTTTTCACCAAAATATACTAGCCGAAAGAACTTGAAAATTTCTTTCCGTCGATGTAAAAAATATTTTGAAATTCGGTATATTCATTTAAAAAAACAGTTTTAAAATTTCCGTTTCCAACATTACGAAACACACTGTATCTTACTGGTGGAAAACAGACATTATGTTTAAAATTGGTAGTGGGTGTAAATAGGTTCTAATCGTAAAACACCACAAGTTGATTTATTAAGAGCCAAAAGAATTATACAGTGTGTCCCAGAATGATCCGTAGCCATGATGTTTTCCTCAATAACTTTCGGAAGAATCATTTAATCATCTAATCATTTAAATGATTAAAGTCTGTTCATAAATTATATGCACTGATTTCAGCTTTTATATAAAAACCAGGCTCAAGGGAACTAATGTAATTTGCTAAATTTGGTTTCCACATGGTAACTGAAATTAGTGCACATATTTTTTGAACAGACTTTAGTTTAAATATTTTTAAGCAAAAGAAAACGTGAGACATAATCGTTGATAAATGAGAAAAGTTTTTTGATCTTTAAAGGGGCATTAAACTAAAAAAAATCAAAGTTCGTTTTTGCGCACTATTTGAAACAGCTTTAAAAAATGCTGAAAGTCAGTTTTTTTAATTTTCAAAAAATCATTTTTCGTTCCTGAGATATTGCCGTTTAAAGGTTATTTTTCCGAAACATGATCTCCATAGCAACGTGACATCACAACGTTCAAGAAGATATTGCTGACATATAAATATGCGAATAACTCAGAATTTTTTAATGATATATTGTTAGAACATTGCATGCATAGTGGTAAATAACTGCAATAACTGAAAATAGCAAAGAAGTTTATTGCCATTGCTACTCCGGCTCGGTTTCAAGTCTCTATCATTTTTTGCTGACAAAGCTATATATCAGTATCCAACACTGTTACTATGGTGTATTTTGCTTTAACTTACGTCCAGTGAAAACTGTCAGGTAATAAGATCACCTGTTTACACTTTTGGTAAAAGAGTTTTTTTCAATCATTGACTCCGACGAAAAATACGCAGCAATCGTAGTTGTTGTTGTAATGTCCAAAAACGATAAAAAAGGAGAAATGAAAGACGAACACAAAAAAGAAACGAAACTACTTAGGAATTTATAGCACGCTTGTGAAGGAATTTCAGAAAGAAGATCATTATGAATATTCCGAGTTTTTAAGAATGTCACCAAAAATTTTTGAAGAAATATTAAGTTTAATAACTCCATCGATCGACAAAGAGTGCATAGTAATGCGCGACCAATTTCAGCGTAAGTTTCATCTCGTCCAGCTCCGCTTTTCTTAACACTACGCTAATTCTTTAAAGTAGCGGCGTTCTGTCGCAGAATTTCACTTGTGTAAAAGTTTTTTACAGGCATTAATTTGTTATTACATTCAGAAGATTAAAACACAGAACCGTTTACCCAGACATACAAAACCAAACATTGAATAACATTACAAAAATGATACCTTCCAACTTTTTCTTTTGTTCCAAAGTTACTACTGGACTGCAACCATTAATGAATTTTTGAAATGATATAGTTAGTTCTTCCCAAAAACCATCAACATCATGATTAAAACCATGAGTTTCATTTCTTTGTGCTGTTTTATTATTGCCTAAAAGAATAATATTTCAATTGTAATACCGAAAAAAAAAAAGAAACAAAAAAAAAGGAAATTCAAGTACGCATTAATCCTAAAAACAATAACTAAGAACAAAAATTTACACGGAAGATAAAAAGTCACAAATAAAATCATAAAGTCAAAGTTATATACCTAGGCGTAGTAAGTAAACGATTACCATAACACAAAATATGCATAAACGCGATAAAATATAAACTTAAGAAAAATAAAGCAATACAAAACTTATTTTTTGTAGGATAGTTTCATTGCACAGTCATTTAAATTACATAATCCATTCTTCACTTAAGTAACCCTCTCAACATTATAACCCATCATGTGCTTCATTTCTATTTTAACAGATGAAAACATTCAAAAAACATATACAAAAACCTAATCATGCTATGCCGAAATCTAAAGAAAAACAAAACAAAGTAAAAGAAACTTTGAAAATATATTAACCTTAAAAATAATAATTAAAAACACAAACGTGATGACAGAATTAGTATAGCTGAAAACTTTTTAACATATGAAAACATTCGTGGAGCCATTTTTTATTTCCAGTTCAAAGCTCCTCTCTGCTGGAAAATTAAAAAAACAACAGTAAACATCCCTCTTATCCTTTATTTATCCACTAATACTAACTGTGTTTTAACTAAATAGATACTATTTTAACTTTACCTTTCAATACCAATTCACATCATCATGATAGTAAACAATATTGATCATGTTCTGTAGCCATTATCAAACACTTCTAAACTCTTTTACTTTCTATATTTCATACCTGTGAACAAATTAATAACACTCGATTAACTTTCCAGCATACTTTCCTATTGTAAACATACACTTTCTATTTGTTTTATACTGCAATTTCACTACCATTTTTATACAGTGAAAGACATAAAAATGCTTTCTTCGTAACTTCATAACTGTGGAGCCATTTTGAAATAAATAAAATAAGGAACAGTTCGTTACCCAAACAAATCAGTAAACTAAACGAAAGAACTCATATAATAAGATATCTATTCAAAGCTATAGTATTTAATCTTTCAAAACTAAATTAGAACCATTCCTTACTGTGTAAATAAACATCATTTTGTTCTGCATTTCTTCACTACACTTTCTTCTGTATAGCGATATTTGATAACTAAAACGTAAACAAACATTTAAATACATTTAAATACAAATACATTTACCTAACTTGTTCTTTTATTAATCAAAAATAAAAGTTTTATAATAATACCTTTTGTTCGTTCGATCTTTCTGCAGCTAATTTTTAAAAACTTCACTGCATTTCTTCTGTATATCTAAATATGATTTTTCATTGTAAACAAACAACTAACTCACTTACACGTGCTACCCGTGTTCTTTTATTAAAAGTTTAGCAATAAACACGATAATAAAACGTTTTATAATAATAACAATACCTTTGTGCATACAAACCTGTGTTTCTTCGTCAGTTCTTTCGTCGATTTGCTGCCTAAAACAATCAAATTTGAATTAAAATATTCGTATACAAAAAGAAACACGTCTTCTTCGCGAAGTTTCTTCCTCACGAAATGATCGTTGACAAATTTCGAACGAAGAAGATTGCATTGCTCGCACTCCTCCAACGACGTTTTTCGGCTGACTTCCACTGCGCAAACCAAAAATAACAAAACGGAGGAGCGGAAAATCAAAAAAAAAAACGCTCTCGCTTCTGCGTGGCTTTACGACGAAAAGGGAAAAAATAAGAAGGTTTTGACCGTGAAAGAAAAACCAAATATATCACTCTCTAAAATAAAAGTGTGACACACAATCGCGGATTATTATAATAAGATGAAACCAAAACTGATTTCGAACAAATAACGGCCTTTTTAAACTAGATCTTTGAAAGTCTGAATGTATAAAGACAATGTATCTATATATTAATAGCCGATTCTCTGTCTGTTTGTTTGTTTGTCTGTCTGTCACGGAAAATGGTAGGTGATCTACGAGAGAAATCGTTTCACATTTTATTTTGTGCGACGTCAGTGTGAAGCCATTCCATTGAGACCCAAATAGAACGCGACGTTTAGGAAAAAATAATCTCGGTAACCAATAGGGATAATTGACGTTTTTTTGAGTCCGCGATACAGGCGATGAGGTGATGAAAAATTTGGGTCTAATTTTTTTGGGGGGACGGGTCTGTGACGTCATCAAAATATTTGATCAAGGATATCTCCGTAACGGTTGGTCGTAGCGAAACGACCCCATACATTTTTTTGATCAGCTTTTCGAGCTCTACGACATGTGCACACTTATCATTGCTAATTCCTTAGTTTTATTTTTCGTGAAATCTGAAGATGACACAACGCATACTGAACATGGGCGGCAAGCGACGCCGCCTTGGCGGCTATCTATATATTAATAGCCGATTCTCTGTCTGTTTCTTTGTTTGTCTGTAAGTCACGCAAAATGGTAGATTTAGTTGTGAGAGTAAATACTTTATTTTATTTTGTGCGACGTCAGTGTGAAACTATTGTATTGAGACCTTAATCGAATGCGACGTTTAGGGAAAATTATCTCCGTAACGAATAGGGATAACTGATGTTTTTTGGGGTCCGCGATACAGGCGATAGGGTGACGAGAAATTTGGGTATAATTTTTCGAGGAGACGGGTCTGTGACGTCATCAAAATTTTTGATCGACCATATCTTCCTAACGGTTGGTCGTGGCAAAACATTCCCATACATTTTTTTGATCAGTTTTTCGAGCTCTACAACATGGGCACACTTATTATTGCCAATTACATAATTTTATTTTTCGTGAAATCCGAAGATGACACAACGCATGCTAAACATGGGCGGCGAGCGACGCCGCCTTGGTGGCTAGTATAGTTAACAAACGTATAAGTTAAGAAGATGTTCTAACCTGAGCTTTCCTAACAAGGAAAACATATATAAGTACCAAAGTGCATTCAGTGCCATAAGTACCATAATTACTTATTTCATTAATATCCATTCCTTCATGGATTAGGTGATAAGATATCAAAGAAAAAGTTTTAATGTTTGAGATGTAAAACTTTCTAAAACTCAGGCTGCGTTCTATCATAAGAATTTATGTTCAGTTTTTTATGGAGTCTCGCAGACTCTAAATCGTAGACTAATTCCCATTTCGGCCTGAGTAGAAGAAAGAGAGGTACACAGGTGTTTTAATACGGTATTGGCTTTCGCTGCAACAGTAATAAACGTGTTCTAGATGATGGAAGGGAAGAGATAAAGATTTCAATATTCCATTTTTTATGCTTGTGCTGGCATCTGTCTCCTTAAAGAACGATATTGATATTATATGACGGCTTCATCCTAAGTTCAAAGCAAATTTGGTGTAAAAACTTGCGAATTATCTCCACAATTTTTTGTACTTTATCTATGTAATAATGTTTATGTAACCGAAAATATTATCTCATCAATATCAATTTTCTTGTCTCCATTTATTATCTCCATTATCTCCATTATCTCCATTATATATTTTATCATTATATATTATTTATAAGTGCTCATTTTTCATATTTTGTGTCAGTCCCTAACGATCATCAAAGGAGAAGGAGTACAACAGATTTATTTTTATATTCGACTATATAATATAACAATATAACAACCTTTTATATCTGGCAAGCAGGTAAATTTGTTTTGCATTTTTACGCTATAGCAGCCATTTTGCTTGTTGTCTTCGGTACTTACTTGCTAATAATAAATTACTGTATTTGTAATATTTTGTTTTGTCATACTCACTTTGAAGTCTTTCTCGCCCACATAGTATGTCAGCCTACATTGCACTATAGTTCCATTTAATTTCTTTTTTTAACCTACTTTGGAATTTTTATGAATTTGTGCGTTTATGAGCTTTTCAAGTGCCGAATAGTTAGGCTATTCTATCTAACAGAAACTTATATCAAAAGTTTGCTTTTTTGGTTAAGTATAAAAAACTTTTTGGTTGATACTGACCGTTTCATTGATGTGAAAGTAAAGGAAAATTCTTATTCTTATTGCTGTTAGTTTGGTTTGTAGTAGCATTTACTTATTTATTTATTTATGAAATCATATTTGATATTTATTCTTTGAATGTATTCTTTTAATGAAATTGAAAGTAGCTGATATATGTAGGCATATATCTTCCGGTAACGCCATGATTGAAAAATTTTATATCAAGTCTTTATCAACGATGTCTATAACAATAGATATTTCAGATGGTTTCTAAGCGTATTGAGAGATTTAAGACATTCATTTCAGTTTTAGTTGTTGCTATAGTTTATCCTCAACCTCCTCTACTTTCGTTTTTTTTCTTGGCAGTTGACAACTAACCTGTAGTTAATGAAATTCATAAACTATTTGTCGTTGAAGCCCTGTTGATGATTGTTGAGAGTTATTTATTTATTCATGATAAGGGAAGAACTTCGTAAAATATATTTTCCCTTATCACCACCGTTTTTTAGTGGTACAAACGTCATTTGTGTTCAAATTGAGAAGGAAATCAAGTTTTCTGCGACGAATAAATTATGGATTTTTGGGTCGAAATTTTACGATATCAAATACCATACAAATGATTTGTTTTTTGGTTGCATCATCTTTATAATACTTTCTTTCTTTTCCCCTTATTTTGCTCAAACTTTTGTTTCGTTGGGATCATTTTACACTTCCTTGTGTCACATTGTCGATACTGGCCTTACAGTTCCATATTGTTAGCAAATAGACCAATCATCTCTGTTGAAGTAATAGGGATCTTTCAGGACCTGAAATAAATTGGGAAAGATTATGTCACTATTGAGTTATTTGTCATCGTTAAATTTCAGATCACTTTTCGGATAATTTATTCTGTCATGAAGGTGTTTCCACTAACAAGACATAATTACTATCATTTTTTCTTCATACTGCTGTTCCAAATGTTGTTACGTTAACAAAAGAGCAATAATTGAACGTAGTTGGACAAATTGAAAGATGAGGTTTTTGTCTTGTGTTATCTGCGTTTCTGTGACATTAAGAGCGAGAGTCATCAAACTTGCGCCGCAATACCTTTTCTCAAACTTTTACTTTCTTTACTTCTTGTATGCATAAAAAAGATTAACAAAACCTTTCATTTTAAAACTTATTTTCCATTTCACTGATATAAACCTCCATTTTTTGCCATTCTTTTTTAAAAAAAAGTTATATAGCAATGCACTAAATCCTCAATATTAATTAAAAAAAAACACCTAATGTAGTCCATGAGATAGAAGCTATCTTTTTTCTTTTTGGAAAGCTATGATATTCAGGATCAACAATGGGCATGTAGCAAGGTTGTGTGGGTAGCCAAAACTTAAAAAATTACTATTAAGGATGACAAACATGATATCTTGATAAAATCTTAGAAAATGCAAGGCAAAAGACCAACATTACGCACTTGAGAATGTTTAATGATAAACTTAGTGATTTTTAAAACATTCAACTAATCTCACCAGGCATTCAAGCGCCAAAAGTACCAAAACTTTTAGTCAAAAAGCCAAAACGAAAAACATATTTGAAGTTAAAGCTCGTATTCAAATACATAGGGATTTTGCATCATATCATTTAAGAAATATAAGTTGAAGGTTCAAGAAATGCAAGACAACATGCTTCTAGTGTAGCCACAGAGAGTCAGAAATCAATACATAATGCAGAACTTAAAAATTGCTAGTGTCACATTTTTAAAATCAATAAAACTCAAGAAAATGGAAAGACAATTATTAAGTAATTGGGAGGGTTAGATGAGATCTTATAACTCAGACGATTTATTACTTTCATTTCACAATTAAACAATTACAATTAAAATTAAAATTAAAATTAACAATTAAAATAATAACAAAGCATTTCCAGTTTTTCTTTTGTTTCATTGCTAGTTAACTACTGTAACAAAACATGGAGAATGCTTCGACATTACTCCTTGTCTTTTTCAGCACAACAAATATTATTGCTTTTCCATTACTAGGAAGGCGAATGGCAGAGTCACACCATTTTTGATAAATATCAAAAATATATAAACAGCAGTAAAATTAACAAATATTGCCTAACTCTGGTGAAAGATAATTATTAAAGGTGATAGGATTTATGTTTCCTTGTTTCGATCGATATCATCAGAAAAAATTACTGTTAAAACATTTATCTGGCATTTTTTAGATATGTTCACACTATTTGTTTGTTCGTCAATCAATCTATATGCATTTTCTTTCTCCATTTCTTCCAAAAGACTGTATCAAATTCCATGACCGAAAAGATTAGTCATATTGATAAGCTCTGTGTTGTCTATTGACTTTAATACAATAATTTAAAATACGCTTTGGAGTTCAAGCTCTACTGCCGCTAACGTCGTCTGTCAGATCTTGTCCAATAGATAACTTTATTTGATACAGACGAGATGACTCAAGCTCAATAATTTATCAGTCCAGTGAAATCTTTGACGCTCCATGACTTGATGCTAAATCTCTCATTGGTCTTTGTACCTAGGTATATTTTGGAATAATTCTGGTTGTGAAAAGAACAATTTTTGTCAACCAAGAAGGCGTTTTAAATCAATTTCCTTTAGCATTCCCCTGTACATTATTTAATTATTGGTAAAAATTATTTTTTTGACGGATTTTTTTTACTGACAAATAATTTTTATCGACGAGTAATTTTTATTGTCAAATTGCTTGTTTCATTTGAACAGTATTTTTAGAGATAACTTAGGGCTTTCTACTGAGCATATTTTGGTTATCTTTTGTTAATAAGTAGTGAAAATAATTATATAGAATACGTAAATTTCAGTCGAGTAAGTAAGTCGGTTGAGCAAAATGAATCTGCATATAAATGAGGACATGCCAGTTCCAATTATAATAACTGGATGCAAATAGATCAGTATTTTATTTACTTTTAAAAGTGTCCATAAAGTCAATTAAAGGAAAGCAGAAAAAATTAACATTTTATTAGAGTCAGGCAAGACGTTTGATCGGCAATAAGTGCCGATTTATTGTCTAGGTGACGAATATTTATTACCGATGAAATGTTTTGCCGACGATTTTTGTTGCCAACGGATTTTTGCCGATAACAAATAATATTACTTTAACTAGAAAAAGCATTTCTGGATTTCTGCCAATTTGAAAAATACATTAAAAGAGCCAACTTTGTTTTTTTCTTTGTTGTTTCTTTCTTTTTCACACTGTCCAAACCTATCGTTCTTTTGGAATTTTGTATGTGCGTTTCCATGAAGCCAATGCGTATCAAATAAACCTGTACATTTACATTTTAGATTGTTTTTAAATGAATTTAAAATAAGATATACCCAAACTGAATATGACAAAACAAATCCGAAACTTATAAGTAAGTAAGTAAGTAAGTATCAATTTATTTCAATACAGATAAGTGGAGACCACTTCAATAGAATTAATCTAAACGAAGGAAGGGCCACCACATCAAAAAGTTACAAACATCAAAATGTTACAAAATTTAACAAACAAGTAAACAAATAAAAAGTAAAAAGCTAAAAAAATGAAAAATAAACTAAATGCTACAAAACACCTTGTGTGACAACTAAAATAAAAGTAAAATTAAAAATAACTAGCTTTTTTTAAATTTTTTACTTATTTTAAAAATATGAGAAAGCATTCAACATCTATCAATACTGTACATGCAACAGAAAAATTTTAGTACCAACTAAACGTAAGAAGACAAAAAATATAATTTGACTAGGTCTTTCAACCTGTTAAGTGATAAAGTTGACAAATCATCAACATCAAGGTAGTTCTGAAGAAGATTCCAAGAGGCCACTGATTGGTATGTTAAAGAGTAATCTCCAAACCTAACGGTGGAAACTTTCGGAAGACGCAAAATACCAGATTTCGCTCTTCGAGGACGAGAATAATCACGAGTAATATCAGCTAAATCAAAAGTGTCATACAACGGAGAAGGTACATTGCCGTTCAGAAGCTTATACATAAAGACAATGTTACAAAACTTGATAAAATCATGAAAAGAAAGAATTCTAAGTTGAGTAAAAAGGGGAAGAGAATGAGCATTAAAATCTGAAAATGTCATAATTCTAACAGACTTTTTGTGAAGAGTCATAATGCGTTTCGTTGAATTTTGATTTAAAGCCCATACATTAGCTGAGTAAGACAAATGAGAATGAAATAATGCATAATATATTGATAAAAGAACTTCTCTCGACACAAAATGTCGCAGCTTACTTAGTGCACCATTCGCTCTAACTAACTTTTTGCAAACAAAGCTTATGTGATCACCCCAGTTTAAATTCGAGTCAATGATCACACCTAGATACTTTGCAGAGTCACTAGGATAAAGTCTAGTACCATTGATTTTAACCTTGAAATCAAATAAAGGTGGTGTACGTGTTGGTGAAAATAAAAGTAGTTCAGACTTTTTTGAATTTAATGAAATCTTATTGGCGTTCAACCAGTTAACTAAACATTTCAAGTCAATATTCATTCTCTTTGCAAGAGACTTTAATGAGCTTTGCCGATCTAAAAGCATAGTGTCATCAGCAAATAAATTTACCACAGAAAAAGGGATAGCATGGTGTAGGTCGTTAATATAGATTAAAAATAAAAGTGGACCTAACACTGATCCTTGGGGTACACCGTGCAAAATTATCTTAATGGACGATTTCGATCCAGAAACAGATACAAATTGCGATCTATTTGATAAAAAAGACTTGAACCAATTGAGAGCTACTCCTCGAATACCATAGGAATATAGTTTTGAAAATAAAATATTATGGTCGACCGTATCGAACGCTTTTTGTAAATCTATCAGAACAGAGCAAGCATACTCACCAGAATCGAGAGCTTTTCTTATTTTCTCTGTGCAATTTATCAAGGCAGACGATGTTGAGTGCTTAGATCTAAATCCAAACTGTAGAGGATAAAGACAATCGCTTTTTTCAAAAAATTGAACAAGCCTCTTTTGCATGAGTTTCTGATAAACTTTGTCAATATTAGATAGTAGTGAAATAGGCCTATAGTTTTCAGTACTTAGTGGAGACCCTTTATTTTTAAAAACTGGAACAACCATTGCTTCTTTAAGTTTTGAAGGAAACACACCTGTTACGAACGACAAATTAATGAGTTCTGATAAAATAACAGAAACTTGATTTGAAACAAGATTAAGAAGCTTAAAATGAATGCTGTTGGGACCAGACGCTTTGCTTTTACTGAAAGAATTCAAGATGTTTTGGACTTCAGAAGGATCTGTGGGACTAAGAAAGATGGAATGCTGGTTTTGATTTTTAAGCCACTTGGAAAAATGATGTTTTGATTCAGGGATTTTAGAACGGACTTTGGAGGCAACAGACGAAAAAAATTCATCAAATGTCTCTGAAACTGTTAAAGGATCTGAGGTAACAGAGTTTTCTACAAGCAAGGAGATATTCCTGCTCGTCTTAGAATTTTGAACTGAGATGATTTCTTTAATACCAGACCAAATCTTTCTCAAATTATTACTGTTAGTGACAAAATACCTGTTATAACAAAGCTTCTTACTAAGGCGCAAAAGAGTTACGATACGATTACGATAAAACTTATATCTGGAGAAAAGGAAATCTCTCAGACCAGGGTCATCTGTATTATTGATGTCACCTAGGATAGTATCTCGAATTTTCATGGACGTTAAAAGTCCTTTTGTTATCCAAGGTTTACTTTGTAACTTAGCTTGCTTTTTGGTGAGTTTAGTCAAAGGCACGTGTTTGTCATAAAGAACATTATACTCATTTAAAAAAGCGTTGAAAGATGCATCAGAGTCATTATTTTTGACTTTAAGAATTTCATCCCAATTATTATTGCTAAAGTCCTGATAAAATTTTCCTGGATCAAACTTAGACCAGTTTCGTACCATACCTTTTGGCTTAGAAGACATAGATTTCAGTTTTAAATCAAGAAAAAGAAACTGTGGTAAGTGGTCCGAGATCCCAATAGTGAGGTTACCAGAAGTCGAGGAAAAACTGTTTGCAGACAAAAAAATATTGTCAATCAAAGTGTTCGATTGGCTAGTAATACGGGTTGGTAGAGTAATATATGGTAAAAATTGATATGAACCAAGATAATCTAAAAAATTAGAATGTGAAGATATACAATCACTGTTCAGAAGATTAATGTTAAAATCTCCTAGAAGAACACAAAGTTTATTCTCTTTAGAAACTTTGTTCAGAAAAGGTGACAAAAAACTTTCATTAAAAACTTCAATATCCATTGAAGGATGCCTATAAACACAACCTACAATGATGCTCTTTTTATTCTTAAATTTAACTTCACAAAAAACCGATTCTAGGCAGCCACTTGAGTAAAGAAGGGTAGAAAAGTCATCACGAGGAACACATGTCAATTTGTTCGAGATGTAAAGGCCTGCCCCGCCCACTTCAGTTTCCGAGGTTGTGTGCATAAAATAATAGTCTGGAAGGTTGATATTACCTGATGAATTGTTATGTAGTCTAGTTTCAGTAATCCCCAAGATATCAAAAGAATGCTCAAGTAAAACTGATAAAGAAGAAAGTTCGCTAAAGTGCTTTTCTAAAGACGAAATGTTCAAATGAAAAAAAGAAAAATTTTCTTTAGAGGGAATAGATTTAAAGTCTTCAATACTATAGTATTTACAGTTGATATGGCTTACTTCCTCAATGATTTCATCTTGATGTAGAGAACCAAATGTATTAAGGCTGTTAAGTTTTGTGAAAAAAGATTTAAGGCTACTTAAATTTTGACTATGTTGTGGGCCGTTGGAACTTTTGTCAGAAAATGGGAAAACATCCTGTCTACACGATTTACAGAGCCAAATGTCATACAAATGTTTAGATTCAATACCATTACACTTAGCATGTGACCATGCTTTACAAGACTGACAAAAATGTGAATTAGTTGGTCTTACCTTTCTGTTGCATATGTTGCACTTATCGACAGATGTCATGATAAAAACGAGAGAAATTTATCAACTAACACACACACACACACACACACCTCGAGCAGCATTCAAATCACAGAGTTCATGTAATATAGTATAGTATGTAATATATATATAAGTCAGAAAAAACAACAGTGTTTTTCGTACTTAAAGTTTCATGACCTGTTACTGGTCAATCTTCAGCAAAAGTGAACCGTTTATAAAAACTACATTATAAGTATGTAATATGTAAACAATATGTAATGTGTAATGCGTATGTCTTTTAGTCCATTCTATATGTATTTTTTTGTTCATTCATCTTTTGTTGATGATCAGGTTTATAGTTTACTTCGTCCCTAATTACGAATGCCCGTCCCAAATGCCTATAAACACAAAACACTGCACATCGCGAAACACCAATACCAAATTTTGCTGATCATTTATTTGTTCTGATTTAAAGGCATATCTTTTTGATAATGAAATTGTTTGTTTTGTTTTTCTGTTCGCATTATTGGGAATTTTCTTCGTAATGAAGTAGATTAAAAGTACATATAAATCGTTTAAAGCATATGATTGATGAACATTATCAATGTAACATCCGAAAAGATCAATAGAAACTTAATCTTATATATGTTTTTTGTCATTCAGATGTATCTAATTAAGTTTATTGGCGCTGTACATATACAACAATGTTTGACAAGTCATGAAGTACAATTCAGATGAATAGTTTTTTAAGTACTTTTTTATCAAACTAAAACATGAATATCTGATTTCAGTTATAAATATTCATGTAGGTGTTATGCAATGTATTTTGCTTTACCAAAACTTATATGTCCTTCTTGTGCTTGCCATTTAGTAAGTCTTCTAGAACGAAAGTTTAGATTTGATGAACAAAGTCGCCAGTATCTTTCTTACTGTTTGTGTTACTTCTTTTCAGTGAACATACTTATCTGGAAAAGATGTACTACCTATTTCTAATCCTGTTGGTTGCGAAGCAGATATTTTGTCCATGTCCAGAATCATGCAGTTGTTCCAAATTTTCACTCACCTGCTTGAATGATGCCATAAAGGTTTATGATTTTAAATACTTGGATTTGTCTTCCGTAACACATTTTCAGTTACCAAATCAGACTTACTTTGTAGACCTTAGGAGGACCAATGCATCGAAGTCAATAATACTCAACATTACCATGATGACAAGGATAAAGGACCTCTATCTGCATCACAACAATTTATCATTCCTTACTGGAGACGAGTTTAACCAGATGAGCAGCTTAACGCAGCTGTACATCAGTTACTGTAACATGAAATCAATCTCATTGAAAAACTTGCCGTCGTTAGATGGAATACATTTATCAGGAAATATTGATATGAATGCTGAATCGATTATACTGAAAAATCTTCCAAAGTTGAAGTATTTCTTTGGAAGGAACATGAATCTCAAAGAAGTTCCAAACTTTTCGGAAGTACCTTCGTTGGAAATAATAGATTTGAAAAGAAACAAAATAAAAAACATCACAGGAAAGTTCAGCTACTTGAAATTAAGGTTTTTGGATTTGTCTTACAACAAACTTACAAGCACGCTCATTAATTTAACAGAAATTCAACACATAGTAACATTGACGCACCTCTATCTCTATTACAACAACTTATCATTTCTTACTGGAGAAGAGTTTAACCAGATGAGCAGCTTAAAGAGGCTGGACATCGATTACAGTAACATGAAATCAATCTCATTGAAAAACTTGCCGTCGTTAGAGACAATACATTTATCAGGAAATATTGATATGAATGCTGAATCAATTATACTAAAAAATCTTCCAAAGTTGAAGTATTTCTTTGGAAGGAACATGAATCTCAAAAAAGGTCCAAACTTTTCGGAAGTACCTTCGTTGGAAAAAATAGATTTGAAAAGAAACAAAATAAAAAACATCACAGGAAAGTTCAGCTACTTGAAATTAAGGATTTTGGATTTGTCTTACAATAAACTTACGAACACTTTTACTAATTCAACAGTTAGTGACAACATTGGTTGGGAAAGTCTCAGCAACTGGGAAATTAATGAATTTAATCTTGATTCAAACTACTTACAATATATCCCTACAATTTTAAATGTAAATAAATTCTGTGTGCGTCAAAATCCAATTCAATGCACATGCAATCTAAAATTTTTCATGAACATTACCATTATTGGTTCCTGTTATGGACCAGCGCAACTGAGCAGCGTCTCCATAGGGGATTTCATAAGGGACAATAAAATTTCGCCATGTTTGAATAATGGGAGTTGTAATAAACAGTTTGATAAATGTAAATGCTCCAAAGATTATTACGGAAAATATTGTGAAAATGTCCGAACACCATGCCAACCCAACCCATGTCTAAAAGCGTCTCCTTGCATCATCACAAATAAGACAGATTTTGGTTTTTATTGTAATTGTGACGAAGATCGTGTTGGATTGAAATGTGAAGCAGTTATCGATTGTTCTTTAAAACCATGTGGAAATGGTGGTACTTGTATTGACGACCCGAAAGGTTTTTACTGCAAATGCTTAAAAGATTTCACTGGAAAAAAATGTTTGACGGAGATAGTTAAGAACGAAAAAACTATATCCAAGCATAATTTAACTGTCATCATAGTGCTTAGCGCTTTAATCTTGCTGATTCCTACTGTTATGACAATCTGTTGTTGTATTGTTCAACGAGTAAGTAATATCAATTAATCTCTCTTTTATCTATCATAAGCCTTTCCGGAATTTCTGTTTTACACAGCATTATGCCTAAACTAACAATATTATGGCCTCAATGGAACGTTATATCCCTCAATCACTCCACTGTAAAATGGAAATAATGTGTGAATAATACTTATTGATAAAAATATGTAATTATTAAAACAATTGCATAAGTGAAAATAGGGCAAAGCTTCAAAACTAGGCATAAGCGAGTTCAACAGATATTCGGGAAAGCTTTAATACATGTTCTTAAACTTATGAAATGTTCTAGATTTCAATTTAAAACTTCTTTCTAATGTGATATAACATGGAAATGCCTTGTGTAATTAATCTGCCTTTTCATTTGCTTCTCTGTGAGTTTATCTTACGGTGTGTGATGACAAATGCAAAAAATCATTGATTATCATTCTGTTATCAGCAAACCAAATAACATTTATATTTTTACTTACTCATTAGCGAAAACGAAAACCCAACGAGTGTGTGCCGCACGAGAATAATGATGATAAGGTGAGAACCTCGTATCAGTTATTTTACAACTTTATCAACGCATCTCACAGGATACCTGAAATTCACCAAAATGCTTAGAATCATACATATGAGTTTTGAGGCTCAGAACTTTTTCTCGGCTTCCCTTTAGCATATGGGACGATTTAGTAACTCATTTTTTCATACTCGCCCCGTTCTGTGTCAATAGTGAGCTTAAGCAATTGCGACGGCAACATGGACGACGACGGGAGCAAAAACAGTACAAAATAAATATTACTTGTGAATAGTGTTTTAAGAAATTATTTTTATTTGAGAAATTATTCAATTGGTAAACTTATTGCATCTGGAATGTTATCAAGTTCCTATAAAATCTACATAAGAGAAAAAGAGTTATCTCTATCATCACGTCTCCGTTGTCAGTACGACTTCAAAACACGACTTTTCACGTTGTGCATAGAACGTGCAAATATGTTAATGATGTAATTATATTATACTAGCCGCCAAGGCGGCGTCGCTCGCCGCCCATGTTCAGCATGCGTTGACGAAAAATAAAATTAATGAATTGGCAACCGACAGTGTTACCATGTTGTAGAGCTCGAAAAACTGATTAAAAAAATGTATGGGATCGTTCCGCTACGATCAACCGTTACAGAGATATCATTCTTCAAAGATTTTGATGACGTCACAGACCCCTCCCAAAAAAATTAGACCCAATTTTTTTGTCACCCCATCGCCTGTATCGCGGACCCGAAAAAACGTCAGTTATCCTAGAGGCAGATTCGAAATCAAATATCAAATATCAGTTTAAACAATGGTTCCAAAAAAACCCAAATTTCATGTGCTATTTATTTTTTAAAACAATCGTTGATCAGTACAACAATGCACTCAAAACGTAGAGAGAAAAAAACTTTTTATTAGCTTTTGTTTTAAAAACGTTACGCGCTCTAACATGGGTGCTATCAAACAGGGGGAAAATGGTTTCTCTTCTTAAAAAGTTCACACGGAGGAGAGAAAAAAGGCACGTGCTAAATGAATAATAAAAAAACGTTCGATCAGAACGCTTAACAATTAAAAGAAGAAATTAATTTATTAAAAGAAAAGCAAAAAAAAAAAAACATTTTGTTTTGATATGATACTCTTTTTTTACCTATCGGTTTTTAAACATTTTGATTGCTCAAAAAAAAAGTTCACCCGTCTCAGACAGTCAGGTAAGAGTTAGTGTCAAACCGAACATATGCTGCCACGTTCTGCCACTGCTGCTTTTTGTCCAAAATGTTTAATCAGTTAGTTTCTTTGTAGTTAGTTGATGTATTGTTTTCAAAGCCAAGTCAACGTGGAATATAAAACTAACAATAATGATAAAAACAAAACGTTATTCCTATTAGTTCATCAGCCAAAAAAAGTCACGTTCGATTGGGGTTGCAATATATTTGCTTCGAACTCACGTTGCACACAAAAAAAGAAATAATTTCGCTCACAACTCAATCTACCATTTTGCGTGACTTACAAACAAACAAACGCACAAACAAACAGAGAATCGGCTATTAATATATAGATTGATTTTTAAATATCTGCAACAAACTTAAGATTCAAGTTTAGGGTAATTCAATAATATTTTTTTCTTAAATAATTTTTAAATAAAACATGGCTATTATAAGCATTTAGTCTTGCCCTGTTTGCGTGTATATTAAACTCGAATGCGTTTGTTTAAGAAGATTACGAAGGTTTGCTTACATATTAAAAATTAGTTCCAGGTTCTATAATATGTTTTGTGTGAATGAGTGAAGCTTTCAAATTTGAAGAAACAGGGTATTTGAAACACTTTATTCTATTATAATTGTCATCAAGTCAATAAAAGCTCTAAATTGTTAGGAATTTGTTGCGTTAGCGTTGTTTTTAGACTTACGAGACTTTGAATTTAAACAACATTGACCAAGAAGATACAAATTATCAAGAACTAAACATAAGCGAGATGCAATACGAGAATTACAACAAGCAAAAGGTATGCTGATGTTTATTCTTTTTTAAGTCCTATGTATGATTCGAAAATGTCAGAGACTTTCAAGGATAAACAGAATTAAGTATATTCATTTTCAAAGTAATAACATTTGAAGTAATTACACATTACTTTTAATTTGTGAACCCAAAACCCATGCTGTTTGCTGATTTGATTTTGTTATATTAATTTTGTAGACATAAATTTTAAGCATTACTTTCTAAACTTACAGTGATGCGGTGTATAATTACACTGATGCAGTTCCATATCCTGTATAAACTGTCAGATTTAGAGATGAGCCTAACTAAAATCTTGGAAACAGTTACGCTAGATCCATTATCATTATACATCTTGAGCTGACACATTTGCATTTTTGAATGTCCTTCGCGTTATGGGAAAGGTTTGTACAGATTCTGGCTTTTCATGAAGTCACCAAGATATTATATTGATCTTCAATTTTTATATTCGCAGAGAATAGACTACAATTAGTGCATTGCTGAAAGGAAATTCACCGTGCTAAACTATGTTTAGCTATATAAAACAAAAAAACGTAAAACATCTGTTTCTTTTTTACATTTAGGCGAACGTTCTAGGCACTTCCTCTACAAATATGTCATTATAAGATATGTACTTTGCATCAGTGTAAAGCAAATATCTTTCACTTTTTAAATACCTCGGAATTTTTAAGACATATATTGAACTTTAAACATAAGGCATTAAGTGTTTGAAACACTACTTTTATCGCTGTGGGACTTGTCCACGAAAGGTTGATTATGTCTCAATTAGCTCTGTGATACACAGCTGCGTTTTCCTGATGATATGTCTGCTTAATACTTTCTACATTCACACACTTCTCTTATAGGTAATCCATTGTATAGAAGCAAATTGCAGAAAGCACCATATCAATTGATATCCATGTCACAGGAAGTTAGTTAAACGGGAAGCGTAGTGTAGAGAAATAGTATGTTCATACTGCTACCAGATACTGGGGGACGTTGTGTGTGCATTAGATGGTGTTATGTAAATATTTAGTATTTCGTAAATAGTATTTTTGGATTACACTTGAAGTATAAGTTGAAATAAAGGAAACCGACTACTATCTACATATGGCTGTAAATAGAACTTTCGTATTATTTCCTTATACCATTTGAACTTTAATTCATAAATATAGCAAAGTGCATAGATTATATAAGGCCAAGTGTTAGACTTGCATATATTAAAAGTTGTGACATTATCGTAATATTATGCTATGTATTTTATTTTAAGAAGCGAATTATGTTTGGCGCTAAATCGGATGAAGGATATTTTGGTTTCATCGACCCCTAATCCCATGAATTTTACGAGTGTGTTCTGCTATGTACATATGGCTGTAAATACAACTTTCGTATTATTTTCTTACACGATTTAAGCTTTAATAAATATATAACAAAGTGTATAGATTATATAAGGCCAAGTGTTAGACTTGCATATATTTAAAGTTGTGACATTATTGTAATATTATGAAAAATCTGATGAAGAACATTTTGGTTTCATCGACTCCTAATCCCATGATACTTTGTAATCCCATGATGCTTTATAAATAGTTTTCCTATCACACTTTCGAAACAAGTTTTAAATGCATCTGAATAAGTGAACACCATGCAATTTTCTGTCTGTTTTTTTTAACTAAACTTATACGACAAGTTAGCGTTTTTTCAGGCTGTCCCAAATAGTAATTTTGCACATGCCTTATTTTAGGAGCGCTGTAAAAATATATAAGAATCCATCAACGGAGAGAATAATGAAAAGTTGTGCATCAATGATGAAATATTCCACATCTTTATTCCCTAGTTCTAATTTCATTGCAGCACATTACATTAGACACTATTACACATTATTATGATCATCGTAATAAGAGATATTCCAAGGGCAAGTAAAAGTACACCTCTCTGTAAATCATACATCGCAACATTAGTAACATCTGTTTACTTGATTCAAAATTTTTTTGTTAATCATCACAAAGTCTATAAATGACACTATGTTAAAATCACTGAAAAGAAACTCGTAGGAGACCTTGACCTCCTGTTAAGTTTTCATATTTTAGAGAAAAGAATTTATGTGTGTGTTCTCATATTGACCTCTACTTGCAAAAGTCTTCGGCATGCGGAGTAGAAAAACATTCCGAGTTGTTTCTCAGTGTAATAAAACCACATAATCCAGTAAAATCTGGTACAATCGCAAAATGGATGGTGGAAGTGCTATCTCTAGCAGAAATAGACACCAGAACCTTTAAAGTATACTCAACCAGTTCCATCAGAATTGCAAACTTCCTCAACTTTACACATTTTTTTCTATCAGGTGAAGAATAAAGGCATGAAGACTAATATTGAAGCAATCAAGTTATGTGGAACATAGTTATGTGGAAAAATACTAGGAGTAACAATCAAGTTTGCATACAGGTTTACAAAAAGAAGAAAAGAAAATTGTCAAAGATTTGGGGTAGACATAAGCAAATAATTATCGAAAGCAATCAAACACCAATCTCTGTTAATAAATATTATGTGTAGCATTTCAAGTGAGGAACGAAAAGAGTTATTTTCAAAAAAGAGAA
The DNA here is from genome assembly GCA_027922465.2 of Turritopsis dohrnii. NCBI lineage: Eukaryota > Metazoa > Cnidaria > Hydrozoa > Anthoathecata > Oceaniidae > Turritopsis > Turritopsis dohrnii. The sequence continues at coordinate 76,475 of BQMF02000355.1, read as the reverse complement.
AGATAATTCCGAAAATTAAATTCAAGTATTGGGAATAAACATCTCTGTTTCAAATAAACATGTTCACAGACATTATTATGGGCTAAAAATGACCTCATAAATAAAAAATAAACATCATTTTTGTAGTGAAAATATACATCTATAATGAAATCACTACATACATAGCTGAAAGTGGAAGTTTTTGTTTTGTTTTGTTTTTTAATTGAATTTAAAGACCATTATGTTGGAATGTGTTTTGATTTACGTTTGTTGTTTGTGATGGAAAATCGGTAGTATATCTTATTATACTAATTCGCTTCGTGTGTCGCACTTTTATTTTAGAGTGTGATATATTTATTTTTACGGTCATCGTCCTCTTAGTTGCGCGTAAAACCACGTAGATGTGAGAGACACTTTTTACGATTTTTATATGGGGAAATCCTGCCGGTGATCGTTTTCATTGGCTGAAGTTATCAGTGGACGACGGCGGGCTTAATAAAAGTTAAAGTTGTTTAACTTTATATTTGTTCGCTGAGTGGAAAAATCTACACTTATAAATAAGCCAATGCGAATGCGTGCTACGTCACTCGGCGCAGATTAAGTACGTCCGCGCGGAAATTTTGCTGAATGGAAAACGGCCTTAAGAGACAAAAGAATTATACATGCGTGAGCTGTGAAAACCGTATGTTTTTTTCATAAAGGCTGAAATACACGATCGTTTTAAAATGATAAATGTCGATGATAAGATTTTTAATCGTTATAAAATGATAAAATCACCTGTTTACACGATCGTGGTAAAATTTTTTTTTTCAAAGGACTCCGACGAACAATACGCGGCAGCAATGGTAGTTTTTGTTATGTCCAAAAACAATAAAAGAGGAGAAATGAAGGCGGAAATGAAGAAACGAAACTACTTAGGAATAGAATAGAATCTTGTGATAGAATTTTAAGCTTAAGATCTTATTGAATATCCAAAGTTGTTAAGAATGAATAAGAAAAAACTTGCATAGTACAGTATAAGTTACGCGGTCATCTCGTCCAGGTCCGCTTTTCATCACACATTTCGCTTATTTTTTCGAATAGTAACTTCGGAGAGTGTTCATTTTTCTTTTACTTCAGTTTCTAAAAAAAGCAGCGTTCCCAGTGAGTTATCTCTACAACTTTCATGTACTTGTAATGAACGCAAATGATAATAATATTCACCGCTTGTACAACATAATAATATCAATAATAACGGAATTTATTCGGAGCATTTCCATATTTACAATGGCTCTTCATCTCAAAATGCGAAAGATTTTGTGTTTGTGCATTATGACGAACGTATAAACATTAACAATTTTTTTATTTATTTTTTTTTTTATAAATTAGTTAATTTGGCAAATGCTCGGTCCATGTAGTACTTTTTGCAAGAATTGGCGAATTTTTTGTGATCTTTGATTGATCGAAAGTTAGGTGGGAGGTCATTGAATGTCCGGACGATAGTATACTGGAATGAGTTGGTGATGTTGCATGGTTTGATTTTGTATCGTGTCTCTATTGGTATTCTTAGTGACCTTGGTCGATCCATAAAAGTACATTTTAGATTTTCTGTCCATATATCATTGTAAAGGGAGTTGTGGGCTATCTTAGATGTTGCCACGTCAATTCTTTCACGAATTGGTAGCTATTTTAGGTTAATTGTTTCTGCAAAGCCACCAAATCTGCGATAGGTGTAACCAGCGAGTGAGTTTTGGAGTTTCTGCATTCAGTTTACGAGGTAACGGGGTGCTTCTGCCAAAATTACACTGCAATAGTCCATTTTTGATAATATCAGCATTTCAGCTAATTGTTTACGTAAATGAAATGGAGTAATGACATTCGCACATAATGTACCTTTCCAATTGCAGCGCAAAGTTATCGGATCGAGTGGGACTCGAACCCACAACCTCTCGCTTGCCGGGCGATTGCTCTAACCACTAAGCTACCGACCCCTTGTAATCACACTAGTTCGTAGCAGACGAGGGGAGCGTACACGCTCAATTGGACCTGAATGCCTACGAGTCAGTGGAATCCCATTGGATAGATGCTCAGAGCTGATTCAAGTTCCAACCAACACGTTAACTTTGAGCAACTAGGAAGGTGTAGTACATTGGGGAGAGGCGTCGTGGGTTCGAGTCCCATTCGATCCGATAACTTTGCGCTGCAATTGGAAAGGTACATTATGTGCGAATGTCATTAATCAATATACAAAAAACTCAGCACATTGGTTTCAGTGAAATGGAGTAAGTTTTTTAATTTTGACGAGGGATCGAAAAGCGGAATAGGCTGATTTAAGTGCTGTATTGATGTGGTCGTCCCATGTAAGCTTTTGATTGAAAGTTACTCCTAGTATTTTTGACTTGCAGATGCGTTCGAGTTTAATATCATTTTTCCATTAAGGTTTTGGTACTCTTTCCTCTTTTGTCACTGTTTTTGTAATTTTTGGACTATACATTTCACATTCCTCTTCCTAACCACAAATTAATAAATTGGTTAGTTGATGCTAACTTATGCCTGGTTAACATCTGCGACGCAAACGCAAGCGACGCACGCATGCGCACTAGTCTAAACTATGACATCGATGCAAGCGCAAACGCAAGCTGTTCAAATCTATAGTGTGACGCAAGAGTACGCAAGAGTATTTTCTTTCTTTCTGTTGTTGTGTGTGATGGATGATAACGTGCTTATAGTCTTCATCAGAGGATTGAAACTTATAAAGTCGTTCAGCTTTTCACACAATAAAATTAAGCTTATGTGGCAATCCTGTCTGTCGTGCAATATCATCCCACGGAAGCAGTTTTTTTCGTTTATCCACGAACTGACTTGATGCTTTATCATAAAGTACTGGATACTACACTTAATTTATCTTCCATTTTTCATATTATTATTTTCTCTACAGTAACCTCTTTCTCACTATGAAAACTCTTAGAAACTAATAAAAAAATGAAAACATCGTTTTCGATATATTAAAACACATTTTGAGCATGCTTTCATTGTTTCCAAAGGTTTTAACAAAAGAAATCGACGCAAACGCAGACACAAGGATCAAAACTCTTTGATACTTGCGTCTGCGTCACTGCGTCGATCTAGTGCACACTACTCTTGCGTCTGCGCATGTGCTTGCGTCTATGCTTGCGTCTGCGTCGCATATGTGAACCAGGCATTAACCAACGACATATTTATTACGCTATTATGCAGACTATCACTTTATTTTTATTTTCGCTGCAAAAAATCATCGTGTGACTATACTTAAGTGAGTAAAACAATAAAGTTAATGTAATTCAATAGAGAAATTCCATGAAAAACATGTTGGAGTTATCATTTTCAAATGTTTTTGAGCGTTTACACGGTCAGATTAAAATGATCATTTAAAAAAATGTCAATTATTTTTAATTATAATTTTATGAAACCAAAACTGAATTCGAACAAATAACCACCTTTTTGAACTAGATTTGAAAGCCTGAATGTATAAAGACAATGTAGATAGATAAGGGGCTGATTATATGAGGCGGGCCATACCGGCAAGCGGGATAGCTCGGTAAATGGGCCAGCGCACCTTCCTTAATAAAATCAATTTATTTATTTTAGAGTTTATATGGAAACGAGCCGCTTTTTACCAGGCCAGCTCCGTTAAGCGGGATAGAAATAAAGTTGTTTTCCTATTCATTCTCCTAATTTGCATAACTTTCAACTTTTTCAGAACAGCGAACGTTTATTTGCATAATATAGTAACATTTTCTCGTTAAAGTGATTTTGGTATAACGTATAACAAAATAACAATCCATTTAGCTGTAAAGTGAGCATAGTAAACAACGAAAATAAACTTTTTTTGTAACACTTTCGTTTTGGATCAGCCATCTTGAAATTTTAGTAACTTTAAGAATTTCCCGCGCAATATATACCGAGCTTACCCGCTTCCAGAAAAAATTGAAATTTTCCATGTAATCGCGCAAATTACGTCAGCCCGACAACCGTGCCAGCCCACTTGCCGAGCTGGATCGTTTCCATATAATCATCCCCTAACAAGCGTATAAAACAATGAGATTTTCTAAACTGAGCTTTACTAACAAGGAAAACATATCTATTTTCAAGTACCAAAGTACATTCAGTACCATAAGTAACTAAAAGTCCAAATTTTATGTAGGCTTATTTTATTAACATCCATTCCTTCGTGAACTAAGTGATAAAATATCAAAGAACACGCTTTAATGTTTGAGACGTAAAACCTTCGAAAATTCAGGCTGCGTTCTTTCATAAGAATTTATATTCAGTTTTTTGTGAAGTCTCGCAGACTCTAAATCGTAGACTTATTGCCATTTCGGCGGGAGTAAGAGGTGAAGAATTAGGAGTCCACAGGTGTTGTAATACGGTATTCACTTTCGCTGCTACCGTAACAAACGTGTACTATATGTGTTTTAAATGAGGCAAGAAAAGAGTTAAAGATTTCAATATTCCATTTCTTTATGCTTGTGCTGGCATCTGTCTCCTTGAAGAACGGTATTGATATTATGTGACGCCTTCACCCTAAGTACAAAGCAAATTTGGTCTAAAAATTTGCAAATTATATCCACAAAGTTGTAGGGTTTTTTTTCTATGTAGTGTCTATTTATGTAAACAAAAATGTTATCTCAGCAACATCAATTTTCTTAATATTTATTATCTCCATTATATTAAACTTTATAAGTGCTCATCTTACTTTTATGTCAGTCCCTAAAGATCATCAAAGGAAAAGGAGTATAACAGATTTACTTTTTATAATTGACTCATAACAACCTTCTATATCTGGCAAGGAGGTAAGTTTGCTTTGCATTTTTTCTGCTATGGCAGCTATTTTGTTTGTTGCCGTGACCTTTCTTAATTTTTTACTTACTAATAATACGTTACTGTATTTGTAATCTAATGAAAGCGTACATTAAAAGTTTGCTTTTGGTAAAGTATTAAAAAGTTTTTGGTTGATACTTATTGGTGTCAGTTTGGTTTACTTATTTATTTATTTATGAAATCATATTTGATATTTATTCTTTGAGTGTGTACATCTAATGAAATTGTGTAGGCATATACCTTATAACGTCATGATTGAAAAATTTTATAACAAGTCTTTATCAACGATGAATTATCTTTAAATATTTCGGATGATTTCTGTATTTTGAGAGATTTAAGAATTCTTTTATTTGTTGTTATAGCTTATCTTCAGCGTCCGTTAGTTTTGTTTCCATTTGTTTGCAGTTGACCGCTAACCCATGGTTAATGAAATTCTTAAATTATTTGTAAATGATTTGTTTTTTGGCTGCGTCCTTTTCAAAATACCTTCTTTCTTTTTCCCTTGTTTTGCTCAAACTTTCATTATGTTGAGATCACTTTATACTTCCCTGTGTCACATTCTCGATACTGGCTTGACAGTTTCATATTGTTAGCAAATGGAACAATCATCTTTGCTTAAACAATACAGGATGATTTATTGTCCTACTCGATATTACATAATCTTATGAATAGAAAATAAAGTGTCAGGACCTGAAATAAATTGGGAAAGATTATGTTACTATCGAGGTATTTGTCATCGTTAAATTTCAGATCACTGTTCGGATAGTTTATTCTGTCATGAAGGTGTTTCCACTAACAGACATAATTACTATCATTTTTTCTTCATACTGATGTTCCAAAAGTCATTGTGTTAACAAAAAAAGCAATAATTGAAAGTAGTTTCACAAATTGAAAGATGAGGTTTTTTGTTGTTTTATTTTGAAAAATATGAACTCCCTTCACCACTTTCTCCGAAAGTTTTACGATGAATCGCATATATTTTCATGGTTTTCGTCCAGTAAATAAATAGTGTGTTTCAAAAAAGTTGCAACAAGAATTATAATAGATAAAAGAAAATAAAAAACAACAAGTTTAAAATTAAGCAAAAGCTTTTCGGTATAAAAAATGCACTGATGATGGTTTTATACCGAAAGCTTTTGCTTAATTATGAACTTGTTGTTTTTTTATTTTCTTTTATCTACGTTTAATGGTGAATCACACCAACACAAGAATTATAATCGCTTATATATCAATAAATTCTGATCATTGCATAATAATTTTTATATCATTGACAACCTTATTGTTTCCTCTTTCCAATGAAAATTTTTTTCGAAATTGGAAAAATAGAAGAGGAGAAAATCGAAAAAATAACTCTAGAAAAACTCATTATTTTCTTAACAATCAATTAAAACAAAAATTTACGACCGTATCTTCATTGTTTTAAAGGTGCAAAATCTTTTATCAAGTTTACTTTACATTTGAGACTTCCAATTAAGGCAGTTAATTGCTTGATTTTCCATAAATTTGCTTGCTTGAAAATAAAGCAGAAGAGACACGAGAGGCAAGTTAACTCACAGTAAATGAGTTTTGAGAAGTGTTTATCATGCCTGAATATTTAACAGCGCACTTGTCTAGTGTCAGTATTCCTAGAGACCAAGAGCACCAACCAAACTCTAACTGAATTTGCAAGAAGATACCCTCAGCGTGCACTTCCGAATAAAGCGACAGTCCACAAAAATGTCAGAAAGTTTCTTCAGAATGGCACTTTGGAAATTCGACACAAGGGAAATAGCGGACGGAGAAGAAATGGCAGAACACCCCAGAATATAAATGCAGTTCAAGTTGCAATTCATAACAACCAGAGGATGAGTTGCACACGAAATCAACTTGGACTTTCCAGTTCACCGAATCATAAGATCTGATTTGGAATACCATCCATATCATGTTCATAACCGACATGAATTAAAGAACAACGATTTTCAAAGAAGACTTGGTTTTTCGAGATGGTTCGAAAATTCATGTCACAACTCAAGATTCCTACCGAATGTTATTGTTGGTGATGAGGCTGCATTTGGCGTGAATGGCCACGTATTGTCACAAAATGTACGCTGTTATGCTCTCAAAGGTAACCCACCAGCAACTGCAAATTTTGAAGTCATTGGTGATAGAGGTAAGCTGCATCTGTGGGGAGGAGTTTGTGGGAATGGCACTCTTTTGGGCCCTTTTTTCTTCAATGCAAATGTGAATGGGAGAACTTATCTAGAGATGCTCAATAACCGAGCTTTTCCTCAGCTCTCTAATAATTATAATCTCCCTAACTTGCAAAACAACAGACTTTGGTGGGTTCAAGATAGAACGCACCTTGTAAGAAGAAGGTTACAGGATGTTTTTGGTCAGAGAGTGATTGCAATGGGTCATCAGGTACCGTGGCCTGCAAGATCTCCTGACCTTACACCCTGTGACTTTTTCTTATGGGGATACTTGAAGCAAAACGTCTACACTTCACCAATCGCTGACTTGAACGATTTAAGACAAAGAATCGTGAATGAAATGAACATTCTCCGACAAATTTTATTGAACGTCATGCAAGGCATGAGACATAGAGCGCAAAAATGTATTCTAGAGAATGGCCGACATGTCGAGGGAAATTGAACTTTTTAGTTTATTTTGATGTTGTGTTAAACAATCCTAATTTTATTTCGTAAGTAAAATATGGTGTAATGTTGATTTTGTGAATGCGCAGTAACGTAATATTGTTTTCACGCTTCTTGTAAAATTTTCACCCCTCAAAAAACTTGATTTTGTCTTTAGATGAACGTTATTTCAACTTCAGTTTTCTTAAAACAGAAACTATATGTTTTTTTTTGATAAAATTGTAACTCGTCTTTGGTGTAAACGGTGACTTAAAAAAAATTATTAATATTGAACTTCTGAAATAATTCTCTTTGTTGTGCTAAATTATACTTTTTGTGCAACGTCTTGATCGTTAAGAAAATAATGAGTTTTTCTGGAGTTATTGTTTCGATTTTCTCTTTTTCTATTTTTCCAATTTCTACAAAAAATACATCATTGGAACGAGGAAAAAATAAGGTTTTCAATAATATAAAAATTATCATCCAATGATCAGAATTTATTGAAATATAAGCGGTTATAATTCTTGTTGCCACTTTTTTGAAACACACTGTATAAACGATAATTCCAGTCTCCGTAGATCAGAAAATATTAAAGATATTTTAAGGGTATTCAACGCTTTACGAGTTACCACTCACCAGGGATGTGTGAGTAGATGGATAGTGAACGAGTATAAATCTATTGTTAGCAACCTTGTTATCTATTCAATTTTGCTCACGCATTTTAAAACAATAGAATTTTTTCCTTATTAAACCAATCAGATTGGATTTTATTGTTTGAGTTGGACGAATGAAATTATTTGTAGTTTTTCGTCCTGAACGTACAAGCCAGAATACCTTTCAGTTATATTCATCAATATGGCGACCAGTAACACGTGTTTTGATAATGAGGAATTGAAGTTTGAAGATGTCGATTTTGACGAAGATATTGAAGTTTTAGTCGATACTGCGATTATGTCAGATGACGAAGAAATAGTTCTGGCTGATTTTGACGTGGATGTAGATGATTTGGATGACTTTACTTTACAAATTCCCACTGTTGTTTTTGTTGGCTGGGGATGATGATGATGATGATGTATTAAAAGTTGTTGATTCAGTTCATGAAAATATCGAAGTTAATCAGTCTTCTGCATTCAGTTACTCTTGTAAAGAATGCTGGAAGAAATAAAATACAATTTTTTTTACATGAGGCACTTAGAAAAGTGTAAAAAAAACAGTTGATAAAGAAGAATTTCACATGCATAATGAACTTTGCTCACAATTTGCATATACACTGAGTCAACACCAACTTGGATTATGAACTCCTGGAAAGAGATATAATTCATTCCATGCAGAAAAACACTGAGCTTGTAATCCTATTTCAGTTTATTTGGGACTTTTTGGAGTAATGTTAAAGGAAAGAAACAAGTATTTAGTGAAAGATTGTTTTGTGGAAGCAAGTCATTAAAAGCTGACACCAGTAGAAGAAAAACTCTACATTATGTTTCTGGGTACATTCCATATGCTATCGAAAGGCAACTTCTCAAACAGTAACAAACACTTACGAAGAGTGGAAAACATTGTACAGACAATTCTAACTACATCACTGATGATAAAAATCTATGTGACGTTATTTTTAAGAATCTTGAACAGAATGTTGTCAAAATCAAACAAGCTGAAAACAAGACACTAAAATTAAAAGGACAACAAAGCTATGCCTGTCATGAGAAAATCAATCTCAAAGTGAACTTGCAGCAAAAAGAATTAGACAGTTTTGCACAACACATACTTTTTTTGTTTTTATTATGTATGCCAGTTTGCAAATATATAATGAAGCAGAACGACAAATCTTTAAAATTAATTTAACATTTTACTTTTAGCACTGAAGATGATATAATTATATATATCGAAAAGCTTTTGCTTAATTTTAAAGACTAGTCGCCAAGGCGGCGTTGCTCGCCGCCTATGTTCAGCCTGCGTCCAGTTCAAGAAAAATAAAATATAGGAATTCGCAATGATAGGTGTGTCCATGTTGAAGAGCTCAAAAAACTGATCAAAAAAATGTATGGGGTCGTTTTGCTACGACCAACCGTTACGGAGATATCGTTGATCAAAATTTTGATGACGTCATACACCCGTCCCCTCAAAAAATTAGGCCCAAATCTTTCGTCACCCCATCGCCTGTATCGCGGACCCCAAAAAACGTCAGTTATCCCTATTGGTTACCGAGATAATTTTCCCTAAACGTCGCATTCGATTAGGGTCTCAATACAATGGTTTCACACTGACATCGCACAAAAGAACAGAAATAATTTATGTGTGATCTTACATTGCTGACTCACCGATTTCTTTCGCAGTTCAAATCTACCATTTTGCGTGACAGACAAACAAACAGACAGAGAATCGGCTATTAATATATAGATTTGTCGTCTTGTTTTATTATATACTTTTTTTTCCTTATTAAAGTTTGGGCTTAATTAATTATTATCGAATCAAAGCCAAATTATTCTAAAGTTTTTGAAAATATTTTACTTTGCCTTTCTTTTCATTTTTTTTAAACAATTATTTTGGATGTAGAGCTGTTTTATGGAATTATGACCTAGCAATTTCACTTTGAAGTTTTATCTTACCCTTTAATGAAGTATTGGTATCACAAATCGAAGCCTTTCTCGGAAAAATGTTCCTTGTCAAGAAATAGTTATATAGGAAGGTCAATAAGGTTTAGTTCAAAATCCTTAGAAACAAGTGCCAGTGTTCATGTTGTCCACCTTTCCAAATATTTTAATATGACTCTATGTCCAGAGGCGTAGTTAGGGTCAGTCAAAAACACCTGGAGGAGTTCAACATTATGATATTTCTTTTCAGTCTTAAGTGTCGATTAGGTTACTTGCACGCTTTCCTTTTCTACCCTAAATGACTCAACTCTCCTCCACAAATTTTGACTGACCTCTGGCTACGCCTCTGATGTCAGATGTTTCAGAGAGAAATGTTCATTTTGCCTTATTACATTCACAAATACTTTGGTTATCTAATATAATTAAATGCCTTTAATCTCTCATGTAGTGACCTGGAACAAAACCTTGACCATTTTCAAGGGATAACTGACCAAAAAATGGAATATTAGGAAAAAGCAATTCACGATTTGAAGATAAAAAACAGTTAATTCTTCATAATACATAAATTCATTAAAAAAGAATGCAATTGAATAAAGAGAAAAACATTGGTGTCTTTTAATAGCCCCAAGTATAAAAATCAAAAAAAAATTGTTGCATATTATATATCTTCATATATATACATCTTCGCTCAAAATATCAAGTCTACTTTTTTTGACACACACATGTCTGGGAAGGGCATCAATGTTTTTCTCTTTAATTCAATTGTATTCTTTTTATATACATCCAAGATTTCAGGCAATTTCTCTCACAGTCATTTGTGGCTTGTGCTATGTTTTACATACAATGTCTGTTCTTTTTAACTTCAAACATAACTCCAAATCCTGGACTATTTATTGTTGAGATTTTTGGTTCACCACCATCAAATCTTGACAATTCATCCACACGCAACATGTAACTTCCACTTGATTTCTCACACTGTTCCAGTTTACGTTTGCATACTTCATAAATAAAATATGGATGAACTGTTGGAATATCCTCTGTCAAATTATGCCCAAATAACTTGAGTATTTCATCTTTAAAATCCATTAATTTCTTCGGATTCTTATACTTGTCACAAGTCTTTATTTTATTGGTACATACACGACATACACACTTTAGTTTCTTTGAAACATCCCTATAAATATTGCCAATAACTTACTGGATGAAAATTTAAACTGAAAAGACAATTATTCCATCAGATATAAAAGGAATACTTACATAATAACAAATTCAGTCTGTTTACTGCAGTAACTTCTATCCAAGTGCCGCTTGAAAATACAAAGTGCTGCTACTAATAATCAACTTAAATGCAATCTATGGTCATCAAAGATAACACTACACTTATTTACAACACTTCCAGACTTTATCTATAGCAGGAATTGAGTCCTGAAATACTCACTTTTTAACAACGTGAAGTTTCGGTCTAAGAACTTCTACCCACGTGTTTATAGTTTTTCTCCTTTGGCACATCGACAAGTCCAGGCACATTTAACTCTATAATAATTCAGGAATGTTTTTCCTTGCTCGGCACCTCTCAGAGTTTTTAAAATACAGTGAAAATCAGCAAATAATTTTCAGTTCCCCTGCTACATACGATTTATCATTCGCCATTTTGAACTTCCCGCTGATAACAGAGTTAGAACATCAAACGGTGGCCGACACAATAGCGACACAAAAGAAACAACAATAGATTTTTTAGATATTGAAGCCGTTCACTATCAATCTCTCACACATCCCTGCACTTACCAAAGTGAAAAACTTTTAAACTCAAACACGCAATAAGTCAACACGAAACAAATGATTTTACTTTCATAAATGTTCATCAGGAAGTTGTACTGGATGTTTCCAAGGGTCTTGGCACTTATATTTATAAACTACCAAGAACATCGTTGATAAAGAAGCTGTTTTTCCTATAATTGAACAAAATGTACGAGAATATCCGTCAGCAGATCTAAATATAAATGTATAAATTTCCCAAGTTGCTGTATCTTTTATTGCAAGATATTTACTTAATTAAAAATAACGGTAGCTGCAATGAACATCGAGCTCCTTCTATATCATTGACTTCTTCGACTTCGACTGTTTGACTCTATTTGAAAACTAGCTCATTTCAATCCATTGAAAAGAAAAATGAGTATGTATTAAGAGCAAATTATATGCTAATTGTCGTAATAACACAGTATTTGCATATGGGCAAGGAGTAACGGGATTTACCAGTTACTACTTAGCAGAGACGTTGGTGTGAGATGCTTTGAAGCAGACACAGAAACGTCTCTAAGAAACGTCTCTTTACTTTCAAGATACGGAAATGACGTCTTTAATACGTCTCTACATGGTTTAAATTTGTAATGCGTTGAGACGAGTTTCAAGACGTCTTTGAGAGCTTTACTGAAAGATGTTTTATGGAAGATTCATAAAAGAAGTCTTTGAGACGTTTGGTAAATAAGATTTTTAGAAAGACCTGACAAAGGCGTCTTCAATCGTCTCAAAGACGTCCGTAATAGCTTGTTTTGTGTTATCTGGGTTTATGTGACATTAAAAGTTAAAGAGATTCAAATTGCGCCGTAAGGTTAAACTTAGTGGTTCCTTATGTACTTTCTGTGGTAGACAAAACTCTTTCGTTTCTTTTAGTTTACCACTTTTAATTTCATTGATAGCCAAATGGACCGCCAATATTCATAACAATCACGCTAAAAAATACTTAAATACTTTTTCAATAATACTTTCTCTCTAACTTTTAATTTCTTTACTTCTTATATGCACAAGAAAGATTTAAAAAAGCTTCATTGTGAAAGTTATTTTATATTTCACTAATATAAACCTCCATTTTCGACATTCCTTTAAAGAAAAGTGATATAGCGAGGCACTAAATCAACAAAATTAATTTCAAATAGAAACCATTTAATATAGTCCATGAAATAAAACCTAAAAATGGTGTGACTCTGCCGTTTGATTCCTTGATGAAGGAAACACAAAAATATTCGATACGCTAAAAAAGCTAGGAATGATGTAGAAGTTAACTATTAAAGAAACATAAGATGAACTGGAAATGCTTTGTTATTATCTTAATGCTGTTGGAAATGAAAGTAGAAACCGTCTGAGTTATGAGATCTGCTGTGCAAAAAGGAGGAAAAGTGGTGTGAACAACTACCTCCATGTTATCAGTCAATACCAAAACATATTGAACATGCCAACTACCCTTTGCAGATTGTCTTTATGTGTTTTTCAAGAAGTTCGTTCACATGATGGCAAAGGTTGGAAATTATGTCAAGATGGTGATAAAAAAATGAAAGTAGTGAGGGAGATTGGTAAACTCGTAGATTTTTGCTTGGAATCTAAATATAGTTTTTGCTTCGTATTCACTTTATTGTGTTATGAACTAACGATTAAACCTGAAAAGTCTGGACTTCTATCTTTAATGTGCAGGCATTCCTTATTAAAAGATTAAGTTATTTCTTATACTTTAAACATTATATTTTACATTATACTTTCCATTATATTATAACATTTTATTATTTATTCTAGAGTCTTTATACAGGAAAAACCGAAACTGAAAAATTGCTAAATTGCTATTGTCTTTTCATTTTCTTGAGTTTTATTGGTTTTAAATATGTGACACTAGCAATTTTTCAGTTCGGCATTATGTATTGATTTCTGACTCCCTGTAGCTACACTAGAAGCATGTTATCTTTGTATTTCTTGAACCTTTAACTCATATTTCTTAAAATGATATGATGAAAAATGTCCGTGTATTTGAAAAGAGTTATAGCTTCAAATTTGTTTTCGTTATTTCGTTGCAGTTTCATTGCCTCCAGTGTCTCCTTTACTGTTTGTAATGTCACTTTTTCAGTGTACATTATTATCTGGAGAAGATGAATTACCTATTTCTAATACTGTTGGTTGTGAAGCAGATATCTTGCAAGTGTCCAGAAACATGCAGATGCACTAAATTTTCGGTCAACTGCTTGAATGATACCATAACGAGGTATAATTTTAAAAATTTGGATTTATCTTCTGTAAAGCATTTCCAATTGCCAAATAGAACTTACTTGGTTGATATCGAAAATACAAATCTAACGTTATCCATAATACTGTATGTCACCAAATTGACAACATTGAAAAGACTCTATCTCAGAAAGACCAATTTATCATTTCTTACTGGAGAAGAGTTTAACAAGATGAAAATTTTAAATTCATTAGAGATCAGTTACTGTAATTTGACATCAATTTCTTTGAAAAACCTAACAAAGTTATATGAGATAGATTTATCAGGAAACACTGATTTGAATGCCGAATCGATTTTGCTAGAAAATCTTCCAAATTTGAGGAGTTTCAAAGGGGAATACATGAATCTCAATGAGGCCCCAAACTTTTCGGAAGTACCTTCGTTGCGACATATATATTTGCGTGGTAACAACATACGAAACATCACTCACAAATTCAACAATTTCATGTATTTATATAATTTGGATTTGTCCTTCAATAAACTTGCAAACATTTTCATTAATTCAACAGTTTATGACAAAACCGGTCTGGAAAGTCTTTTTAGTAACACCAGAGTTTATGATTTAATTCTGGACAGTAACTCCCTACAATATCTACATTCAACTTGGAATTTAGAGTCATTGTATGTGAGAAACAACTTATTACTATTTCTGAATGTTACGCCTGGCTTTTTTCAGTATATTCATGCGGAAAACAACATGATTAAATCTTTTTGTATCAATGAGCATAACCATTATGGTATCAATCTTTATCTGAAAAATAATCCAATACAATGCACATGCAATCTAAAGTCTTATAACAACAGAGATATATCTGTACTGGGATCCTGTTATGAACCAACGCAGCTGAAAAACGTTACCATAAACGAGTTCTTTAAGGAAAATACAATAACGCCATGTTTGAATAATGGGAGATGTAGTAAACTGTTTGATAAATGCCAATGTTCCAAAGATTACTACGGAAAGTACTGTGAAAAAGAAGTAACACCATGCCAACCCAGCCCTTGTCTGAAAAGATCTGCTTGCATCATCACAAATAAGACAGATTATGGTTTTTATTGTAATTGCGACGAAGATCATGTTGGAATGAAATGTGAAGTTAAGATCGATTGTTCCTTCAGACCATGTGGAAATGGTGGCACTTGTATTGATGACTCGAAAAGATTTTATTGCAAATGCTTAAAAGATTACACTGGAAAAAAATGTTTGATGAAAACAGTGTATGAGCAGAATATTACCGTCATCATAGTGCTTTGTGCATTGATCGTGTTGATTCTAGCTATCGTGATTGTCTGTTACATTATTCAACGAGTAAGTAGTATTAATCTTTCTTTACTCTATAAATACGTGTTTTGGAATCTCAATTCCATGTGATATTGCAGATATTTGTCTGTTTTATGGAAATGAAAGGTTTCAAAACTTATATAAAACTTGTGAATAAAAAAATAAATAATTTTAGTACATTAACGAAAATGGAGCAAAGGTCAATAACTAGGCAATAAGCACGGCGTTTATACAGATGTTCGGGAAAGCTTTAATAAAGTTTCTAAAACTGATGTTATGTTCTAGATTCCAATTTAAAAATCCGTTCTAATGTGATGTAAAATGAAAATGCCTTGTCTATTTGATCATGTCTTTCACTTGCTTCTCTGCAAGTTTATCTTTCGGTGTGTGATAACAAATACAAAAACTAATATGAATTTCATTGATTATCATTCAGTTATGAGCAAACCGAATAACATTAATATTTTCACATACTCATTAGCGAAAACGAAAACCCAATGAGTGTGTGCCGCATGAGAATAATGATGACAAGGTAAGAATTTACTTTATTGACGCATCTTATACGATACCTGAAATTCACCGAAATGCTTGTTTTGATACTTATGAATTTACCGTATTCTCTCCAATAATTAATAAATAATAATTCTCTCTTATAGTTTTTTTGGAAATTAGGGGGTGGTTAGAGAAGGGCGCTAATTGGAGAGGGGCGCTAATAAAAAATTTTTGAATTGGTAATGCTAGCTCTGAACGAGGCATTGCTTTTTATCATAAAATAATAAAAACAAGTTTATTTTTTACGACAACGAAATAAGATTTGGTACTTATACCTTACATCATGGACGTATAAAAAGAGAAGGACTTACAACTTTTATAAATCTATTCAAACAAACCTCGCCTCGGTTTATTGAAATTTTGACAAAACCAGTTTTGAAACTCCCTCAAGTGCTGTTAAAAATAAATGTTTCCACTGGCTTCCATGATTGTAATAACCAACCAGAAATGAATTTAAAGATTTAATGATTATTTTGAAGCCAGGTTTTAAACTCTGATTCCTCATGACTTCTTACAGTCTCAAACATGAAATTTTCAGAATTGAATGAAAAAGCATTCTTCGTTCTGTGTATTCTCAGGCATTACCCAGGCGTCATTCAAAGTACCGAATCTTCGGATATAAGTATATACACAAAATACTTTCTAACTCCGAGAAATTTATCTTAATTCCAATCCAACATTTTTAAGAAAGGTTGAGTTGAAGTTTTGTATTAGCAATATTCTCAAGAATATTGCTGATTCATCTGCAAATCATATTTTCTCTCAATTCTTTGGATTTCCACATCGGATTAAACCTAAAGCGTCGTATAAACCCACCCATGTGAACCGAAATCCAGTGAAATGCGAGGCGAGGATTACATCAAAGAAATGCCGACAGAATAGATTTTAATAATAGAAATGAAAGGCTTTAGTATTAGTTGTGAGTCCTTCTCTTTGTATACGTCCATGCTTACATTTAGACATCACAAAAATGTAGTCTTCCGTTTCTTTTACAGAATTTTTGCTTTTTGTTCAAAGTTCTAATTACCGCTCGGACGTAATTAATTTTTGAATTAATGTTAAGTCACTCTAATAAGCGCGCGGGCTTATTGGAGAGGGACGCTTATAAAAAATATTATTGACTAGAGGGGGTGCTTATTAGCTTATTGGAGAGGGGCGCTAATTAGTTTGGAAAATGGAGACTTAGAATATTTTCTTTATTTCCTTTTAACATAAGTGGTGATTGTCGCCCCATTCTGTGTCAATATGTTCAATGTTAATGGCTTTTATTTCTGTTGCAAAAATATTAGAAAATTTTAAATCAAAGTGCAAAAGATAACCATTAAGCCTGAATAAAGCTAGATTTGACATCTCAAAGAACCGAAGAAAATTGATTATGCAATATCTCCAACAAACTTAAGGACGCACTTAAAAGATTCGAGTTTTCTAAGATCTATGTAGCAATAAAAAGATCATATTATAAGAATTTATTCTTGCCCATTTGCCCTTAACTTAAAATTTAACTTGCATGTGCCTGTTTAAGACGATTATATATTCGAAATTAGCTCCTTGTTCTTTGAGTATGTTTTGTCTGAATGAGAGAAGCTTTCAAATTTGATTACCTTTGATTCACTTGGAGTAGCAAAGGGCTTGAAGTAACTGGGTATTTGAAATCCTTTACTCTATTATAGTTGTCATTAAGTCAATAATAGCTTTATAATGTAAGGCATTTGTTGCATAAGCGTTTATTTTAGACTTACGAGACTTTGAACTTAAACAACATTGACCAAGAAGATACAAATTATCAAGAACTAAACATAAGCGAGACGCAATACGAGAATTACAACAAGTAAAAGGTATGCTGATGTTAATTCCCTTTCAAGTCCTTTTCTTCATTCAAAAATGTCAGTGACTTTCAAGGATCGACAGAGTTAGGTATACTCATCTTCAAAAGAATAAAATCTGTAGTAATTATACATTTCTTTTACTTTGAGACCCTAAAATCCATGTAATTTGCTGGCTTGGTTTTGTTATATCAATTTTGTAGACATATATTTTAAGCACTACTTTTTAAGCTAACAGTGAGGCAGTGTATAATTACACTGATGCAGTTACATATCCTGTATAAACTGTCAGATTTAGATATGATCTTAACTAAAATTTTTGAAACAGTTACACTAGATTCATTATCATTTGCATTTTTGAATTTGGTTCGTTATGTCAAAGTTTTGTACAGTATTCCGCCTTTTCAAGTCAGGAAGGGATATTGGATTTCAATTATTAATTTTGCAGAGAATGGACTACAATAGTCCATTGCTGAAAGGAAGTTCACCGTGCTAAACCATGTTTAGCTACATAAAACAAAACAACCTAAAACATCTGTTTCCTTTTTCACATTAGGTGAAAGTTCTGGGCAATTCCTCTATAAATATGTTATCATAAGATACGTACTTCGACTCCGTGTAAAACAAATATCTTTAACTATTTAAATACCTTGGAATTTCAAAGACTTATTGAACTTTTATCCTAAAGCATTAAGTATTTGAAACACAACTTTTATCATTGTGACACTTGTTCATGAAAAGGTTGATTATGTCTCTATTTCTCTGTGATACACACCCACGTTTTCCTGACAATATGTTTACATTATACTTTCTACATTCACACACTTCTCTTATAGGTAATACATTGTATAGAAGCAAATTGCAGAAAGCACCATGTCAAATGATATCCATGCCACAGGAAATTAGTTAAATGGGAAGCTTAATGTTAGTGATATTAGTGGACGTTGTGTGTCTATCAGATGGTTTTATGTAAATTTTTCAATAATTATTATTTCGGAATTGTACTACGTTGATATAAAGGAAACCGGCTTTTTATTATAAATTGTTTTCACGATGAGTGTTTCCTACTATCTACATATGGCTGTAAATAGAACTTTCGTATTATTTCCTTATACCATTTGAACTTTAATTTATATATAGCAACGTGTATAGTTTATATAAGACCAAGTGTTAGACTTACCTATATTAAAAGTTGTGACATTATTGTAATATTATGCTATGTATTTCATTTAAAAAAGCGAAGTATTTTTGGCGGTAAATCCCCAGCGGGCACAAAGCGTCTTTGAGACGTCTCATTTTAATCGTAAAATGGTCGTTTGCTTTTCAGATCATTTTGCGACGTCGTAGGGACGTCTGAAAACAGGACGTCGCAATTGGGATCCTTTTACGATAAATTGCGACATGATAGAAATTTTCAAATTTCATTCTACAGTCATTAAACAGTATATATCGAGTAACACTAACATGCTTGGGTGAAATTTAAATTCGTATCGAATTCTGTTTATTGGTCGTGTGAGGGATGATTTTACGACGTTTTTGGGACGTCTCTATGCAGATACAATAACGATCTTCGAAACAATACACCTTTCCCGAATTTCTGTTTAAACACCGTGTTATGGCCTAGCTTCTAAGTTTCGCCTCGTTTCTATGTTCTTTATTGTTTTTCTAATTGCATAATGTTCTCAGTAAGTAATAGTTACTCGTTTTTTCAGTTCCCCAGTGGAATAATTAGAAGTAATTAAGAGTTTGAAAAAGAGGCGAAACTTAGAAGCTAGGCCATAACACGGTGTTTAAACAGAATTCGGGAAAGGTCTATTATTAACTTTCAAAAGCAAACAGTCTGTATAGAATGATTTATTGTTAATGTTTTTAAGCGTCTTGACAACAAGCAGCGGTGGCATAACGAATGCGAGTTCGGATGGCACACCAGAGGTTCCGGGTTCGAGTCCGCCTGTGGCCTATCACAGTTTTTGAAAGAGTAAATTTCATAATCTTGCGACGTCGTAACGACATCATTTGGACGTCATTGAAGATGTGATTGGGACGTCTTTTGAGATTCCCCCTTCGTGACCATTTTGCGACGTCTTAGGGACGTCTTTACAACGTCTTAGTGCCCGCTGGGTCGGATGAAGAATATTTTGGTTTCATCGACCCCTTAATCCCATGAATTAGACGACTGTTCCTTACTATCTACATATGGCTTTAAGTAGAACTTTCGTATTATTTCCTTATACCATTTGAACTTTAATTTATGTATATAGCAAAGTGTATAGTTTATATAAGACCAACTGTTAGACTTGCATATATTAAAAGTTCTGACAACATTGTAATATTATGCTATATATTTTATTTTAAGAAGCAAATTATTTTTGGCGCTAAATCGGATGAAGGATATTTTGGTTTCATCGACCCCTAATCCCATGATACTTTGTAATCCCATGATGCTTTGTAAATATTTTTCCTATCCTGTTTCGAAAAAAGTTTCACATGTGTCTGAATAAGTCAACACCATGCGATTTTCTGTCTGTTTTTTTTTAACTCAACTTATACGACAAGTTAGCGTTTTTTCAGACTGCCACAAATTGTAATATTGCACATGCCGTATCTTGCGAGCGCTGTATTAATAATTAAGAATCCATTTACGGAGAGAATAATGAAAAGGTGCATATCAATGATGAAATATTCTATATCTTTATTCCGTAGCTACTAATGTCATTCCAGCACATTACATCAGACACTGTTACACATTATTATGATCATCGTAGAAAGAGATATTCCAAGTGCAAGTAAAAGTAACCCAATCTTTAAATCAAACATCGTAACATCAGTAACATCTGTTTACTTGATTCAAAATTCTTAGTTAAACATCACAAAGTCTATACATGGCTTTATGTTAAAATCACTGAAATGAAACTCGTAAGAGACCTTGACCTCCTGTTAAGTTTTCACATTTTAGAGAAAAAATGTATGTGTGTGTTTTCATATTGACCTCTACTTGCAAAAGTCTTCGACATGCCAAGTAGAAAGACACTCGCAGTTGTCTCTCAGTATAATAAAACCACATAATCCAGTAAAATCTGGTACAATCGCGAGGCCGATGGTGGAAGTGCTATCTCTTGCAGAAATACACACCAGAACCTTTAAAGAACACTCAACCAGTTCCAGCAGAATTACAAACTTCCTCAACTTTACACATTTTTTTCCTTTGGATGATGAATAAAGGCATATAGACTAACGTTGAAGCAAATCGCAATAATGCTGTCGGTTAGCTCCTAAGAATGTTTTTTTTTTAATATGTAGCTATAAAGAAGCTGATTAGTAGAGAATGGTTGATATCAATCACCAAAGATTGTTTCCAAGTAGTAGTTGTTGTAGCAAGATACCAATTCCAGTCTCACCATGCGCCATCTTTTTCTACCAATATCAATGTGATCAATATCTAAACCATGTGGTATCCATGCCGCCATGAAATAGGAGTGAATGAATTCAATGTGTGGAGAAGACACTGCGTGTAATATCGATAGTTTCTCTTTAATTCGATCTTTTCAACATCTCTTACCAAATATGTTAATCTTCACTTAACATTTAACTTCTCAATATCCAACCTCTGGAGTAAGTTACAAAGCGATCGGAATAACCTCCTATAGATGGTACAGTCTGATTATCAACCACATTTTTGAACTGGAAGCTCTTTTGGTTTTTCTTCAATAATGTATGCAGTGCACATATTCACGACACAGAATATATAGGTATCAAGGTCTCAACAGAACTTCATTTGAGAATTGTTAAATGATCAATGAGCTTTTTGTTGATATCAAAAAATGTTTATAGATGTTTTGCATCTTTCTGTATAATTTAAGTAGTCACACAGCAAATTTCTTACCTCTCCAAGGTCAGCATCCCCCGCGATGTATGCATCAGTATTTTCAAAGTTTCTACGTTACTTTGCTGATATGATTGAAAAGTTTTTATTATTGAATTCCGAGAAAATCTTTCAAGGATGTGTTTTATTTTTGATTCTCTAACCCCGGAAGGTATTAATTAGCTGAAAAAGCAGGGGCGGATACAGACCTTGTGAAAGTTGTGACTTCACAAGGTCATTTTTTGTTTCGTAAAGTTTATATAAGCGCATTCACCTTGACGCGACTAGAAAGAAAACGCAAAGCTAACTTTGGATACAGAAAAACGAGAAAAAATAACGTGCGCCAAAAACATCCGAACCTATACAGCAAATCTTGGGCGGCCAGACATTTTTTACGCTAATTTTCACATAGTCAATAAATATCCCCTGAAAAGGACCTGTCAATATGCACCATGGGTATTCACAAGTCAACAATGTAAAAATCAATTAACGACAATTTTAGTGAGCATTAGCGGCTTCTTATTACAAGAAATACCATATAATATCAGGGTTTGCAAAGATGTAAAGAAAAGAAACTTATCAATATTTTATGTCTCAGAGCCATGTCGTGATTAGCACTTAATTTAAGCCAAAACATATCCCGTGTGGCAGTAAATCCTTTGAGAAATATATTCAATTCCATGCTTTATCGATGGGTTCTAGGTAACTATTAGGTGAAGAGCGCTACGTGAAAGATACTATATTTGATGCTTAATATCCGGAACAGATATGCTATTGACGTTTGAATGACTCAAAGTTCTCTGTTCATCCCCATTTTTGAATATGGATTAACTGGTAACTGTTCAAACCAAGGTAAAAGTAAAATATCGGATCAATCGAAACATACCAAGCATTGTTTATTTATGAGACATCATCTGTAATAGAATTTTGAAGACAATAAATGTTTTTTTAAAATCAAACAAGACGACCGGAAAGTCGAAAATTTTGCAACAACGCATTCTTACAATTCTGATAGTGTTGGATTCGACATCAAATAAATATCTACCTAACAGCAGTTGACTTCCTTGACTTAACACTCGACTTAGTATCCGGTACATACCGCCCTTACAAGAAACCAAACGACACCCTCCTTTATGTACACACATCGTCCAACCATCCTCAAAACATCATTAAACAACTCCCACAATCAATCAACTTGAGACTTTCCAAAAACTCATCAAATGAAACAATCTTTAACCAAGCGAAACCCCAGTATGAAGAAGCATTGAAAATGAGTGGTTACAAAAATACCACATTACCCTACGACAACAGCAAACCAAAAGAGAAAAAGCGTCCACGAAAACAAAACATTGTTTGTTTCAATCCGCCGTTTAACAAAAACGTTATAACAAATATCGGTAGGGAATTCCTAAAACTTATCAAAAAGCACTTCACTAAAGAAAACAACCATTACAAAGTCTTCAACAAAAACAACGTCAAATTTAGCTACTCGTGTACCGAAAACGTCCGTTCCATCCCAGCAAGCACGCGACGTCGCAGCAACGTTGTATTTTGGTTGCTTTCTAGTCGCGACGTCGCGCAACCAGAATGCAACGTTGCTGCAACGTTTGATGTACAACGTTGCATAAACAACCAATTTGTAACGTTGCTACAACGTTGCTCTCCGACACAATGTACAACGTTGTATAAACAACCAATTTGTAACGTTGCTACAACGTTGCTCTCCGACACAAAAAATTCGGAAATTGACGTCAGCTAAACAACGTTTATACAACGTAAGTCTGTGACGGCGACTTTATTCCGCGAAAATTTGTCTCCGCACGAACCCTGTCAAAATGTTATCTTCGGTGCGCATTAAATGATCTAAATATTTTAGGTGGATGTAGGTGTTTATTTTGCCGTATTTAAGGTTTGAGGCTAGCAGTTAACAGATGTTATCCGTTTTTTGTCCTGTAAGCAATTTCTCTACTTTAATTAGCTGAGCTAAATGGGGATATAGAAGCAAAGCAACACCAATGACTGACAGAAACTAGCAACAAAAACCAGTAACAAAAACAATAAAAAACTACAAATACAGAAATACAGCCCTTAAATGGTTCATATTTAAAAGTTTCTGAATTTGAAGCAATATCAGAAATAATAAATACATCAAGAAGCCTTTTTCGACTCTGTTACCTTGTTTGAAAAAATAAAACTAATTTTACGTGTTTCAAAAATTTGTTTACAAAATTTGGAATTGAAAACAAGCCTGCAACACACCACAAGGGTCGTTATTTCAATCAAAGTTTCAAAACGGTGCGTTTTTGAAAACACAACATTATCTAAGCAATAATGACTAGTCTCGTCACATTGAGTGACTATCTATAAATGTGTAAAAATGTTCTGGAAAAATCCCATTTTTGTTATTACAAAGTAGTAAAGAAATACTATCAGACGCTTGCTTGTTACATGACTTTGTATCAGGGTGTAAACTGTCACTCATCTTTGAAATAATCAAACCAAAGCTGAATATGTCCGACTTGAAGGATGCTAGCTGTTTTCCATTCATAACATCATCAGGTAAATGCCTGGTATGCGCAAACTTTTTTTGAAAAAATTCAGTCAAGTAATCTACATCACATGAATGACAGGCGCATGAAAAATCTGCTAGGATTGGAAGACTGTACGACATATCATTAAATTTCATGTAAATGCTTTGACTTGTTATGTAATTGTGTAAGATATTGTTCAATTGCAGATACTCCATTGCCCTTGAGATGTTCTTAATTATCCATATCATTTGTTCAAAACCAAAGCAATTATTAGCTTTGATATAATCATGAAGATCGTCAAAAGATGAAATTTCATAAAGTGATGTTGGAATTTTGTTAAAAATCGTTAATGCAATAGGACAAATAATGTTTGTGTGCTTGCCAATAGCTTGCAGTAGCTTCAATTCATTTCCCAATATAACAGCTGCATTGTTACTTAACGGAGATAACTTGCATGTCTGCTTCATCATTATCTCCATTTCTTCGAACTTCCCACTCATCAAAATAAAATCTTGGCTATTCTTTAAACAACAAGTTAACTCAACAGGCATAGTGTCCCTTATATCAATGTCTGTGACGCTAACATTAGCATTCAAGCGGCCAACAATACCATTGCAAAGGGCCGAATTACACAATTTTGCTGTTCTTGTTGAGAAAATTTTGTTTAACTTTGTTTGATTGATTTCTTTCAAAAGGAAACTAGCAATACTTTTGTAAAGCTCTTGCTCCAACATTGATACTGTGTCTCCTTGTGCTTCATGAAAATTGTTACCCTAAAAAGATTAAACTAACTTTTAACAAAGATGAGATTTAATACTAAAACCTGCTTACCTTGAAGGGAATATTGCCTGAAAATGAAACTTAACATAACTTTACTAAATGTAAACATGTTTTCGAATTCAAAAGTCTTTTATTTCAATTCTGTATTTTATTTATTTCATAATGTATTTTTTATAAGTATCTAATGCGGAAACTTCACTAACTGGTATTGTGAAAGACGCATGAAAAAAAATCTTGATCAAAAAAAAAATATCAAAAAAACCTAATCAAATAAATCAAATGCACCGCCAAATCGAATCCACGATCTCAAATTTTTGAGAGAATTAAATTTCGCGAATTGTCAAACTCAAACAAGTTAAGGAAGGATTTCGCAAGTTCGCCAAAAATTTAATTATCGCAAAAATTTATTCCCTTAAGGTATATTGCAAATTACAGGTTAATGCAACAAAAATATTTTTCTCATAAATATATAATCACTAAAAAAAAACCCCGTCTTACTTTATTTTCATCGACATTAAGGTTTTTCTCTTCAGATACAGAGTTTGAGTCTTCAGCATATTTACGATATATTTGATGCCAAAGATTCGCCTTAACTTCATCATGGTTGTTTGATTCCAATAATACTTTTAACACTTCAACTTGAAAAACATGTGTCTCGAAAAAAAGCACTAACATGTAAAATACATTGTGAAATCTTATTGTTCAAAAGTGGAGCTCTAAGTCTTCCAATCTTTTTATCTTTAATCATGGCAATCATTTTTTCTTTTTAGCTGGCGTAATGGTGAATAAAAATAAAGCGTCTGTGGACGAGATACACAAAGCTATGAGTGGCATTTTAAAATATGCCCCTGATCGTGACGGTGGCGGGGGAAGAAAGTCGAATGCCGAATAGTGTCTGTTTTTTTCGTTGTAATTTTTATATTTGTTCAATAGACCTATCCATAAATTAATAATTCATTTATCGAAGCAGCCTTCACCTCGTTTTCAAGTTGAATAATGATGACGTTTTTAGCATTCACTAGGTGATGATACTTTGGGGAAAATTAATTTTATGAAGTTCTTTTAAATAATAATTATTATCACGGATTACGTAATAATTTAGAAACGAGGCGAGGGCTGCACGATGAATATTATGAATTTATGGATAGGTCTATGCGACTAGAGATTTGTGCTACTTTTCTTATATCTTTGGTCATTAAGATGTTTCTTCTGAGAGTCGAATAATTTGAAACGTTAAAATCCATACGTTGAAACATGTCTGTTCTTTTACCATTTTCGACTGACCTAACTGATTCGTGTAAAAATTGCCGTAATTCTATTTGATTTCTCTTGAAAAACCAACTAGAAAGTTACTAATTTATTCAGAGAGATTACTAATTTATTCAGAGAGATTACTAATTTATTTAGAAAACATATTTTACTTGTAAAAAATTTATTTTACTAAGGCGATTTTTATCTGTAAATAAACTTTTCTTTGCCTGAAATTGAACTTTGTTTTATTTCATGCCCCTTCTTTACATCCGTAGCGTAATTTTAAGAGCCAACAGGCTAATAATTTGGTGGAAAAATTGGTTGCTCCGACTTTATTACAACGTTTTTCGAACGTTGCAGCAACGTTGCCTTGCAGAGAAAGTTGGTTGCTCCGACGTTGGTACAACGTTATTACAACATTGTAGCGACGTTGCTTTTGCAACGTTGTAACAACGTTGCAAAGTGACGTCGTCGCGATTCCCATTCGCAACCATGGAGCAACGTTGGAACAACGTAAGGGGGTGACGTTGTTACAACGTTGCTGCAACGTTGCCGTGCGTGCTGGGATAATAAACTCACACAACAAGAAAGTTTTGTTCAAATCTCAATCATGCAATTGTAGGGACAAAGAATCTTGCCCCCTAGACAATAAGCGCAAAATCTCGTCAGTAATCTACAAATGCGAAGTAACAGCGCCCGAGCATGAAAAGAAAGTGTATATCGGTTTAACTGAGAGAGAATTTAAACAACGTTATAATGGTCACAATCAGTCAATAAAAAAATGAAAAGTACAGAAACAGCACCACCCTCTCCACATATGTTTGGAGCTTAAAAGACAAGAAAATCACACCAACTCTCAATTGGTCAATTATGAAACGTGTAAAATCGTATTCAAACATGTCAGAAGTATGTCGTTTGTACCTCCAAGAAAAACTAGAAATTTTGCGTTATCATAACAAAAACGAACTTCTGAACAAACCCAGTGGGCACGCGGACGTTGGTTCAACGTTGAATCAACGCCACACCAAAACGTCGGAACAACGTTGAATTATGATTGAATTTGAAAGGTGAGACAACGTTATTTCACAGACTAAGTTACAACGTTAAAATACCAACGTTGATTCAACGTTTTATATTCAACGTTGTGTTAATGTTGATGAGCAGACGTTGATGCAACGTCACTTCCCAACGTCGGAACCAACGTTGGATTATGATTGAATTTGAAAGCAGAGACAACGTTATTTCACCATGGCAGTTTCAACGTTGACATACTGATGTTGATTCAACGTTTGATGTGTAACCTTGACTTAATATTGGTTTAAAACATGATTTCGATCAGCTTGAAAGAGAACTTCATTTTACATTAGAGACAAGACATAACAGCAAATTCCGTTTTAGCATGTTTCTTAACAAATATATAATAAATATATACAATGACTTTCATACACGTTTTCTTTTTTCATAAGAAACCTGATCACTTGCTTTAGGGCTGGAGTTCTCAGCTTCAAAGGTTCTTATTAAGTTCCTTGCTTTTTAACTGTGTTTTTTCATTTGGCGTGACACGTTTCTATTATTATCATCACACAAGAATTTAGTACATTTCAGAAAAAGAAAATTGTTGCTGTTTTTTCATTCTTCAGCCTAGTAACTTCCTGAGAAATTCATTATTTTTAAGCCATTTTCAGCCTCAGGTTCCTTATAAACGGCGTTCCTTACAAAACAAAAAAACATAAAACATTCACATATATATACATGTGTATATAAACTGAAAATAATTTTAAAAATCAAGATAAAAAAACCGAGGAACCGAATATAAGTGACGATCGTTGTTGAGGCATTTCTAGATAAACTACAGACCTTTTGATTCATTAAAAAGAATTATGAAAACACGATTGTTTGATTCATTAAAAAAAGAATGTTAAAAACACGAGTGATGGTATCAGATAAAAAATAAAGTAACTGAAATAACGGCCAGCGTTAGTTTTGTTCTTTTCTCTTCACTCCTCCTTTCCTTTCCGGCGCATACTTCAAGAATTTCTTCACTTCGTCCTCAACTACACTTTCGGTTGTTCTACTTGATTTTACAACGGCATCTAAAAATTAATCACAATCATTGTTAGGAAATCGTATACTTTATATAGAAAACCTTTTAACAACAATTTTCTTAATGATTCCCAAGGTGAATAACCTTTTTTTTTTGTGATATGGCGTGAAGTTTATGTGAACTCACAAGGTGGTGTTTTTAACACGTTTCAAGCATTAACTTCTGCTCTACTTAAACAGAGTTTAAGACATTGACAGCACTGATGTGACATAATTCTTAAAACGTTGATTCAACGTTGTATTTCCATCTGATGAAATAACGTTATTGATCCAATGTTGTATCAACGTTGATTTACAAACGCTGCATCAACCTCACTTTTCAAACGTTGGTTCAACGTTGAAATTTCTTCCGTTGAAATAACGTAATCGATCCAATGTTGGTTCAACGTTGATTTGCAAATGTTGTATCAATGTTAATTTTCAGACGTTGTTTCAACGGTGAACATAACAACGTTGATGAAACGTCATTTCCGCAACGTTGGTTCAACGTTGTATTTGCATCCGTTGAAATAACGTTAAAAGATACAATGTTGTTTCAACGTTGGTTTTCAAACGTTACATCAACGTTGCAATTTCAACGTTGATTAAGTGTTGGTAATTATTCCGTTCATCTAACGTTGCCAAAACAACGTTGAACCAACGTTGAAAAAACGTTTGTCGAATCAACGTAATTTTTACAACGTTGAACCAAGGTTGATTATAGGTTGTCGACCGACCGACCATAATGCAACCAAAATTCAACGTTGAAATAACGTCGCGTGCCCATTGGGAAAGATCGGAAATTGTTTCAAAATGTCGCCATATGAACAAATTTATATTAGCTAATTACAAGTCAAAAGACTAATCAAACACTCTAGAGAATTGATTTTTTATGTTTCATTTATTATATATTTCCCCGTAGGGCGAAATATATGTTAAAACCGGCATTTCCTTCTTCTCCTCCTTCTTTTCGTTCACTTTTATAGCCGCGGTTCAGTATTGAATTTTCACCTAGCCGCCAAAGTAGATAAGAATAGAGGCTAGTCTACAGTGAAGTAGTGCGCCATTTTTTTTCAGTCAGTGCAGATTGTCAGTAGAAGACTTTGCTTTTCCTGCCAGCTTTTAAAATGATTCAAAAGATAAAAGGTTGTTAAATGATGGAAATAATCGTTTTAGTTCAGTGTTGTTATGAAAGGTTTTGTAAAAACTTATTAATGAACGTGTAAAATACAGAAAAAAATTGTTTTGTTTTTTGTTGATAACAATAATGCTATGGATGATTGGTTGGTAGTTAAATGTTTGGAACAGCGAAACATTGAAGCTGTGATTTCAGTGCAAAGACGAAAATTCATTATCAATACAGGCTGAAGATTTATTTTTATTTTACATCCTGATTTGACAGGATAATGTATATATACAGAATGTATAGCCAAACTGAACTGACACAGCACGCACATGATGTACAGCCACCACAAGGGAAACCTTTTATACGTGGAGAACAAGTAGTTCAACCAATTATGTTAATTCAAAGAGTACATTACAAAAACAGCAAGTAAAAACGTGATGTCGTATATGCAATAAGATGTTCCAGAAAACAAATTACGTACAATATTTTTATACACAGGATTGAGACAGATAATAACTTGAAAGAACCTGGTTGAATGTGCTTCCCTGGCCTGGATAGGCTGGATACTATGGATTAATTCCATGATCACGCATACTGTTTTGATACTGTATTATGATATTTTATTTTGTAAAAAGTATATATATAATATTTATACTGTCAACTTTCCTTACACAAACAACAAACATAAATCAAAACACAATCCAACATAAGAATCTGTAAATTAAATCAAACCAGAACTCAAATTTCTTTTTTTAGCTTCGTAGTGATTTGGTTATGGATGTGTATTTTCACTACCAAAATCTGTTTGTTTTTTTCATTTGAGATTTACGAAAGTCATTTTTATCACATAGTAAATAATGAGTGTCCACATATTTTTGTGACTGAGATGTTTATTCTGAATACTTGAATTTAATTTTATAAATTGTCACTTTTAAGACCATCTCTTTTTGGAAATAACTCTTGTCCTAATTTGAAATGCTACACAGTACAAATTTTGATTGTTTTTGATAGTTATTTGCTGTCTACCCCAAAGTATTTTTAATACTTAGACTGTAGTATTAAAATTAGGTTTGACAATTTTCTTTACTTCTTTTGTAAACTTGTAAACAAATTTCATTGTATGATGTTGTAAAATAGTTTAATACGAGTTTCGAAAAGCTGTGTTCTGTCGAATTACATTGTTTGCCATGATATTACTGTGTAAAAGGATGTCAAGCTTCTGCAGCAATGAAGATCATACGTTTATTATGATGAATTTACCTTATACATATTGATGCAGTTGTTGATATTCAGTTGTTTAAGGGGAAATATTAGTTGCATTTAGGTCTTCCAATTTTTAGCTTTGTCCATAATAACTTCTCATAACTCATAACTTTTTTAACTCCTCAGCAAAAATTATAAGAGAAACCATGTCACATGACCATGAATATCTTCATTTCATAATAAGTTCGAAATAACTTCCTTTGTGGTATTAAATTGAATTCTACCCTGATTAGTATGGACAGCATTTTTATTTGCGTTGATGGTAGTTATACCACTTTTCTTATGGTCTTCTATGTACACACAATAATTGATAAAAGTTTTGCAACTTTGGGGAAATATATAGTCGCATTTTTGCGAATCTTGTTTATATTTTTTAGGACTTTTTGATTTGATAGTCTGACATATTGTGAATTTTTTTCAAATATTAGATCATTTGTCGCTGACGATAGTACGCTTGAAACTAGTAGTTCTACATGAAATGAAGTTTTGAAATATGTATTATTCTTTTTGCCCCCTTGGGATTGAGCACTTGATTGATGATTTCAAACAAACTTTAACATATTGATACAATTCTAATAAAGATATACTTTTTACAGAGTTGTGATATGCAATAGTTGGTAACGGTAGCAGCATTTACAAAACAAATAGATCTAAACTTATTCGTTTGAAATTTGACTAGAAGATATCAGGACGTGTCACAATCACACGTATCTACTCTCAGCTATAACCTTAAAATACAATGTTGCCAAATTGCTGAATTTCGGTCAAACCTGCCAAAATGACTTTCAAATGCAACATCAGTACCTTTCATTTGTGCTTTGTGCAAACTGGAGAAAATTCGAAATTTGGTCCCAATTAGCCAACATGGCTTATATGCAAGTTTAATCGAATTATTTACTTTAGTGAGATCGTCCAAAATGTGACGGAGATACATACATAGAACGACGAAACCAATACTTCGCTATAGTGAAATTAATGTGCTTTCATTGGCAGAACGAAGTGACATAATAAATGAAAGTGATCAGATGACAAATATTGGACACAATGTGTTCATATGATGATCTTGATCCAAAATTAAAGACTAGTGAATATGTAGAAATGAAATACTACATCAAATTAAGAATAAATGCCAAAATATTTTTAATTGAGCACTTCTGTCCGATTATTTTGAATTGAGATTACTTATCAAGGAGAAATGTAAAATCAATTAAAAAAACAAAAAACAAAACAAAACAAAAAAATGTCTATGGAATTAATAGTGAAAATGATCGTGCCATTCAGTTTGAAGGCATCAAGAGAAAAACCACATATTATCGCAGGTTGAATTTCATCATCTGTTTATTAAATTTTACCATCGGAAACGTGACATATTCTCCACAATCTTTCAAACTTCTAATGAAATCTGATATAAGACGTCAATCTCATTTCATCAAGTTTTTAAAACTATTTGAAATATTCAATTGAAAATAATGGAGCCGAAAAGAATTTTAAGATATATATATATATATCTTAAAATTCTTTTCGGAAATGAAGAAATAACAGCAAACAATTTGGTTTATTGTGTCTGTTTCAGAAAATTGTCATAATTACAAGAGATGTACAATATACATGAATAAATAAATTAAAAGTTTATGAACATAAATATTTTGTGGTATACTATTTTATTCTTTCAAAATAATGTATTAGCTTTATATGCCTTGAGATTTCCTTCGGTTATTTCTTGGACTTTCTGCATCAATCAGCCACCAATCTTACTGCATTCTATGATTTCTTCAGTTGAACAAAAGTATTTGCACTTTCCAGCAAAACAAAGGTCCTTGCATTTTTCAACTTTGACATGTTTACAATTCAACGGTAACAAGTTGCTAAAGTATCCAAACGTAATGATGTCACATTTACAGCTTCGCACGCAATGGGTATCAACAATAACAAATTTCTTCAATATACTGTTTAAATGATTATATTGTTGTACCAAGGATGGAATATCGTTTGGGCAGTCCATTGAACACCTTCTGTTCATACACAGTGATAGTCCATTTATTACTTTATCTTCATCGTCGTTTTCTACTTCTTCATTATCCTCTGTTAAATGGTTTCCTAGTTCATTCAATCCCTGACTTGTTGCTTCTATATCATTATTTATAAACTTTTGTTCGCTTGGTAAGCAACAAACGAAAAGCACAAGCACATAAAAATATTTCGTACAATCCATCTCTATTTATTTTAGCTAATGTTTAAGCTTCATTCGCCTCTATATATATGAACTAAGAACTAAATATGTCTACTTTCGTTGCTATGCACTCCGCAGACGTAAGTAGTTTTTCACTATGAGTAAACCATGTGATAATATTAAGAATTAATACTTCGTCACCAGGATATGTGACGTATTCTCCTTCAGCTTATTAAAAAAAACGTTTATTAGTACCTTTAATGGTATTGAATATCTTGTGATGTGATAGCACAAATGCGTCACTTTCACTTTGTTTTTTCTAATATTCTTAAATGTATGATCTTGTTAAAGGTTCATTTTGTTATTTTCTTGACAGAATTAGATCAGCTTTCGGAAATCATCATTAATTATTGTTATATAAACTTTGGATGTCATTGGTAATTGATTTGTAGACATAGAAACTGCATTCTTAGACCTGTTGTAATTGGATACCATGACAAAAGCAATTAGAAGAAAAACCATATTAGCTACTTTTAAATAATCGTTACTTTTACTTGATTTCCGCGTAATTACTGTTATTCATTATTGTTATTCATTTATTACACGTTGGTGCGAGATACAATCATAGTTACAAGAACTACTTAATTGAAATAAAAATATGTAAAAAAAAAAGAATAAAAAAAAATAATGAAACATAACGTTAAAAGTATATATTAGATGTTTCACTTTCACGTTAAACAGCCGCAGTTGTCATCAGACCAAAACGATTTAAGAAGTGATTTGAACTCTTCAAGGAAGTTTTAAAAATTTATAGGTCTAAGCAAACTGTGCCATGAGTGACTACTTCGAAATAATTATTACACAAGAGGCCCTAAAAGAGATAGGAAAGTGCCGATTATAGCGCAGAAATTATATCATATGATTTTCGGGAATTTCCCTACTATCATCTTTGTTTTCATAACGCGATACGAGTTACGAAACGTGTAAACAGTTTCTATTATTATAACCACAAATTACTCATAAATGTAAACAATTAAATGTAGTAAAAAGCAGTTTGTAGCAGTTTCATTTTTATAACATAAATGAGCTAATAATACTCCCAGCTTAACAAGCAAATTCTACTCCTTTACTAAAATCAGTAACTCCATTGTTTTTCAACCATTCTAAAACGTCAATGTGTCCGTTATAACAAGCAAATTCTACTCCTTTACTAAAATCGACGACGCCGTTGTTTTTCAACCATTCTAAAACGTCAATGTGACCATTAAAACATGCTAATTCTACTCCTTTACTAAAATCAACGACGCCGTTATCTTTCAACCATTCTAAAACGTCAATGTGTCCGTTATAACAAGCAAATTCTACTCCTTTACTAAAATCGACGACGCCTTCGTGTTTCAACCATTCTAAAACGTTGATGTGTCCGTAATAACACGCATCGCACATTACTTTCTCAAAATTAGTTACACAATTTTTTTCTTTCAAATGTGTTAATAATAACATGCTTATCATTTTATTTTGATGATTTGTAATACGTTTTAATCTGTCAATATCCATAGGTATTATATATTACTGTGTATAATTCCTTTATAATGTTTTATTCAACTTTTTTGTTTTTTTACCTCTTACCTCTTTGTTATCTTATACATACCTATAATGTCCTCTGGCATATGTAGCAATACCATCGACGATAATTCTTTTGTCATCATCCGCATTGAGAGCGAGTTTGTTTGTTTTTATAGTGTGAACATCATGCTTAATCGATTGAAAGGTCATCTGTTCCCTGTAAACATTCTTACCATCAAATAAGCATCTCTTATAATCATCAAACCCCATCGTCTTCTTTACTACACACTTCTTGACTCCCTTGCACTTCTTGTCTTCTTTTCCATCCAACTGTTTATATGCATAGGTCTTTGCTCTTAGAGCAACAAACTCTGTCATTATCTTACCACCCAACTCATCTTTCATTAGACCGATGACTTTCTTATTCAAACCTATAGGTAAAGGTCTGTTATCTTTCTCATCGTACGCTGAAGTGTCGAATCTCAAAGCTACATCATCGGCAATATCTTTATAAAAGTCGTCGGTTTTAATGTGATAGACAAAGCTGTCTGTATCCATATAGCAGAGCTTTAGATTGTCACCATATTTTGGTTCCATGTAATCATAGTGAAACTCGTACATAATCGTCTTTGACAAATCAAGAACTGTAGGTCCCAGATAGATCGGCTTGTTCAACACGAGTTTGATCTTTTGCATTTCAGCAGCCATCAAATGTTCACTGAAACAGATACTACCCTTGAAATTAGGTTTCATCACCAGCTTCTCATATTGTTCTTTCTTGGTAGCCAAGCGTATGTCTTTATGTTTACGTTGATTCTCCATAGTTTTACCAAAGACTGAATTGTTCATGAGTTTGAAAAAGTCCTTTTCAAAGTCATTCTTTGATTTGGTACGCAAATTGGTGTTGAAATCGATGTACGGCTTCAACCATGCGCTTTGTCTAAATCTCAGTACTCTATGAACCTTCTCAAGAACAAGACCATGCTTCAGCGCTTGATCAAGTGCACGGATATGAATAATATAGTTCTTCTTGTCTGAAAGACATGGAGTTAGCTTTTCTACACCATTGATCTTCTTTCGCTCAGGCATAAACGGAAGATCGTTATGTGAATCATGAAGCTCCTGAGGATAGTTCACATCAACTTCAAGAAGATAACCATATTTACCGTCTTTCTCAACCAACTTTGAAATGAAATCGGCGGTAAATTTATTAGCATCTACCCACTTGAAATTCCCTGTCGGTAGCTTCTGAATCATAGCCCATCCATATAGATTGTTTGCATCAAGATATTGGAGATAGCTACTTTCTTCAGTCTTCTTATATTTAGCATCCATATACTTGTTATTAGCTTTAGCATGTCTATGAACAGCCTGACAGAGACCTCCTCTAATACCTTGCTCTACGAACAGAAACATATCCATATCTGATAATAGATCCAGCTCAACCTCTGTCTTTTTCAAACATGCTTGCCAAGCTAATCCTGGAGCAGTGTAAAAATGTGCAGGATCCAATTTATAGTTTGTTATACATGTTTCCCTAAAAGTCTCAAAAACATCAGCAAGCAATAGAACGTCTGTCTTGAGGTAGAGATCATGATACGCACCCATATTTTTATTTTTCATGTGTTTCCACACATTCTGCGCATGCGTATAATCAGCATCACTGATACCTTTCATGTTCAACTTGCTGTAAAAAGCATCTTTTGGTGGGAGCTTAGTTTCATTAAACTTATCAAAAGAATCAATGTATTCATAAGGATAAACTCCTTTTCTTCTCAATAGTTTGAATTGCTCATCACCCTTGAAGAATTTTCGAAGGTTTTTACACTGATCGTCGGATAGATTGTTTACCAAGTTATCCAGACTACTAGCCATGAAACGCACGCTTTCGATGAATCTCAACTGTATCTTTTGAACTCTAATCACCCCATCTTTATCAATGTATTCACCAACCTTAACATCCAATGAGAAAGATATATATTTTTCTTTGTTTTCAGCGATGACGGCAATCCCTTCATCCCCATACTGTTTGGCTAGTTCTTTGATAAACAGATGAGCATCATATCCGCTCAGATTGTGAAAGACGATCGGGATGTATTTAGGCACTTTGTAACGAAGATTACAAGACTGATGTGCAGCTCCACGAAATTTACCAGTAAAATGACAGTGATCCCTAACCTTAATATTATCTTTTTCAAATTCTTTCATACATATGTGACATTTATCAGAATCGATAAATCCCTGTTCCTCTTCATATGTAAGGTCTCGCATTCTTTGTTTAGGAAACATATTGTATAGCCTTTTCACTTCACCTACCGCATGATCTACAAAACGTAAAACACAGTCTTCACCTCGATAAAGCGTTAGAGGGTCTGAAACTTCACCATGAGCAAATTTGCTATAACAACAGAAGCCTGTGGGGATATGTATACCAACCTTTTTAGTGGATGATCCAATAACGCTACGCGGTTCTTTACAAACCTCTTTTGACAAAGCTTCGAAATCAGCATACATTATGAAAGGAGCTTTGAGCTGGTACTGACCGTCATGAAACTTAACAGTGCTACCCTCCTTTGGCATTTCGATCTTCGCGACATCGTTATTTTTACAATATTCAAAGTGTTCATCTCGTGTTTTCTCACTTGAGAATCCATTGAGACAATTCAAACAATAATGCTCCTTATGTTCATGATTCGAGTTGACCTTACTCAAGACACCACTCAAGTTCTTTACAGCTACATAATGTCTCTTTTCCTCTTCACATAATAAAAACAAAACAACCGTTTCTTTGCGATCAAGATGCTTCGACTTACGACACATATAGACACCTTCTGTCGCATCTTTTGTCAAAACATGCACAGCGATATCAGGGTTCCTCCTCTCAAACAAATCTATTTTATTTGGCGCCATTGGAAACGATAAACCGTCCCAATTATACTTATCAACGTGTTTCTTGAGATTCATTATCCTTTGTGGATCTTTCTTAATCTCATTGTGGTTCAAAGCAGCAGTAACAGCCCATTTGAAGCACTCTTCATCATCTTCGTTATGTGGATTGATAACAGATCGTTTTCCGCTGAAATTCTTAGGTAGCGGTAAGTAAGAGCTGCCTCTCGTTAGTTTTAGTTTGTGAAAGTCCACATCAATATTTAAAATTTTATCGATAACAAAGCCGGATTGAGGTAACGCAGGGTTTTCAACCTGTTCGATTATCTTATTGAACATCTTATTAATAACATCAGATATATCGCTTTCATTGTGAATTGTTTCCATATTGCTATTGAACGCCTTATCGACGTAGATTGTTGCTTCAGGATTGGATAGATCTTCTTTTCTCCATTTGATCCACACAGTTGCTTGAATTTTT
The DNA here is from genome assembly GCA_027922465.2 of Turritopsis dohrnii. Taxonomy (NCBI): domain Eukaryota; kingdom Metazoa; phylum Cnidaria; class Hydrozoa; order Anthoathecata; family Oceaniidae; genus Turritopsis; species Turritopsis dohrnii. The sequence goes on along the minus strand of BQMF02000355.1, from coordinate 38,754 downwards.
ATTGATTTTTTATTTTTGAGTTCTCCCATAATCAGATCGCTTAAAATGGGTCGAACCTTTTCGAGAAACGAATCAACATCCTTTTTTCCATCTGAGTTTATCTTGAACCTTTTGTAAGAACCCTCAAACGCCATTTCAATGGGGACAAACGCTTCTGGTTCCACCAATTTTTCATCTTTTTCATCATTCTTCCTCTTGTAGAGATTGAGAATCTTCTTCTTCATCTCTCTGAAAGCGCTACTCACTTTCTCACGAATAGGTTTAGGTATGTGATTTACTAACCAATCTCTCCATTCATTCAACTTGCTTTTCACAACAGGTCGAGATTTTCCCATTTCTTGTTGCTCAAACAAATCCATATCTTGTTGGGTAGGAATAAATGGAACAGGTCTTGGTGGTGGAACAGGTCGGTTAAACCTAGTAGGTCTTGGTAGTGGAACAGGTCGGACAGGTGGGTTTGCTAATAATTCGATCAACTCAGCTTTTCTGAGTTTTGAGTAGCCAGGTATGCCACGCTCTCTCGCGATAGCTTTTAATTCAACAACAGTATTTTTAGTAGTCATGTTGTATAATTATTATTATTATTTGTGTAATATTTAAGTGATCATGATTGCTTTAAGGTAGTTTAGAAATTTCCAATTTTTTCAGACTATATAGTTAACATTTGTTACTCGATTTTAAGTAACAAAAAAAAAAACACAGCCTCTACAAGGTTGAACGAGCCAATTTTTTTTGTTTCCGAACCATCTTTTTCTGCTCATTATTATGCTCTCGATATCTGAGATATTTTTCTTCATTGTTATTTATCCAGTTTGAATAGCGTGTATAAAATGCTTGTTTCGTATCAGGATCGAGAATATAAGATGGATCCTGATCATTTTTTTCAAGTACCTCAAGCATTTTAGCTTTGTTCATTTGGTTAACATATTTTATTTTTCGTGACGCACATAATGCTCGTAACGCACTAAAACCCATTGATTGGTAATCTGATTCTATTTTGTCAGTCATGTTTATGCTTTATATAAAGATAATAAACAACTTTTAAGCCACTTTTCTCGTGTCATTTTTTTAACAAAATGAGCTAAAATAAAACGTTGTTTATAAATAAAAAAATGTCAGACACTAAACTTCAAGAAATTTATTATCAACCTCAAAACTTATGGAAAGGACAAAAGGCTGTTCACAATCTAAGAGGATTTGGTTTCAAACCGAAGGTAATTAAGAAGTGGCTATCAAAACAAGCTTTGTGGCAAGTACATTTACCAGCACCGAAACATGTTGAACGTCCACATTATGAGGTAACTAAACCGAATGAGATTCATCAATTTGATATATTGTATATGCCTAGTGATATGTTGTATGGTAATAAATACAAGTACATTTTGTCTGGTATCGATGTTGCTTCACGCTATAAGGTGGCTCGACCTTTGAATACTAAGAGAGCGAAAGAGGTTGCCGCTATGATCGAAGACATCTACAAGGTTGGACCCTTAAACTATCCAAAAGTATTTCAATGTGATAACGGTTCAGAATTCAAAGCGGATGTATCAAAGCTGTTGGAGAAGAATAATGTTGAAATTAAAAGAGCAACTACAAAATATAAACATACCCATACAGCTTTTGTCGAGGCATTGAACAAGATACTTGCCGAAAATTTATTCAAAATACAAGATGCTCAAGAACTGAACGATTCGGAAAAGGTATCATATACGTGGGTCAAATATTTGTATAAACTTATGGATAGATTAAACGACACGAAGACTCAGATGATCGATATGAAACCGAAAGATGCCATTAAAATGAAAGAGGTAACTCTCGCTAAGCGAGAGAGCTATCCATCTGAAGTAGAGCTACCTCAAGATGGTTTGTATAGATATCTATTGCAACCGGGTGAAGAGCACGATGACCATCGAAAAAGAGCAACAGATAGCATATGGTCAAAGAAGACTTATAGATTGAGTGAGGTGATAGATCAACCTGGTAACCGTGTAATGTATTACCTTCAAGATGGACCTGAACGAGCTTTTGTGAAAGAAGAGCTGATGTTGATACCTGAGGATACAGAGCTACCTCCTGATTATGTGCAAGGTTGGTGAATCGTACAAAAAGTATCTTTACTAGAAACAAGTAAAGATGAGTCGTCTAGCGACGAGGTTTAGTGCCACATAATGTCATAATCAAAGAATTGCCTTTCATGATTCTTTTCAGATTGTTTGAGACCTTTCGGTCTGACAAAGGCTTCTCTAGAATTCCAACCATAATCCTTCAATTCAACGCAAAGTCTTGCAGGCAACCATGTCTTATATAAATTTCCTGTTCTGTCTTGGACCTCTGCATACATAGCTTTTCCAGACCCAAATTCAGATGCGGGTGTGTCTATCTCACCTACAGATTTAACATGATAAATCACGTCTTCAGTTAGCTCTCTCCACTTTATGATTGGAGTAATTTGTTCCATGTTTTGTTCAAATGTTGCAACTGTTGGGAATTCCATTGTCTATATATACTTGTGATCATATCTCTTTATATCAGTTTCATTTCATTTCATTTATCACTTTTTCAAATTGAGGAGCACATAACCACACATCCTAGTAACCATTTTCGTTTATGGATTTTTTCAGGTTTTGAAGTTCTACCATCAAACTTTTTTGAAATTGATTTTGGGTTTCGGTACCCATCTTTCTATCTGTAGAACTGAGTCCTTCTAAAGCGTTGTAATATGTTCCCTGCAAAACCTGGAATTCTTTGTAATTGATCCTTCCATCAGTCAGCGCCTGACTTATGTTAGTTTCGAACACAGCGATTGAGGATGTAACAATATCATATAATTTTATCACTTTTTCTACTTTCTTTTGATATCTTTTGATGACAGCTGTGGTAAGTCCGGTACAGATAGAGCCGGCTAAGGCTACACCACCTAATCCTGCAGAAATAGGTATTCCAATAATAGTAGCCCCTGTTGCAATTGAACCGATGCCGGAGCCAATGGTTATAGCGCTTGAGCTAGCATTTAGTAGCATCGATCGTTCTATCGCCTTGTTGTATCTCTTGAGCTTGATGCTAAACTTGTTCTTAAGTTTTATCAACTCTTCAAATTCTGAATTTATTACGCTTGCGTTAAACTTTTCCTGCTCATCAAATCCTCAGGAGCAGTGGGTAGTTTTGGATAAATTTTAACATTCATATTTAGAGGTTTGTTATAACATAATTAATAATAAATTATCCTCTAAATAAATAATAAAATGGCAGACATTGACATATGATCCCTTTGGAGAACATGGTATGACGACAGATGAAACAACCGATGAGACGTTTCCTCTCATACCAACTTCAGGTGGTGAACAAATAGATACACGCGGAGCGACGGGTGAAACCTCATTTGGTGGTGGAGATCAGAAAAATTGAACTTTTGAAAAAGTTTTGTCGGTGATATATACAAAAGATTATCTGAAAGATTGCCAGCAAATACCCTGAGGTGTTATATACCGATCATGTTTGAAATTAGAGATGGTGAATTATACTACAAAGACAAGTAGCAAACCATTGACGAGCGAAAATGAATACTAAGGCTACCGGTAGAGATAGCTCGATATATTGGGTAAGAAGGGGTTACGTAAGTTAGGGTTTGATATACCTAAGGGTAAAATAACAGCACGACAAGCAGTTGCACTTAACAAAATACAAGAAGAGCTTCCCTCGACATCTAAAATCACAAAATCGAGTGATGTAGAGCTTGAGGAGATTACAGGGAACATTGCAAATAGTACGGAAGATCTAATTTCATTAATAAGACAACAATCGGTCGATCATGAAACAACTCAGACCGGTGATCTATTTGAATATCCTGTGCGAGAGTTGTTAGGATTGGATAAAGCACTGAGAAACATACGAGGAGGTCTTCAGGAAGAGGTTGCAAAAAAGGTTCGAATAGAACAGCATATCGATCGAGAGAAAAACAAGTTGGAGGAGATGGAAAACGATGCGACATACACAGATGAACAACGAAAAGAGGTTGAAGAGAGAGTGGAGGGATTACATGAAGAGTTGAAAGCTAGGAAAGAGAACATTGATATTCTCAAAGGTAAATTAAACAGTCAAGTTACGAGCATCAAAGAAACCATTGCTAAAGTCCTCGACAAAGATACTACATTAGGTGAAAGGATACGAACACTATTCCGCGAACAAGGTATAACAATCGTTAGCATTCTGACAGCGTTTGGTATGGCTATCGGTGTCCTTGTGGAAGCTTTGTTACCATCAGCAGCTGGAAACTCTTCACAAAATCCTGACAAAGGTGGTGATAAAAAGGACGATGCAAAGGAATGGATAAAAAATAAACTAAAAGCGTTAGCATCACTTCTAGGTAGATTAGCATCTAAAGCGGCAGAGGCTTTACCAGGAATAATTGGGTCTATCGTATCATGGATACTCACTAGAGCAAAAGAAGTTGTAGGTTGGTTGAGTCAAAATTTATGGGCTCTGATTGTAGGGTTGATCTATACGTACCTTGTCACTAGACGGTAACCATCTGAAAGTGTATATGTTACATGTATCGTGTAACATAATTTTTGTTGATGGTCTTCATCTTTCAAAATACCACACAATTCCACCAATACCGAGCATACTCAGAGCTATAAAAGTCAATTCCCTTTCATGTTGATCATGACTCGGTGTATAAAAGTCGCTCAATACAGGCTCTCGTGGTAGCGGTTCAAGATGATTACTAAATACTCTATTGTACTCTCTCATTGCATCATTTAGTTCTACGAATTTTGAATCAGCCTTCTTTTCGAGCATGAGCTGCTTATTGATAAAATCGATTCTTTCCTGTCGTTTTTGCTGCCATTCAATCTGTGCTTTTTGTAATTTTTCTATGGCCAAATCATGACGTTTTCTTTCCTTATCGATTCTGTCTTTGGATAAACTTGAAAACAGATAGCTTGATCCTGTGAAAGCCAAAGCGTTAGCCAAAGCTCCACCCAACATCATTGCGATAGAAGCCATATTTAGATATTGATATTTTCAGGCAAAATCTTTTGTTTGATTAAGTAGTCCTTTGTCACTTCACTAGCGGCGATAATGGCAACTAGTTTTCCCGTATCTTCCAAGTCGAACTTTTGAATAGAGGGAGGTGTCATTTTTAACACCTTTTTTCCTAGCATAGAGTAGCCGATAGCGAAAACGCAGACGGCTGATGCATGATATAAATCGTTGATGATACTTTTCTTGTCCATGTTTGTTATATATACATTTTTTTCTTTTTATTCCATTTCATGTTTATTGATTTTCACTGGTATTTTAGATTTTTGTGGAAGTGGGGTGGATGGTGACCCACGGGGTAATATTTGCTCTTTCTTTTTATACATAAAATAAGCAAATCCACCAACTAAACCGAGAGCTATTATTCCACCTACACCATAGGTGTAATTCATAGGTTGTTCATTTGGTTTGGTGAGAGAGTCATCGAGCTTATTCACTTCTTTTTGAGGTGACACTTGTTTTAATTGTTCTCGTTTTTTACGGTTGTATTCCGCCAACTTCTTACCCGCTTCAACCTTTTTTGGGTTCTTCGTTGTCACTTGAATGGGAGTCTGTTCTTCTGACATTTTTATTATCTACTGTATTTATATTATCATCGGATTTATTTAAATTCCTTTCATTGATATAATGCCTCCCGGTAATAAGTCCAACACTGAGTGGTGCTAATAATGAGCCGAATTTATAATATAAGTCACACGTAAATCTTTGAAGGGCAGAGTTTAAGAAGGGGTCAGTTTCCAGGTCATTGCTCAGCGCTTCTTGATTGTTTATTCCTAACGTTGTACAAGCCCCCATCGAATAAATGCGTATCAGTGATTTCCCCAAGGATTTTACCATTTGACCTGATAGTTTAGCCTCGTAAATACTAAAAAGTTTTTCTACCTCTTCATCTTTGAGTTTGTTAATTTGCTCTTCCGTGTACATTTTCCCTAAGTATAGCTTGCTTTTCCCGGTTAAGACACACTCGAGTAATTTTTGTCTTTTACCATCTGAAGGTGGAAATTCACCCGGAACATCATAACTCTGGTTGATTAAATTATCGATCGCTGTTTCCGCCATTTTTATTAGAGAGAGGTATTTTTTTAACACAAAATAAAAGTAAAATAGCGAGATCAGCAGTATGCTTAATAACACGAAGTTGACATATTCTATCATTTTGTTGAAATTTGTTGTATAAGAGTTTACTATCTTCTATCATTTTGTTGAAATTTGTTGTATAAGAGTTTGCTATCTTCTTATAATTTTGTTGAAATTTGCTGTATAAGAGTTTGCTATCTTCTTATAATTTTGTTGAAATTTGCTGTATAAGAGTTTACTATCTTCTTATAATTATTTTGTCTTAAATAATTATAAGAGGATGATGATGTTTAATAATATATTCTAACATTGTTAAATAAATAAATATTGTTTACTTAAACAATTATGTTCGATGATGAATCCTCAGATGATGATATTATATTTTCCCATCAAGATACAAAAAGGGTTACTTTTAATGATAAAGTAATGGTCCATTATATCCCTGCTTGTGAATCTCGTAGAAGTAACTGGATAGAGGCTGCTGTTGACAGAGTACGCTTTGAATCGAGGATTAAACATATTGGTAAAATTCTAGATCCTGTATTGAGACGTAAATTATTCTCTTATAGTAGTCTTATAACAGTCTTATAACAGTCTTATAACAGTCTTACAGTTTTTGTTACAAGAGTCTTGTAACAAAATATATCAATCTGTTTAACAAATCACGTGCGTTCTTGGGTGTTCCATTCTCATGACTAGGCATGTGTGTTTCCCTTCTTTCAGTTTTTCCTTGACATTTTTCAATTCTTCTTGCGATTCAATGACATCGTTCTCTTCATGAATGGTGGCTAGATCGTTTCTATCTTTTGGATACCACACATATAACATTTTAGCTTGCCGTCGTAAATTTTTAGGTATAGCCGTGTATGATTGTGTAAGTAACCATAGCGAATGGTTTCGATGGCGACCACTAATTGCCAACTCGAGCAAAGGGTTTCTCTTTTTGTCCAATTTTTCATCAGCTATGATGTCGTCAATGAGGAATAAGGTTTTGTATCCGGCGCAAAAGAAGTCCATTTTCTTAATATATTCATACAAAGATCCTTCCGGTTCAATTAAAATCACATAGCTGTCATTCCAGAACCACTTCCGATCTCTGTAAGTCTGATTCCACCTTAAGGTGGGACATATAATCACGATGAAATCAAAGTGATTAAGGTATTCATTTTCTAATAATTTTATGACACGATCCGTTTTGCCGCACGATGTTGGTCCGACGAATAATGCTGTGTGAGGTTCTTTCATGTAAAGTGTGTTCATTTTACTAATATAATGTAGACATAAATTGACCGTTTTGTATGTTTAATTGAGCATCCATTATTAGATATATATATGCGTTTAAGTTTCCTGCAGTTTCAGCGGTCTTTTCAATCTGTAAAGTGATACCTTCACTCGCATTTTCAATCTTTCGACCGGTGCCATGCAAAGCATTCTCATCAATTGTTCTGAAATCTAACCATAGAGCATACTTGTTTGTTAAGTAATCAGAGACTTTTACATCATGTAATCCCAAGCGCTTTCGGTTTTCGCCGACGCTATTATCTTTTGGTTTTCCTTCAGCAAAATACTTGCAAATCTCATTGTATTGTTCAAACGGCTGCATCCCTTGAGCAAAAAGTTGGTTAGGCTTACCCTCGACGATGACAGATACCTTTTCGATCTTTGGATTGTAGAATTTGCAGGTTTCTCGTTTGTAGGATTTTTCTTCTTCAAATAGAACTAAGATACCCTTCAAAGATTTGGCAGGTGTGTTGAATGACCAATTCCATGTTGTGTCTGACTTGTTTACTCTAATTTGTCTGTGCCGCAAAACCCTATCATAGAGCAAAGCCATGTTTTGATATTCAGAAGCGATTTGTCTAGCCAACGTGGGTTGTGTCACAAGCTCATATTCAAGTGAGATGTTGGATATTTTGTATTTACCGTCTGGGTTTTTTCTTTGACCTGCGGCAGAAGTTGGAGGGTCAGAATAGATAACTCGGTTATAGTCGTTAAATGTGATCTCGTAGCAAAGCCTATTCCCTAAACCCGCTTGATAATATGGAATAGTACTATCTAGCATCTCAAAGTCGAGTGGAATGACAAACTTGTTTTTATAGGTGTCAGCAATGGCTTTGTCTTCTGCATCATCGTCCTTTTTATCAGAAGCACCAATCCTCAATTTCATACAATTCTCTGTACACCCATCATCGATGATGATACCCTGTCTTATCGCGTTTCTCTTTTCAAACTTGGTTAACCATAAATCTCTGTAACATCCAAAAAGATCAAAGTCATCGATACTCAATATCTCGTTACCTTCGAACTTGACAGCCAACTTTTTAACGATAGCTCTCCCAATGTTACTGACCAATGTTCTTTCTGAGTCAGCTTTCGACTCGAGTTCAATATCAAAACTTAGATTCGTTGTTCCTGGGATAATAACATCATCGCTTCCTAAATTTGGAAACCTAACCAACAATAGCTGATTTTGATCGATCTCACTCGGATTGTGTGTGACAATTACTTTTTGACGAGAGCCTTTTACACCGCGGGCGGTTCTAAGTGAACGTTCTGGATTTAACTTCTTTCCGTATTCCATTGTTAATTTTATGATATATAATTAATTTTTACTTTTTATCTCGTTTTAGCGGATGTGCAAAACAACGGTTCTTCCTAGGTCTTCTTTTAGCATATTGCCATGCTGATCTGTGAGTTTCAACGTGAGAGACTGAAATACACCATTTTTTAATTTTTTGTACTGAGGGTTTTTAGGCTCAACATGTGTGAAGTCACTATATTCAGCCTTGTGATAGGTTAGTAAAATATCACTTAGCTTTCCATTCTCAAGATTTTGAGTGTTGTCGAGTTCAGAGAGATGCAAATTAATTTTGGTTATTTTAGCGAGCTTATTTGTTTTGATTATATGAGGGTCTTTGACTAATGATTTAAAACTTACCTCACCCTCTAAAAAGGCACCTGCTAAAAAGGCATTCAATTCCCTGCTCGTGAATGTTCCTTTAGGTACCAACTTTTCAGCTTTCCCATCAGCAGACAGTTTCACTGTTAGGTCTGTGGTTATTTCATACGTAACATTGTCTGCAAACATATCAACCAATGCAATTTCTTTTGAGCCATCCAAGTTTTGAATGGGGTAAGATAGATATATGGTCTTTTCTCCTTTTGCGATATTTACTGTGATATACATTTCTTGTATTAGAGAATAGAGGATTATATTTTTAAATAATAATGGAGAACATTTTTAAATATGCTCCCAATGCGCTTTATAAGCCAAATGGAGGACAATACCTTCAGATATTGAATTCTAAAGATTTATACAAACAAACAATTATTGTCTCTGAAAATGGTTCTTTTCCTGCGAGCTTTCCAAATATTTTTATTAATTACGAAATGGATGAAAATGAAAAACGCATGAAAATTTGGCGGGAACAACCATTTAAATTATGGCAAACCCAACTCAATTTTGTCACTTGGTGTGCTTCAAGTGCTTGTGGGGTCAGTTCTGAACATCTGAAAGAAGGTCGCTCTACTCCTATGATTAGAGCAGTATATCGTTTTCATGTCTATTATCATATTAGACGAATCATTAAGCGTCTGCAGACGCCTCTACCTTTTGAAGATAGTTTCAACCAATACGATAATCCTTATAACAAAGAAGAGTTTTTAAAAATCTGTAGTGAATATGGTGTCGATTCTGATCCTAAAAAATACAAAGGACAATATTTTTACAGCTCGTATCAAAAAAGACGTAGAGACTATCCAACGCCAGGTCTGAGTTATTTCACAGACGACTCCATGACACGATGGATTATAGAAAAATCTAAAGGCTTTACAAAAACAGGTCTTGTAAAAATTTCAGAGAGTGTTAGAGCATATGCTTATCTTGTTCTTAGTTCGCAAGCCTCAGCTCGTTCTTCTATTTTAGGTAATAATTCAAGCGCTTTGACAGCTCAAAGAGTTTTTATGAACAACTTTGAAGACATTGTTAACCGCAGAGTCGATATTCAGGAAGATATTAAACGTTATCAGGATACTTTAAATTACGCTTCAAGTAAAGTTGATTATTCAGTTGGACAAGGTATTTACATGTTACCTAGTGACATGAATCTAAACATCAAGTCGGGGGTGTCTGGTTATAATAATAAAATTCTCATATCTAATGACAACTTGAGCCTCGGAAGAAACAAAATGATTAATGTTATGCAAGAGCATCATATTTCACCCAAAGTGACTAGCTCTCAAAAAGAAGTTCACAAAAGAGTAGTGAGTCAAACAGATTCACTCCCATCTCATGAAGAAGAGAAAATAGCTTTGGTTTTAGCGATTACCACGATGTTTAGTATATGGTATGTATTTCGCTGATCAGCGTATGTAGTTTGCAATTATAGTCGGCATTGTGGATACATGCTAACACTTCTAAGCCCTGGCGTTTGTTGAATTTCGATCGAAATGACGGTAACCTGAATGTCTCTATGGACCAGAGAAACCTGACAGTGATAAATCACCCAGACACAATGCTAACCATTCCGCGATATATTCAACACAACTGCGGGGAAGTGCGCACTCATGCAAGTTTTACAACCAGAACATGAGAGATCTACAACCGCTGAAGTATATATACTTCCTCTCAGACGAACTGCGTGGGGTTCGAACACACGACCTTGCTGTTACAAGTTAGCGTTCTTATCCACTAGACTACGCTGATCTGTATGTTATATGTATTGTTAGCTCATTTATGTTATAAAAATGAAACTACTACAAACTGCTTTTTACTACATTTTTATGAGATATTTAATTGTTTACATTTATGAGTAATTTGTGGTTATATAATAATAGAAACTGCTTACGTAATCAAAATAACACGTTTCATAACTCATATCGCGTTATGAAAACAAAGATCTTATATGATGATAATATTAGCTATAGTAGGGAAATTCCTGAAATCATATGATATAATTTCTGCGCTAGCATCCGCACTTTCCTATCTCTTGAAAGGCAAGATTTTCAAAAAATCGTTTTTGTTTCTTAGCATAAGAAGGGAGCTTAAACAACTACGACGAAAGTATTAGTAAAATTTTGCAAAATGACGAAATTTTCCCAGACGAAACATTTTCCCCGACGTAAATGTTTCCCGACAAAATTATCCCCGATAAGGTATGACGATGCGAGCAACATCATTAAAGCAATGTTCACCGCAGTAACAGTTAGATGTTGACTTTCATTAATTTTGAAACTCTTTCAAATGGTACAAAAAAATTTGACTTATTTATGAGTTTACTTCCCCTTAAATCACATAAACAAAGTGTAGATATATACCAGATAAAAAGTTAAAAAGTTAAAAATATTTTAAAAATTATAAATCAAAAACAAACGTTTACACCATAAGTAAATCTTTACAAAAAAAATTGGACTAAGTCTATGCTTAAATTTCTTTTTCTTCTTTTTCTTCTTTTTTGTTTTCGATCTAATAGGAATTCGAATGAAACGTCTTTCTGAATCGATTTGCATACTCATCTGCCAACTGACGAAATGCTGCAGCAACAGGATCACCGGCTGGAGAAAATTCTTCTAACGGAACAGCAATTGCCTAAATGTTGTTGAATGTATGGATTAGCTTCCAAACAAACATTCATATCAGAAGATGCTCTGACAAAAAAGTGGATGCTTTCTCATGAGATTCTTATGTTAACACAAAAAATATGGTATTGAAAGGATAGAGACCAGAAACTCAAACGTTTCTCACTCATTTTGATTTTAGGGCGATATCCACGACCGGACATTTCCCCAACCGGCCATTTACCCAACGACCAATAACCTCCTCCTATTATTGGCCACCGGGTAAATGTCGGGTCCGGGAAATATCCATCGGGCTACTGTCCGGAGACCCTAATTTCAAGGTTTTCCATGAAATTATACTTGGTTTTCAAGGTTTTCAAGGTCCGGCAGCTACAATGGTGATCCTACCTTATATATAAAGCTAAGTTAAGCGCATACTAAAACGATTTTAAGTACACGACCAAGTTTACGCACAAAACAAATAATTGTATTCGTCTAATCAATGCATGTATTCCATTTACTTTAAACCCATTAGGTGCCAATTTGGAATTCATGAAAATGATTTAATGAAACCTTTTTGTAATAAAATAAAAAATATAAAAAAATTAAACGTACTAAGAGAACAAGACTGAAATCGTATAATTTCTGATAAGCTTCTCCAGATTTCAGATTATTTTCACTGATGATTGCTGTGTCAATTCCATGTTTGAAAAAATCAAGTGCATAGCTATTCAGGTCGTCTCGATATTTCATGGTTGGAATAACCTTTATATCAGTAAACACCTAAAGAGAAAAAACGAAGATTACAAAGATTTGCTTCTAAATGGAAGGTTACAAAAGTGCAGTATGGATGACGACAAGAACATCACAGGGATTGTTCACGGGAAAGGCGATTTTGACCCATCCTTTTCGAAGTTAAGTTCGGTAAAAAGTTTAATCAACAAATAATTTGGTTCCCCATCGGTTTTCTCTCCCTATCTGGAACTTTTATTTTAAATCAAGTCCAAATTACTATTACACTCTCTACAGAAATTCAGATGCCAGCAATTCATTCATTAATTCATTAAGTGTACAGAAGCATAAAAGTCCCTCCTCTCTCAAAGGAATTACATGACATTTCTAGGAAATGCATCTTTTTCATTCAAGATGCAATAAAAGGCAATGGTTTTCGAAAAAAAAAGTGGAAAATAAGCTTATTTTTCAGTTTTTTTCAGCAACAATGATGCAGAATGTAAAATTACAGAGCAATGGTTAATTATTAAAAGCTTTTTTTACAAAATTTTAATTTCTCAAATTTGAAAGACACATGGATGAAAATTGGAAGAAAAGGTAGGAAACCTTAAGAATTAACGAAGGGAATATATTTGTGTACATCTGTTTAACTGAAGGTAGCTATAAGTAAAGACTTTTTAAAACCATTTACTTTGCATCTGTTTCACATGAGGTAAACAATTTCAACAATGTCGACAGATCTCACCTTATTGAATGCGATGCTACAGGGTAAGGGAAATAGTAAAAGCAGTTAAATGAATAAGCACAGTCTAAATGAAACAAAATGAAACTTACCCCTTGCCTGGCATTGGATATCAGTTCTTCAGGGTTATACATGTGATTATCGGTGTGACTCGATAAACCAACAAAACTAGAACATATCTTGTTATCTTGACTAAGTTCATCCAGGTAATACTCAACTGTACCATCTAAATTCAACAACAGCCTGCTTACAATGATGACGAAAAATCAAAACTTATTTAAAAAAAATTTCAACTCTTACATTCTGGAGATCGGAAACCTACACTAGGTTCAAAAGAGACTTTAGACAATGGTAAAACATTATCTTTTGCTTCATCACCTAGTGATGCTACTGACACTAAATACATGTCAAATACTGCACCAACACGATCATTATACTTTCCAATATCCTAGAATAGAAGACTTTAGTGTTAAACTCCTACACAAAAGATTTACAATCCCATAACGTACATAAAAATTAGAGATAGAGAGGTAGTATCAGGAAGAGCAAAAGTCTCACATGGACATGGAGAATATTTTTCATATGGGTTCTCTTATTTTAATTACCTTTGATGCTGGAAAATTCTTAAATAAAATTCTTTAGTGAGTATTTATGTACCTCCTGGAATTCTTTTGGTAACGAAGGTAAAGTCACGAGACTGTTATTCAATTCACAGGCTTCTTTGTGCAAAGGATGGACAGGAAGTTTGGTAAAATAGTGAGACAAAATTGTCACAAGTTGTCTCAGAAATCGTTCTGAATACTTTCCATCATTAACTTTCACATCCTTTTTTCTGCATAATTTGTGAAACAAACCAGCTGTTAAAGCTGAGATGAACGCATAATTTCCAGGTTCCAGATAATGCAGATGAGCAGCAATACCAGCAAGACCTTGCGGTTGACCTTTTTGATTTAAGAAACCCTGTCAAAATGAATCAAAAATCGACATCAAAACAATAGGCAATATCATTTTCATGTTTGATTCATACCCAAGTAACTTTGAATTTGAATTCATATCATTCTTATAAGCAAATCAATATAAAACAACACAACGGTACAGAACTGACACAACATTATCATTCACAGATTTGCCATAAGCTAAGGAAAATTGTCAGGACTTACTTCTCTCAATAGAAACTGTGTGGAAAACAAAAACAGATGTTGAAATTGAACGTGCAATTCAGGAAACTGTTGGAGAATCAAAGGATGCTTCAATAGTGATGTGGACCTAAAGTGTTTAAAACAAAAAGGCAAAAGAAAAAGATGAGCTACAGTTTTCTGAATCAACAGAGTTCTTGCAACTCACCTGATAATAGTATCTTCACGAGCAGTTTCTGAAGGCTTTCCACGATCTGTTACTCCATCAATCATTATAAATAAGCGTAAATATAACGTGGTGCTTACTGGGAAGTTGCCCAAAAGTCTAGGCAAACTACCGGACATTAAAGAACAGACTTTTGTGCGTGGAATATTTTGAAATATCACATTGCCAGCTAAATCATATCCACGGCGTCCAGCACGACCAGACATTTGCCGATACATTATGGGAGTAAGATAAGGGCTATCATCATACAAAACAACAGTTCTGCATGGTGCATGAATGCCCAGAGCTAACGTACTTGTAGCAACAACAACACGGATGAATTTCCTTCGAAACAAAATCTCAACAGTTGATCTCTTTCTGTTATTCATACCACTATGGTGGAAACTGATTCCATATCGGATAGCATGCATGAATAATGTCTTTAATTCATCTTGGTGGCGGTTATACAAATATTTCAAATCTTGAGAATCTTGCACACCAACAGCTACAAGATCAAATCATTAAAAAGTGTGGTTTAAGCAAAAATGGGAAAGCTGTATGTTTTATATGGATTCTTGCTGCCCCAAAATCTTACTGTTCCTTGAAAGCCTGTTGTTTTTAATTTGATAGAAAGAGACTGAATTGGATAATTCGCAAACTCAAAATTAAGGACACCAACAAGCTTCTAGTTTGTCAACTTGGTCAATAAATTTTAAACTGTGAAAGGAGACCAAACAATGTGAAAACAAAATGTTTCTTACCTCGAAATGAAGCATCAGATTTTTGTTCAGCTAACCATAACATGGATGTTTCTTTCTGACAATTTGCGAGCAAAGAATCATTAACTTCTTCTCCCCATCTCTCATCACTATTTTTCCTATGTTCCTTAATCTTCTCTAGCTTCTTGTTCAATTTTTTCTGCTGTGATTTCGAAATCCCTCCCATCTTCTCTGACTTGCAAGACTTTTCTACTTTTTTACAATAACGATAAACCTCATGAACTAATTTCTCACATTTCCATCTATCCAGGCAAAACACTATCACAGGAAGCATATCCTTAGCCTTTAACTCATTCAGCAACTGCACAAAATGTGTTTCTCTTTTCTCAATAATCTTCCTAGCAATTGAAGGTCTCAAATGATAACAACATTTGTTGAATAGATTTTCATTATTGTGAGCCCACTTAGAAAATTCCTCTTTTAATGCTGATTCGTATTGCTTAACATCAGAAACTTTCATAAAAAGCAAATTTTTATCAAAAAACTGCTCAGGACTGAGGGAGAGGAGATCTTTGTTATCGGCCCATATTTTCTCCATAACACGAAACAATTTCAGACACTCTTCAGGTGCTAAAGAGATGTGTTCAGGTATACCATTGTTTTTCACTTTCCATGCCGCAAGCACTGTAAAAGGATGGATTGGTTGTATCCCTGATGATGTGTGTACATGCTTTTTCAAATGAGAATGACGATCCTTGACAATGATTAAATCAACTTTATATTCTTCATCTGTTCTATGATTTGAGATCTTTCCTTTATGGTTTCTTTGATAATCTTGTCCCTTCTGCAGCCACATGTGTAGCTCTTCAGGGTTTTCAACTGTAGCTGACAGAGCAAGAAATGGACAGGAAATCAATAGCAATAAGTGCTCCCATACTTCAGCACCCATTTCCATTGCTCCAATACAATGGATTTCATCAAAGATAACGTATTTGATTCGCCTTGCCCAATCATATCCATCTTTCGATAACAATAAAATTTCCAAGCATTGGGGGACAGTGACAAGAATTTGGCAATTAGACACATTTGTTCGAAAGTCTCTAGTGAAGACTCCACAAACAGTTTTGCCAGCTGGCATATTTTTGTCATACCTGTTGTATATTGAAGCCATAACTTGATTACACAAAGCTTTAGTAGGAGATACATACACCACAACATCTTCATTGTTTTGCTTTAGTATCTTTTCCATGCAATAATATGATGCAAATGTTTTACCAGAGCTGGTGGGAGCAACAATTAACGCAGAACGGTTACTATCAACTGAATCAAGTAACTCTCTTTGCCATGTATCAGGGATATATGATTTGGGGTCAATTCTTTCATCTGGGTCTTTACGAACATCACGCAAAAGCAGGTGTCCCATATGTTCCATTTGAAATTCCAAATGGCATCTACCACCTTTTTCATTTAAAGCATTGTTTGGTTGAACAATACTAGACAACTTCAGAAATTTCAATTCTTTCAGAATAGCTGCTAAGTCAGTCTTGTCATCACTTGTCAGTTGATCCTGCATTTCAATCCATA
Organism: Turritopsis dohrnii; assembly: GCA_027922465.2. Lineage (NCBI taxonomy): Eukaryota > Metazoa > Cnidaria > Hydrozoa > Anthoathecata > Oceaniidae > Turritopsis > Turritopsis dohrnii. Next base: position 21,963 of record BQMF02000355.1, on the reverse strand, counting down.
GTTCACGCAGCAATAAAAACAAAGAAACAATTTTTGACTCATCTTTGCTTTCCTTAACAATGATCTGCTTAAGACATAATATCTTAATCATGTGAATTTTCTTCTTAATAGAAAGATTTTTAACATCTTTAACAATTATGTTAAGATAGTCAAGAAGCTTTTGGTATTTTTCTTCTTCTACTGATGATTCTTTGGTGTGTCTAAACTTTTCCTGAGCTTCTTTTAACTTTGCTCTATCTCTCTCATCATCTTTTTGTGACTTTCTCTTTATATTTTCTTCTTGTATTGACTGCGCCTTTGCACCAATTTTCTTGACATTTCCACCGCACTGTTCCAACACTATCTTTTGAGTTTTAACACCTATACTTTCACCATAAACTTGAATGAACCTGGGAAGTCTATCTTCACGTCTTTGCTTTGCTCTTCTTTTTTTTCTTTTTTCATATTCATTGAGTGATTCATCAACAAGAGAATCTTCATTAAAGGATCGTAACTTTTTACCAACTTCAAAGATATCGGTACTAATTAGGACTTTACAATGCCAATGATATTTATCTTCAAACTTTTTCGACTGAGGTAACAATTCTTGAATACGTGGACTTTCAACAGGCAACACATTAATTGTTTCAAAAACATCACCAGCATAACGTTTTTGCAGTTCGCTTTCAACTGGGATTATTTCGGGAATTATGGGTTTTCTTTCTCTGGCTTCTTTTTTCTTTCTTTCAACCAAGTGACAAAATAACTTCTTAAGTTGCAAACTTACTTGAATACAGTCATCATCCTTACCACTACCATAAAGTTGATCAAAAACTTGCTTGTACCTTTTAAACATCTCCGCACTTAATAACTGCTTAATACTAAGATTGGTTTCATCACTTGCTACAAGACTACATATTGTTGCTAGCATATTACCATCCCAAATATCAGCTACATGCACTACATCTAGATCATCACATGCACATAGGCTATCATAAAGACAGGATTGAATTTTACAAAATAGCTTTTTCATAATTTCCATGTCAAAAGATAGTAGGGGAAATGATCGTTTCTTTAATGGTAATTCTTGTTTGATCAGAAAGTAGAGGAGTAACACTTTTCCAAAATCACGGTAAATTGCAAAATCTCTTGAACCTTCTTTGAGTTGAGTGATGAACATGTACAGACTGTTTAATTCAATGCTCAGATCTGGAAACTGTAATGGACATTGTGACTTGACTTCATTTTCATCTGATATCTTAAACTTTGTAATAGTAGCCTGATACTTCTCTTTAATATTTTTCTCATTCTTACGGTAGATCAAATACAATTGGGGATTAGTCTCAATAAAGAAACCTTTTAGACTTGACACATCAAGCATCATCCCTTCTAATAATGCAACATTTAATTGTAAACCCAATAGCTTGTTAATTTGCCACTGAAAGTAATACTGTGAAAGGGTCATCTGTTCTTCTTTGATAAGGTTTTTAATTTCCATTCCTTCTAAACCTTCATCATTTGTGAGCATAAATACTGGGTGGTTATTACGGACATATTCAGCAAATTCATCATCCCATACATTGAAAAAATGCTCGATAACTTTGATGGACATATTAGACTGCAAGTGCAACATCAATACTTTTCTTGCCAGTAAAATAGATGGAGAGCTGTGCCAAAGCACTTTCTCACTTTCTTTGAAGAACATGACTTCAAATTTTCCGCCTTTTAGGGCCAAAACATTCAGTTGGCGTTCAACTATGTAAATGAAATGTAACATCTGCCCACCAAAATTCCAGTTGATACTTTCATTCATCAAACCAGATACAAGCAGAGCATCACCATCAATGAAAATTATTTCACTTTCGCTGAACTGCTCTGCAAGATTGATCAACTTTGGTCTGCATTTTATTAAAGGGACTGACTGACAAAGCCTTGTGATATAGTCTTGTTCTTCAGCTGCAACTGATGGTGATTTCAACACTTGTTGGTAATAATTTGAACTCTCATAGTCATGGACTGTGGGCTCCTCTGAGTCTGTGTCAGATTCTGATGAACTAGTCACACCATCATATGACTCCTGGCAAGACACCACTTCCAAAAGTGGACTTTCTGTCTCTTCCACTATCGGTGATGACTAATGAAAGAAGAAATAACTTTTCTCCTTACTAACAAATTAATAAGCAGCACTAATATTCAATACAAATAATCGTTAAAGTCTTTTGATCCAACTGTTTTCTTTTTTCAAATTTACATAGGCTGGTTTCTTTTCGAAAATCATGAAAGGTTCAAGTTATCAAACTTTTTGAAAATATGCATTTATTTAAAGACCAAAAAATGTACAACTTTTTGGCATTATCATGCAATTTCTATGAAACAAACAAATTTATCTAAAAACTTGCATTGTGATTAATACACTTTACACAATCACATTTTCTTAATACTGGATTAATGCAATAGTCTCTCTAAGTTGTATTCCTGATAAAAAAAGCTAGTTAATAAACAAGATGTTAAAAAGAAAATTTACCTCAACACATTGTGTTTTCTCAGTCACCCACTCCTGCTCTTCCTCTTCTTCACTTACTGTTGTTGAGAATACTATGTCTCCATCAGAAAGTTTTTCCCAATCTTCTTCATCAGATTCTACAAAAAAACATTAAAGGGATTTCTGTATCCAAAATGATATTTTTGATACTGATAAATATTACTGATTATTTATCAGTTTTTACCAAATTATTTTATCAGCAAATGATACATCGAACGAATTACTGATAAAAGGAACGAATTACTGTTTAAATCTATTGTTTTCTAATCCATAATTTACTGATAAATTTATCAGAAATTATCACTTATGATTTTCCCTCTTACTGCCCCACAAATATAGGGAGTATTGGGATAAGACAGCTAAGACAGCGTTTTTTCTTTTTCTTTTAGAATATTCTTTTAACATTCATTATTAATTATATATTTATAATATTATTTATATTTGTAGATATTTATTTCATATGTATATATATTTTCTTTTAACAGGACACATTTGAAAAGCAGAATATATTCTGAAATGTTTTATCCTGTATAAATATTAATGATAAATAAATAAATAAATAAATAAATAAATAAATCGTGTATAATGTTCATCAACATTTGAATACTACTATGTTGTTTTAACTCATTCCGAAAAAAATCAATAATCAACCTTTTACACTTCTTCAAGATTTCAACTAACCATGCTAGCATCAACTATTCTGTGCTTTCTCTTCATAATACTGTGCACTTCCATGTGTGCTATGTTAATTATATAGACTAGCCGCCAAGGCGGTGTCGCTCACCGCCCATGTGACCTGCTCTGTGTCACCCCGGAGACACCAATAAACCTCCTATTTCCTTAAAAACGGCTCGCACAACTTGTGTTCAGCCAAAGGCAGATTCAAAATCATATATCAAATATCAGTTTAAACAATGGTTCCAAAAAACCCAAATTTCATGATGTGCTATTTATTTACTTTTTAAAACTAATCGTTTTTCACTTTAACCATGGTACCTCCAGCCCTCTGAATTAGGAAAAAAGACTGACAGCGAAAAAATGCCGTCGTATTTGCAAATTGCGACGGCAGATCATCATTTACGACGGCAAAAAAATGCCGCGGTGTAAGATGTTGATTGGTTTATTCCAGTAAAAATATTGATGTAGAATAATGGCTAATAAAACAGAAATAGTTTATAAATCAATAGTTTTATCTGGAACAAGAAGGTATATACAAGATTTAAAATTGTAAACCGCAGGGGGTATAATGTGAACTTGTCCTGTTAATTGTTTGATTATTCATAGTTTAATAAAAACAACGAACCAATGCGTTACCGTTTCTTTACTAATTTCGCGGCAGGCGAAAAGAAAAATCACAAATCAATCTGTATTGAAATCTAAACCCAAACTGACTTGAATAGGATATGAACTTATCAGAAAAAAAATGCATCCAATAACAAAACCCAAACTGACTTCATCATACTTTATAATAAACATTCCTGCGTGAGGGCTTTCTATTTAGCATTATGTGAATATCGTTGAAAGATTTTTGAAAGGAAGATATGTTCGTCTTACTCTTATTCACATTTTATAAATTGATGACGTGACGTAAACAAATGTTCTATGGAAAGAAAATTTTTGAGAATAAACGGAAGAATTCCCAAGAACAGCCCTACATATTCAATATTTGTATTCAAAAAACATTGTCGGCAAAATTTTGCCGTCGTAATTTTGATTTACGGCAGCTTCACGACGGCAAGAGCTGAATGCCGTCGTAAATTCAGAGGGCTGTACCTCCATGCTTTAACAATACACTCAAAACGTAGAGAGAAAAAACTTTAACTTATTATTAGCTTTTGTTTTAAAAAAGTTACGCGCTCTAACATGGGTGCTATCAAAAGTAAGGGGAAATGGTTTCTCTTCTTAAAAAGATCACAAGGGAGGAGAAAGAAAGGCACGTGCTAAATGAATGAAGTGAATAAAAAACATGTTCGATCAGAATCGCATAACAATTAAAAAAAGAAACCAAAAAAATATTTTGTTTCATGATACTTTTTTTTACCTATCGGTTTTTAAACATTTTGATTGCTCGAAAAAAAAGTTCACCCGTCTCAGACAGTCAGGCAAGCGTTAGGATACACTGGCAAACTGAACATGCTGCTTTTTATCCAAAATGTTTAATCAGTTAGTTTCTTTGTATTTAGTTGATGTATTGTTTTCAAAGCCAAGTCAATGGTGGTCCTTGGAATATAAAACTAACAATAATAATAAAAACAAAACGTTATTCCCATTGGTTCACCAGCCAAAAAAAGTCACGTTCGATTGGGGTTGCAATGTATTTGCTTCGATTCAATCTACCATTTTGCGTGACTTACAGACAGACGGAGAATTGGCTATTAATATATAGATAAAAATGTGTCTATCAGAATTTTCAGATTCAAAAATATCTGTGAAGTTAAGATTTCAGTTACATCATGGTTCATTCCGCCACATCACAAACTTCAATGGAAGTTGAGGGGGAAAAGCCCTTAAATAACAGCAGTCTTATGAAATATATGAAAGTAATACAAAACAAACACAAAATATAATGTATCGGGTCTTCTAGTCCTTGGTAATAAGATATGCTAGTTCTATCTTGTTAAATGCATGAAGCATGCAATATTATGAAGAGCAGGCAAAAATACTCAATGATGGTCCTCTACTGTATATACTATAATTTCAAACTTATCTGTAATGGAGATAGACAGGTCCTGATCATTGTGTTCAAAAAAAGTTGATTGATTGACTGGTTGATTGTTCTCAAAATACATATAGATGAATATAATAACCTTATAAAAGGCTATTGAAATATTGAGTAGATTGGTGTCCCTGTCCGTCCGTGTATAGAAACGTTAATTCAAAAAAAATCAATTTTTGTGAATTTTGAAAACAGATAATTGCATTTTCTGATTTCTGAATTTGATTTTCATATCCATTTTCAACTTTTTGAAAAATTGAAAATCGATTTCAATTTTCAAATTCTAAATTTGTTGTGACTTTCCTATTATTTAATTCTGAAAATTGATTTAATTATGTCTTGTGCTATGTTAAATAAGCAAAGTAGAAGAATGGTTTTACACTGGCCATCAACGTTCTTTCCGATTGGCTTAAAAAAGACAAGGGTTCACGTTCCGTTGTCCGAAAAATTCGAATCACTTGTCTGAAACATTCAAGTCAAGCCACTGTTTCTAATCTGGCTAGGATGTTTTTGGTATATAATTATTTCAATGTTATTCTCATTATTTCAAATGTGCAAAAAAATACCGTAAAGCGGGGTGACTTCGATCAATTTTGCCACTATTTTAAAAGTAACTTCCGAAATACTAAACCATTACTTCTGAAACTTTGGAATCATTACATTACATATTTCTTCTATTTCAGTGCAAAATTTCACATTAACTAAACTTGTAATTCCAGAGAAATAACCTGGTCTTTCCAAGAAAACGACAATATCGATTATGGGGTGACTTCGATCAGCTTATGAGAAGCGCCAAATTACTTATAATTGTATTTGACAATGTTTTTAAAGCGCCATTAATACAATATTAACAGACCACCATTTGTCATCCGCGGTAAATGTTCGACCGTAAAAGATCAGCGAATGTTAGTAAAACAAAAGATATTTACGACGTTCACACATGTGTGACCCTCGTTAATACGAAACGAAATTAACATTGAAATTTCATTGTATCTCAAACAAAATTTTTGAGGTCTATCATCATGGGGAAAGAGCACGCTTATTAAAATTTCTTCGGTAAGTCATTAAATCTCCCATGAGATACGACGACTTTTCACGAAGTTCTTGCGAACATGTAACTTATAGCGATATAAAACATTCGTTTTTTTCGTGTTTTTATAAACACGATATTATCGATAAAGGAATAAGGAAAAGAAAAACAGAATATAGCGGTGAAGAACAGAATTTCTTTCAGACATATTCATACAGTTTACGGGACAGGATTCAAACAGTATAAAAATAACATATTACGTATTTAATTTTCCATATATGGAACATCATGATGGCGCATGCAATCGAAAGTTAATTTCAAAATGACCAGGCTGGATGATTCTCATGTGCTTTGGTGATTTCTATAAATAAGTATTATTTAAATCCGATTAAAGAATCCATGACAATTTAATGATGGCATTTCCTATAAGAAGATATGAAGAAGCAGAAGACATTTATGATGGTACATCACAAGAGGTAAAGTCATATTTATTAAGCAAGCCTAGTCATCATCAACTTAGCTAGGTGAGGTAGTGAGAGGAAAAGAAATGTTAGTCTCATTCATTCTGTAGAATAATATTATGCCAGGTTAAAACATATGTGAGAAATAGATGAGACTAGTGTTTAAAATAGCAAAAGCTTTTCGATAAAAATCATCTTCAGTGCATAAAAACATATAAACAAGACATCTCTCATTCATTCATTATAGCTTTTCTTCTTTGATTTATGAACTAAGCTATACTGCTATCTATTTGCTGACATATGATGAAATAATATAGATAGATATTCTTGTTCATTGTGTATAGAGGAAAGAATAGCGTCACTAACTCAAATTTATGGCAGATAGGTTGTTGTTTCCAGTACAAGTAACAGCTATTAAATTCATTAAATTCAGTGTACTTATGTGAAAAACAAAAATACACATTTATTTTCACAATATTTCGACCTTAACAGTGTCTTTATCAAGTGTTTATAAACATATAAATATGTTTATATGTAATATGTGTTTATACGAGGTGTTTAACTGATCATTTTCAGCCAGAACATTTCAACATGTTTGTTTTTATTTAAATTGGTAACGAAACAGAAAAACAATGTACATGTCAAATTGTTTAGGTTTTGAATCACTTTATGGGGGAGGGAATATCTTTTCTTTAGTGTTTATACATAACACACACAGGAGAAAGGGAGTCCATCAAAAGCATGTACATGTGTAAATAAGGGGAAAGGATGTCCAAAATTAGTGATTTTACTGAGTTTTCACTTTATGGATTCCCCCTTATCTATCAATTTGGGCTATTCTAATCAAGTCTATATATACTTGCCTGCAGACTTAAACTTTTTTGTGATTTCTTAACAGATGCCTATTGATTTTTCATCAGATGGATTAAACCCTACAAACCAATGTTCAATAAATATAGGTATATAAAATATATTTTAAATACATTTTTCTTATATTTTATTCATGTTTACTGTAAGGGTTTTACTTTTCTTTTTCTTTTTTAAGAACAAAAATGTGAAAAAGCTTTACATAACTTCTTGCTATGTGGTGAAGCAATACACCTTTACATAGAGGTTTATAAGCATTTACAAAGAAGTGTACTGAAACCAAATTGCAAGTTAAGTAAACTGGAAGATACTCTTTTATCTTTGTCAACCTGCGATGCAGTAGATGGGGTATTCTTCTTTATCTCCTTTGATATTGGTTTTAATACATCACGTGTATATGAGTCAGGCTGTTTTGAAGGTTTCAGTATAGATGGTGGTCTTGAAAAACTTGAGGAATTGTTTGGATATTCAATTAAAGTGCCTATTGATGTATTCAATACCCAAGACACTGCTAAGGAGAATGAAAGAAGTAAAACGCTTTATGATCAGAGAACAAAATCAGGTAATGATCATATGAAGCGCTTTTTTCTATTCAAATGGAGTTTAGCATTTTGATCATGGTGCTTGAATCACATTGTCAGTATTTATTTTGTGTTTGTTTTACTCTTTTTTTTAGTTAACTCGATATGAAAGAAGTAACAAATTATAACAGGACATACCGTGACAAACAAGACAATAGTATGGACAGGAGCTTTAATAAATCACACCAACTTTGTTACTGCAACTTTTGAAATTTTTACAATTTTGACAAATTGACATACATGACATAAACACAACAGGAGTTGAAAGAAGGAAAAGGTGTCTTGATAAAGGCATGAGCAAAATAATTTTTTTGTGCTAGAGAAAGAAATATCCAAAAGAGTAGTCATTGTTAAAATCTGCCTGTCATGTGAAACAGTTCTTATTTCAACACCTGAATAGCACTTCACAACATTACATTTTCATCTGAAAAAAAAGACACTACTGTTAATGTTCATGTGAATATATATAGATCTGATATTATGTCTGGTCTTTTCAGCCAAGCATTATCATACTTTCAAGCGTCTGGTTTACACCCATGTCAATTCCGTAGAGAAACTTACAGCGAATGTCCATGTAGAGCTGCAGGAAAAGATTAGTCTTTTAAATATGTTTGTATTGGTTCTTCACAAACACCAGCGTTGGAAGGAACCTGTAGATCAAAAAGGAAAGAGTTTACAAAGGTGCTTTTGCTTTTGTTTTAATGAATTTGTATTCAAGAAAACTAAAACATAAATGATAGAAAATACCCCTCGTAATTGACAATGCAGAAGAATTGATTATCCAGTCTCCAAACTGCTTACGGTTTCGTCTTTTCCTATTTCACAGAGAAATCCAAAATTTTTCCCTTGTACTATGATTGAGTTTAATTTGCCGTGGAAATAATAGATTTCCTTCTCCCTATGTTAGAGCGAGCAGATAATGGAAAACTCCAGACTTCAATGTTGGTTGTAGCACATATTTTTGTTTTTATTTCTCTTAGATACTGTTTTTCATACCCCGAAGCTGCATTTTCACAGATTGAAGGTCTTCTCATGGAGTTCAGAGGAAAACACTCCTCCATCAAACCTTCCACTATTTTCGACGATTTTGGTGATACTTTATCACTAAAATCCCAATTCTGTATCATCAACCAGCTCCCGAACTATCACAGATGGCCATGGAATGGAAAGACTGTAAAGAATCTTCTTTTCGAACAGCGATTACCAACGACTACACGTGTATTTCCCGGGTCACCAAGACACAGAATTTTACAAGCTCTTTTTCATCGTGATAAACCAGCTGTTATTGTTTCTGATGTCTTGATGAACCTCCTGGGAAACCCGGTAACAGTCCGTTATCCTGTGAAAGGGAAGCGGAAACGGACGGTAAGAAATTAGTGTTTGCTCACTCCGTTGGTAAATTTCTAATTTGGGGCTTCATGTTTTAGGCTTCTGGTAGTAGCAGAAATGTGCTTAAAAGGTCCGGACATAATAATTCAACTGCTGAAGATGATTCGGAACCTCTTGAGGTTATTTTTCTCGAATATTGTTCTGAAATTATGTTGACGTGTACTGTTCTGATAGGATTGCATCTAAAAGATGATGAGTCTAAATACTTTACTTTAGGCTTTACTTTACATTTAAATAAAATTAAAATATATGATGCATTCCATATCTACGGATAGCTGATGAGACCCAAAAAGGTCGAAACACGTCTCCGTTTGGATATGTAAAACCCAACACATATCAGTTTTTCTGCGATTTAGGAATCACTATTTGATACTGATGGCGAAGATAGTAATAGTCTGGAAGACGATGTATTAGTGAGTTGATTATTGCAACAATTCGGTATTATTGACGCAAGAACATGAGTCATTAACATTTCTCATGGGAATTCGCGTAAGTCTCTGCATCATTTACAAAGCATTTGCCGTTTCCCTTAGCCTGCCCAAGAAAATAATGTTAATGAAGATGACAATAATGACATTAGAGACCAAAATCTTGTGAGTATTTCACCAAGTTTTTAAACAATTGGTTCATAGATATATTATTACGCAAGAATTGCTTTAGGTGGACAACATGCCAGGAAAAAAAATCCTTCAACCAACTATTTTATCTACAAGCATAACATGTGTGAAATGAATGAAACACAAATTAACGCGAAAATCACCTGATCAAATTTATTCCATGTTATGATTTATTTTCCTAGTAATTTTGAATTTACATACTTGATCACAGATTGTTGTTAATCCTGTCCGACCTCGTGAAATGTCATTATACGATTTCTTTACGTCTGAGCTTTTTCATCGTGGTATCATCAGCTGGCGAATTTTACAGAGCGAACGACACGTTGTTGTGATGAATTCGTACAATCCGGAGACAGGAGATTTTCAGGTACTATAAAAGATAGTTTAGAAGATAGAACATTTGCTCTACTCTGCTAATTTCGTTAATTTCTACATGCTTCACTTAGCCTTATGAATACTGTAAAGTAACCTCAGAGGTATCAGCCGATGAGCGATTCATAACCTGTTCTTGCCAAAGTTTCTCAACATCGATAACAACCAATCAAAGTCAATGCTGCCATACACGATTACTCAAAGATGTACTTTTCGCTTTGGATGGGCAAATTGTGTCCCCCTTTATTGACATCGGTAAAATTCACAAGGGTATGTCAATGGTCAACGAACGAATCATACAGCTATCTTCAAAGGCAGGTGTCGATAGATTCAGTGTAAATTCCGAGAATGGAACTGAGTTCGTGACCTTGTTTAATGTAGCGAAATCAAATCGCACTATTGCTTCTTGTCATTCCTCAATTTGTAAGATTGCAGAGGGTTCATCTCGAAACCTGAAACATCTCGAAAAGTCCGAAATTTTATGTGAGCACCTTTCTGCTTTTCGCGATTTTTATATAAATCATTTAAAAGAGAAATACGGACAAGACGAAGAACAAGATGATGATGCAGAACTAGATCTTTTCGACAGTGAAATTCCAGCAACGTTGCCAAATGAAAAGGTAAGATGCAGATTCGTATGGCACACTACAGTCCATTTTGTATCAATTTTTGACTATAGATACAAACAGATACAAATGAAAAAATTACGAATAAACTGTCTCACCTAATAATATTTAACAGTTCTGACACCTTTAATGCAAACTCTATATATTTCAGTGGGAGGAAGTATTCAACGAGACAACTGGAAAATGGAAATTCGCTCCAAGAAGTCCCAGCCAGAATGATGTCGATGATGACCCGTTTTCATCGTTGTTGAAATCAAATATTCTGCAACGTTTAACCGTATCAGAGTTTTCACCAAGGCTCCCGACTAGTTCATGTGCATGTGGTGTAAGATTTACGGTTTTTACGTATTTCAGCATAGAAATAAGCTGATTAGATATCTGCTAATCGGAAATCAGAATAACTTATTTGTTTGAATCTTGAGCTAATAGTGATTTGAATTGTGACGTGAGTAATAAGAATGGTATTTTATTTATATATTAGGCTGGGTGGAGCTCAGACCAATACCCTGATGGCATTCTTCAATTCAGCCACTTTATAAATGTCTTCTTTGATCGCCACATTTCTCAGTCTAAAGTTTTTTCTCGTTACTGTGTCGCAAACATATGCCTTGTACGTTGGGATGGCGCTGAAGATTCAATTTTCTGCATATCATTAAACACTGCTGCTGGTTACGAGATTGGTAGGTTTCTGGTTTGGTCGTCAATTTTTCATTTTACTATTAGAATTCTTATTTCAAAGTGAAAGATAAGCATTGTAGGGTTTTTTTAATTACTTTAAAGTTCTTTAATGAGTTTGTCGTTCACAGGTTGGGAGTTTGTAGATCTCGTTATGACATCCCACCAAACCTTCCGAGGATTTGTATCTGTAATGAACAGCAGATATACCAGGTACTCTAGCAGCAGCTCGTTCATGGGTGTAAACACCTTTATCGATTGGTTTTTCGGTTGGGCATCTCGAATGAATATCGAGTTTCGTAAAGGATGTCAATGGTGTAATGGTTCACCAAGGATCCTTGCCTGCGATGGGACGAAACTTGGCATTGGTTTCCGAAATTGTTTTGTATCACCAATTGAAACGGCGACATCACCTGTCCAACCGGAATTTGTACAATTGCGTCGACATGACCGATGTTTTATTGTAAATTCTGTATGTTCTGATGATGCAAAACGTAAGTGCGCCCTTGCTCGATCTTCATTGAGGGAAGTATGTGATTGGGTCATTGAAGGTATCCAAGTGGATGAGGCTAAATGTCAGTTCGTTCGTTCAATGATTCCTGTACTGTGTCAAACCGCATTTGATCGAATGATTACCAGCGACGATAGTTTATTAATAAAGAAATCGTTTGCAAATGTTTTCAAGGTATTGTCATTTGATTGTGCAGTGGATACAGTTTTGCCTCTAGTAATTTGTACCGACGTGGTTGAATGCAGCAAAGAAAATGCCGTGAAACTTGTTCATCCTTTACGTCATGTTTCGCATGAATGTGCGGCCTTGATAGACAATGCCAGATCTAATGATAAAGCATTAGATGATGCACTTTTGTTATTAAAATCATGTGCTAACTTCGTCATTAAGATTCACACGAAAGATATATCACCTTCCCCTGCAAACATTCACTCTGGAACTTACAATCCTCCAAAGTTGGGAAGAGCTTATTATTTTAGTGAACATGGTTCGCAAATACGACCAATGCGTTTGTTTCCTATTGATGGACCGTCAAAAGATGGAAACTTTGATGATGCACCTGATGTTTTGTGTCAGAAGAGGTTTCCACAAGTTTCAAAAAAGGGTTCCTCCTATCTGTTTTTGTGGTTTTGTCCTCAACATGGCCATTGCTATGGATTTCATGTTATTCCTGGCTCAGAAGGTAGAAAAGATCCCGCTGCTTCCTTGTACACTCACTTGGAAAGTCCTCCAGATGTAGTGTTGTATGATTTTGCTTGTAGTCTTGCAGAATATACGAAAAATCGAGAAGCAGGTTATTTCAAGAATACCAGATTTTACCATGATGTCTTCCATGGCTTTACCCATAAATGTTCATCGTCGTTCAGATGTGACAAACTGCAAGGTTTTAGTTCAGTAAATACATCCATCTGCGAACAATTTAATTCATTCATTCAAAGAATTAAATCGTCTTCGAAGCTGATGTCTCAGTGCCACTTTACTTTTTACCTGCAATTCTTTATTCATATGTGGAACAAGCAGAAATATGAAAATTTCAAACAAAAGATCTCTATCTCACATGCAAGTGGACTGTAATATGTTGTATTAAATATATTTTTGATATTTTTTTATGCTAGCACGTTTTTATGTCGTTCATCTTATAATTCCTCATGGTCAGCAGTCTCTTTTTCACTGCTTCCCTTCCATCCAAATTTGATTTCACACTCGACGCAATTAAGGTTGATCTGCAAATTTTTAGCTATTGTGAATTGGTTTTGTTTGACTTCGATTTTTTTGTTGAAATTATATTCACGAGGCCATATTTTTTACCTTAGTTCCCTTTTTTATTGTCGCTACTTCCTATTTTATGCGTATTAAAAGTAGTATTATGCCGTCTCGTATGGAAGAAATGACATTGAAACCATATATTCCTATGCGGATGTAATTCCTTTTTTTAATATACCATCTCAAAGCACGCTCAAGTAATAAGCATTGTGCAATCTTTATATCAGATGTGATAGCATAAAAAGTGTCAATTCCTAACATCGACTACTTCGCTGTTATGCGTACTTCCTACGTTATGCGTATTAAAAGTAGTATTATGCCGTCCTGTATGGAAGAAATGACATTGAAACCATATACTCCTATGCGGATGTAATTCCTTTCTTAATATACCATCTCAAAGCACGCTCAAGTAATTGTTTAAGCATTGTGCAATCTTTGTATCAGATGTGATAGCATAAAAAGTGTCAATTCCTAACATCGACTACTTCGCTGTTATGCGTACTTCCTACGTTATGTGTATTAAAAGTAGTATTATGCCGTCTCGTATGGAAGAAATGACATTGAAACCGTATACTCCTATGCGGATGTAATTCCTTTCTTAATATACCATCTCAAAGCACGCTCAAGTAATTGTTTAAGCATTGTGCAATCTTTGTATCAGATGTGATAGCATAAAAAGTGTCAATTCCTAACATCGACTACTTCGCTGTTATGCGTACTTCCTACGTTATGTGTATTAAAAGTAGTATTATGCCGTCTCGTATGGAAAAAATGACATTGAAACCGTATACTCCTATGCGGATGTAATTCCTTTCTTAATATACCATCTCAAAGCACGCTCAAGTAATTGTTTAAGCATTGTGCAATCTTTGTATCAGATGTGATAGCATAAAAAGTGTCAATTCCTAACATCGACTACTTCGCTGTTATGCGTACTTCCTACGTTATGCTTATTAAAAGTAGTATAATGCCGTCCTGTATGGAAGAAATGACATTGAAACCATATATTCCTATGCAGATGTAATTCCTTTTTTTAATATACCATCTCAAAGCACGCTCAAGTAATTTTTTAAGCATTGTGCAATCTTTGTATCAGATGTGATAGCATAAAAAGTGTCAATTCCTAACATCGACTACTTCGCTGTTATGCGTACTTCCTATTTTATGCTTATTAAAAGTAGTATTATGCCGTCCTGTATGGAAGAAATGACATTGAAACCATATATTCCTATGCGGATGTAATTCCTTTTTTTAATATACCATCTCAAAGCACGCTCAAGTAATTGTTTAAGCAATGTGCAATCTTTATACAGATGTGATAGCATAAAAAGTGTCAATTCCTAACATCGACTACTTCGCTGTTATGCGTACTTCCTACGTTATGCTTATTAAAAGTAGTATTATGCCGTCTCGTATGGAAGAAATGACATTGAAACCATATATTCCTATGCGGATGTAATTCCTTTCATCTCAAAGCACGATCAAGAAAGAACACCACGTTAGTGAAGGATGGAGAAGCTGCTGGCCATAATAAAGATACAGGATTCATGAGACATGATCTGCTACCAAGAGAGGCACCTTTTATGGGAGACAAGACATGTAGGAGAATCTGTTTTGGTGTTGAGCCTAAGAGCCAAGGTCAAGGAGGATAAATTAACCAACTACTAGCTTTACTTGAACATCAAAATTACCTTAACTTTATAAAGTACAATGACCGTATTTAGATGCTCTACTTTGGGAAAAGTCTTTGAAACCAGGCCTGTAATATAAGCAATGCAGTTTGGCCATTTGGGTAAGACATCACAAGGGTCTCCACAAAGATGAAGAATTCGTTCGATCTATGACTCCAACGAATATTGTAATTCCATCTACCCATTGCAAGATTTTAAGTCTACTGTAATTGGGGAAAAAAGGAAGAGCTGATGTAGAACCTTGAACAGTCTATTTCTTCTTCAACATATTCATCCTTATGCTAGATCGTAGATCATGCTAGATCTACAAGTAACATATATATAATGTTCCTCCTAGTGTTTAAAGTATCCGTGAGTTTAAAATGTGAAAATAAACAACGATTCTCAAAAGCCTCTACCTCAATGGAATTGTGCAGCACACCGATAGAAAAGTACGTCAACAAGTTGTTGCAACCAAAACGCAGAAACGACTCTGCCCATAGGACAAAAACAACAACAAAATATTGACAAGGTATATCACAGATAATAAAATGTCTAAGAAAAAACTCTTTCCTACATTAGACTTGCAAATAAAATGACACCCTTTTTTTCTATATTTATTCATTTTTGCGGAATTTATTTTTGCGAATTTGAGGGAAATCCGCAAAAATAAATTCCGCAAAAAAAAGTTCCGCACAAATTTCTTCCGCAAACAATTTCTTCCCTTAAGCTATCAATATAAGTCCACTATCTCAGTCACTCAAATAAAAATTTCTATTAAAAACTTAAAAGGTATTGAAAACCTTAGAATACAAAAACCAATAAAAAGTAGAATGAAGAAAATTAATGCCAAGATCTGCAAAGAATCGAAAAAAGGAAAACATTTGAAAAACAAACTCACGAGATTTGAAATTAGCAGCCATATGAAAACTTTTGAGCTTAAAATTAGCAATCATGTAAAAGGTTAAAAATGATTATCAGGAAAAGCTCTTCGTTCCCGTAAGGCGTGGAGATCACCCACTTCCCTTATCTCTATTGGCAGAGAGAAATAAAGAAAACAGAAGACCGGGAAACCTCCAGCCGAACCTTCGGAAGAGTCACGAACTTTCCCTTTTTTGTTCTCATGGAATGAGTAATATATCTAAAATATTGATTAAAGCTATAAATTGATAAGTTATCCAAACATTTCTTGACAAGGTAGAAGCTTGCCTTTTTGACACATCGTATAGATCATGGTCCCATTGAACAACACTTTTAGGTCATTGCAGTTGTTTAACTTTCTACTTGTACTTATCAGCATGGACTCACTTTTTCCTTTTTTGGTGTTACGAATCAAAGTGTTGATGGAGAGATAACCAGAGATGTATTGCCTATCGATGTTTAATGATTTTTCCAAGGATTCTTTACATTTACCAAAAGTAAATAACAGTATCGTCGGCGTATAGAATAACCTTTGAATGTAAAACAGCATCTTCTATATCTTTAAAATATAGTAAGAAAAGAAGGTGTCCCAAGATCGAGCCTTGGGGAAAACCTACAGGTTATGCCTACAGGTGGTGATGTCGTCATCAAACTGTTCGCATTGATATCCATAAAATAGGTAGTTTGAAAACCATGTTAATACGAGCTTGATATTTCATAAGGAGGTAACTTTTGCATTAAAACTGAATGGCTGATCGTATCAAATGCCTTCGAAAGATCCAGAGAAACACATACAACAAGCATACCTTCATTCAGCGATTTTCAAGCTGAATCTAACAATAGTGTAGTTGCAAGCTGAGTACTTCGACCTTTACGATAACCAAATTGATTGTTCGATAGTAAACTTTGTGTTCAAGATAATTCAATAATTGCGTATGCACAGCCCTTTCGTGCCGAACATTTTCAGCTCGTAGATTTGGCTTCAGCTTGCGCTTAACTAGAGGAAGTTCACGTTCGTCGACATCTTGCAAGTCGGGATTAATTGCCAACAAGTGGTCGTACGACTTGGATTTGTTTATTACGCCACGACGGAGGATGTGTCACAATGTTATCACAAATATCTACAAGATCTGCATGAAGATATATATCTTAACTATAATATCGTACATCTTTTTGACAGATCAATCGATCAATCAGTAATAACAATCAATACTTTATTCGTAGAAACTTTCGCGAGCTTTAAAACTCACGCAATCTTTTGGATAAATTTGAAGAATTTTTGAAATAATTTTTAGGAAAGCAAGGATTTACTGAAAACTAGCAAAACGTTCGCGAATGAACGATTTCAAATATTTCGCGAGATAAACTTTCGCGATTAAGGCCAAAATTCGCAAGAGTTTCTCTCGCGAAAGTTTCTGCGAATAAAGTAGTATGAACTATAAGCACTGACCAAGAAGAAAATTACGGAGCCCTATGGGTAAAACATATATTGGATCTTCAAGGCAGAGGGGCGTTTCAAATAACTTCTTGTAATTTTCGGAGATACGAATGACATTGTTCTATGTAACTTTTGCAGAATCTCCAACAGTGTATTTGCTAAATCTTTTAATTTATTTAGCCACGAGCCATTTAATGTTCAACATTGTAGAGACACCACCAAATACAGCCAAAACCTGTATGGGTTGTCTGGTTGCGCATAAACTGGTAGAATATCACCTGGTTTGACAGAATCGGTAAAAACAACTAATATAACAATGAAATCATATTTACTTGATGGAATGCAAAAACCTCTCCAAGCACAAAAACTCACAAGAAGACAAACAATAAAAGAAAAGACTAATACGAACATCCTGGAACCAAATTGCATTTTCCATGAAAGTTAATTGGTTTGGTCACAGACGAACTGGAATCTGTTTACCTCAGTAAAATCTAAGACTGTCAATAAATTTCATACATAAGTATATTACTAAGTGTACAATGTACTTCTGTCAGTTTTCCAAATGTCATTAATGGTCATTTACAAAAAATATCTTAAGTATAGTCAAATATCTGTATTACTTAAAGTTATTGTCTATAGAGTTACCTATATAATAGGATGGCATCAAGGGGAATATAGTTAATTTCACATCACATTGCAATATAATCTCAGGATAGAATATTAAGTTAAAAGTCATCAACAAAATCCTGAGTATCAATTTCTATTGATTTTATAGGGGGTTGTTAGTTGTCTTACTTATTGATGATCACTTATCTATCAATTGCCCCAAGGTTTAAGAGATTCTGGTTGTAGAACATTTCATATGAAGACAAAGCTGGGCTGTATAAAAGAATCTTAGTATAATAGAGAATTAAGTACCATAAAATACAATAAAATCATAAAATGGCAATTGAAGTCAGTCAAGAAAAAGGCTCTTTTTCTTTTTGCACTACTGCAGCCATAGGTGGTCTTCCTTTTGACCAGAAATATGCTGATCATTCCACTGAACATCAGAGTAAATTTGTTGATAATCTTTGTGCAATTTCAAGGGAGAGCTATTTCTTCTAGAAATACCAAGTATATAATTCAGAAAATAAGCAAGAGAGAATATAACTATATATGCCATAAAATCGATTATTAGATTATTAGATATCAATGGATTAATATCAACAAATTTCGATAGTCAATATAAAATCAATACTCAGGATTTTAAAGCCTCGGATTCTATTGACTACTTAAGGATCTACAAGTTTTATCACATTTATCAATTTAAAATTGTCAAATTTCTCTCACTTTAGAATGATTATTGAGGACAAAACCTGCGTTTTTTTCGCTATCCCAATCCCAGCCACCATTCACATTCCCCAATGATTTCCACTATGTTCAATAACCTAGCCTGTGACAGGTCTTTAACCTCATTTAGTTGAGAGTGAGAGGGAAAAGGGAGCATCAGCAGAGTGAAAACATCAATGGCACAAGGTAAGGAGCCCTGGAGCTGATGGTGAAAGGCAATTGATACGTAATGACAATCAACAATTCACTATAAAATTGATAAAAATCAATTTAACTTATATAATTTAACTTTTATAGATTAATTCTGACAATTTCAATCCATTAATTACTATCAATTACCTATTGATCTCTTCCATAAATCAAATTTATATACGTACTGACTAAAAACAAGGACCCAGCTGGAACCATCAGGAACCGGCTGGAATCACCAGGAACCAGCAGAGAACCAGCTGGAACCACCAGGAACCGGCAGTAAATAATTCAGGAACCAGCTGGAACCAGCGGAGTTACAAAATATTTTAAAAAAAGACGTGGTCATTCTCGTACAACGTATCGTGTTCGCGATCCCCGCTCGCGATCAGAATTTGTTGTGATACTTTGGATGTATGGAAATTAGTTCGACTTGGTATGGCCAAACGGACCTAGATGAGAAATATAGAAATATCAGCATTTTTTAACATGGACAAACGACCAGGCTTTTAAACGAAAACAGCATGTGAAGCAAGACCGCATGGAAAAAGCCTCTTCGTAAGCCCACCACTGTACTGAGCAGTGGTGTCCATCGATTCTTCGATCTTCTTTATTATTTCAAATATGTTCAGATTCAGATGAAGTCGTTCCAAAGCCGTTATCTGAGGATACTATTTTTAACTAAATTTTTAACTAAACCACTTTTGTATTGTTTTTGTAACTATTTTTAATGGTACATATCCCACACATTCCAAGTATTCTTATGTATCCCACCCATCCCTGTGCTACAGTATTTCATTTAAAATTGATTCAGTTTGGTCACTGACAATTCTGGCCTATGGGTCCCTGTTTTGGTCACTACGGAAATTCAAATATTTGAGTGCGTGAAACCACTGTTTAGCAATGATTCTCTGTTGGTTCCAGCTGGTTCCTGAATTATTTACTGCCGGTTCCTGGTGGTTCCAGCTGGTTCCAGCCGGTTCCTGATGGTTCCAGCTGGGTCCTTGTTTTAGTCAGTACGATTTATATATTGAGTATATAGTTACATTTGGGTACCTGTAAGAAGGGTCCTTGGCAGGTCCGTCCTTGCAGGGAGGATGCAAGGTAGGGGTACCGTAACACGGATTGACTTCAATCAGCAAAAAAAACAACAGATGGAACTCTGGAATTAAAGTGTGTTTTCACATTTTTTGATATTTTCATTCAGATTCCTATTGTGAAATATTATCAGAATCCTCTTTAAATGCAATGATCTAATTCTTCCAAAACCAACAGCAAAAAACATCAAAATTTCAACAACTCACATTGATCATCACTCTGCCGTAGGGTGTCTAAAAGTCTAGGGTGGAAATTCTTGGTAAAGTATGTAAATTTTAATTAAAATGCTGAATGTAAAGAACATTATTATTATATTTAATGTCTCTAAAAAATAAATTCTTGACTGTTACATTTTCTTTGTCTTATCCCTATTCCTTTATCAATAATGTTGTGTCTATGGAAACACTACAAAACCAAATATTTCATTAACAGTTATATAATTTGTAAAAAGTGGTTGTTTCTCATGAGGAGTTTCTTTGGGAAGGAACTTTAATAAAGCACACTTTCTCTATGAATAAAAGTCTCAATAATCATAATAATAATCATTCCATCAAGTCCCATAATCAATGTTGTCGTTTTCTTGGAGACAGATCAGATTATTTCTCTGAAACTTCATTACATGAATAGAATAGGTAATGTGAAACTTTGCACAGAAATAGAATAAAAGTGTAACATTATGATATTAAAATTTCAGAAGAAAGGGCTAAGGGTGCTTATTCACTTTCGAACCCCCTAATATTATTCATGAATTTCACACTGATTACCTGAACCTGGGTCTCAAAAACAGGTTAGGGTTAGGGGGGCGCTATTTCCTTTTTGCACATCCCTAAATGTATCTGCCATATTTTTTTACTAGTTGGCTCTTTATCACGGAGATAAAAAATAACCCTAATCCTAACCCTAACCCTGACCCTGACCCTAAAACATCATGGACGGAGAGAGTGGGGAGTGTAAAAAGGAAATAGCACCTGGTTAGGGTTAGGGTAAGATATCAATAATATTAAGGGGTACGAAAGTGCAATAGCGTTGGGTTAAGTATGTCTGAAGGTATTCGACAAAATTGATTTAAGTCAGCGCAGACGACACACACACACACCATGTTTATTTATTATGGTTGATCTGATGTTCTATAGTATCATAATATTGCAACTTTAAACAAAATAATCAATCAAACGAAAACAAAACAAAACAAAAAACAACATGTTTTGTCAACGTTTCGGGTGAAGTCACCTATTTTCAAGACAAGTTTGTTACAGAACGTACATAAGTATATACAATTTTTTGTTTTGTTTTGCTTAAAACACAAAATTATGTTTGTGATGCTGTTGGTTGATGATAAGACAGGCACTGCCGAGCAGGGTGGCTAAGAGGGCTGGCCACCCACCCTATTGCCCCTCTCCCCCCAATATTTTGGTTTTCTAGTCCAATAAAATTCGCAAATTTTTTTAGCCTTCTAATTATTATATTAGTCAGCCCCCTCAAACGAAATTTTGCTCCACGGTCCCTGAAAGATGATATGACGGACTGGCTGGGCGCTTCATTGAGTTTATCTTGTGTTTATCTGAGCCATAACATAAATCATAGTGATTAGAAACCAAGAGCCAAGGGTAATCATAAAATCAACTCAGCAAAGAAAGCTCTGATCCATTATACACCACAGCTACACCACCATTATACGCTACGGCT